>CALNHX010001679.1:0-211714 GCA_940337035.1 Agriotes lineatus
GTCGAATACTTTCATATAATAGAAGTATTTCTTTGTGAGCAATTTGATGTGATTAGAATACGTTGGTTTTTGTTCGATTTGTCGTTGTTGGTGATCCTGTCAATTGGTCGTTGCTGAACGTTTCTTCGCGAGCAGATTTATTGCTAGCTCCAAACCTATGGGATAAGTTCAAGCGACTTGAAAAAAGCCAATATGTCAAGGTTATATGATAGAGTAACTTTTGGATAACTGAAGTTGAGACATATTTTAACAGTTGAACAGTTTAGTATTTACAATAAATATAACTTTGTAAAGAAATTTGTAATAAAGTTTACCGACAGGGAACTTCTAGGTATTATTAGCTATCAAAAATTATACATTTCTAGTGCCTTTCTTAATTGCTTTCTTATCAAGACTTGGTTCTATGTTGTTTGTTTGTTATCCGTATAAGTAGAGCATTTCAACCCGAATATGTCAATAATGGTTGAATTTATAACAAAAACTCATTAAAAGGGCTTATCAAAAATATAAATATATACAGGGTGTTTTATTTTTAAAAATAGCAAATTATTATATTTGCAAATATTGAGCTCCCCGGAAGGCATTAATACCCAGAACC
Source organism: Agriotes lineatus (assembly GCA_940337035.1). NCBI lineage: Eukaryota > Metazoa > Arthropoda > Insecta > Coleoptera > Elateridae > Agriotes > Agriotes lineatus. The sequence goes on from CALNHX010001679.1 coordinate 599, forward strand.
ACTATTTTACACACGAAGGGTAATGCACAAAAGACATAACTGTTTGGTAATATTTTCTTTCCTTAAATTGTTTTCTGTTACTTACAACAACCGTCTGAGTTGCATAAAATTTATCATATCTCCAAAACTTTGGGCCCACACAATTTTACATTACAGTGGTTATCATTACCACGCAAATTTGAGCTTGTTATACAGGGTGATCCACATTCGAGGCTAACCATGGGGATTTCGAAAACGGTAAGAGTTAGAGGGGTGGTTTAAATTTGGAAAAGTTGCGCAATTTAGTGCTCACCAATATGCTGCCGAGAAACCAAGAAAATTTTATTTCGTTTTCGAGATTTTTGAAAAAATTCAAAACTTGTCATGGGTATTAGTTTTATTTTTTCCTGATCTTATTTACGAAGATATTCAAAAATTAACAATAGATTCTTAAGGCAACTTTTACCGGTTTACAAGCTGGCGGTAACGGATTTTTAATACGACGTTTCCTCTTGAGCACTAAATTGCGCAACTTTTCCAAATTTAAACCACCCCTCTAACTCTTACCGTTTTCGAAATCCCCATGGTTAGCGTCGAATTTGAATCACCCTGTATATATGGTGTTCTAGTAAAGAAGAAGTTACTTTGGTTTCCCACATTCTTTTTGAGCCACCTTATATAATAATGTTTTAGTAATGTAAACCACCTTTGTAGTGTTAAAATGAGGTAGAATATGTGGGATTCTATCTTAATAGCTTAATTCTTAATTCAATGAAAAACTTCTTTCAGTCGATGATAAATTATTTCTGTTTATTTTATGAAAATTAAGTAACCTAGAGAACTAAAACAACTTGTATGGGCGCACTGCAGTATCTGCACCTTGTATATGAACAAATTTCGGGTAACTTTCGTACGTTTGTCTTCAACCTCCGCCGGACCCTGTATAATGTAAACAATTCTTTCAATGTCGTTATTCATTCAACGGTTTGGTTTTTAATTAGTATTGGGTGCTATTAATAATTTTGTTACGTCATTTCTATTATTATTTCTTGTCATTCTATGTTGTTACGGTTTGGTGACAACCTATTTGTAATATTATTTTTTATATGTTTATGATTTCTAATGGGTTATTTTGCTTACGCTATTTAACCATTTAAGTTGTTTTAAGTAAATGTATACAACCTTTGCAGTTTGATCGATCCATTTTCTTGATGATCTACATTTGGTTCTAATTTTATAAATGTTTCGTTACACCATAAGTTTTTTGTCATCGCTTTTCTTGTGATATGGCCAAAACAACGTCATGGCATTGGTTAATACACACGAGAGGATTTATTTGGTCACCTTGAGACCCAATCTCAGGTCGAATGTATGTTATGACAACCCAAGGCTTAGGTTGTCATAAAATAGATTCAGAGCATACTTCACAGGCACCACGTCGATATGACGTCTATCTACTGGTTTAACGGCCCAGGTTTTCGCACTATATAGATCATTTTTGTTTGTTTGTTTATTAATGGACAAGGTCTAGGAATGCAGAATACCAGATATCTTAGACACCGACTGCTGTGGTTATATTTATTTTTATTTATTTATTTAAAGTACCAGTGTAACGGGCACAGGCCCAATTCTAACACTTGGCATCTCGTATAAATAACTACATACACAACCATTCTATATCAATAGAACTAAAAACTAAATTACGAAATACATACTAAATGAAACATTACAAAATTACAAATTACCATTCAAATATTACAAATTACAAGTTACAAGCAACCCATCATCTACTCGTACTTTTTATTGTAAATTTCATTAACCTGTTTTCTAAAATTACCTATGGAAGTATCAAAAATTCTTAAATTTGATTCTAAAAGAAGGAAGTTAGTGATTGATAATACTTTGATAAAGGAAGAGTTCCTTCTAATGTTCGTTCTGCAAAATGGTATATAAAATGCTTTACGAGGTCTGCATCTAATAGCTGGAGTGTAAAGTATATATATAATATTGTCAAAGTCAGATCATTTTTATTTTGCTGTACATTGCTTTTCCATGAAAATATTAATTATGTTATACTTATATTTAATGATGTTCAAAGCAATCATATTAATAATGTATGCACTTGCTTTCCGATTAATTTGCAATGAATCAACATTCGTGGCAAACTACATTCGAGTTATTGTTGTGATTTGTTGCAAAAACAACTTCATATCTGCTTCTTTTGAGACTGTTAATTTGTGGGGAATCTACAAACATGGAATATTTTAAACTATAAAGTTTTCTGCACGATTTTTCTAAAATGCATATACAAGATGTAACAAAAAGTTAGACAAGAAGCTATGGACGTGTTATATAGGTACCCCAAAGAAAGTAAAACATTGTATACATTGTATCCCCGATTGAGTTTAATATATACGTATGATAACCCAAAAATGTTGGAGGTGTATTTCCATAATTATTGGGAGATCGTTCCTGCTTACCTGGATTTTGCCCATACTTTCAATTTAATTGAAACCAAGTACTTCTTGATAACTCAGAAATAACTTTTTCGTCTCATATAAAGTACTCTAATTATTAAAGTTACGGCAAAAGTTTATTAAGGAAAGTTTCAAGTACTAGTATGCAAAATTTGAAATCAATTGTAACACAACTCGGTACAGGCATCACACTTGAGGGCGTGGCGAAAGTTAAGAATGGCTTTTTTTAAGGCCATTGCCAAACTAGCTCATGGTAAGGATGTCAACGAAAGACGACGATTGGAGCTCCCGTAGACAGATCATGTTTCTGGATTCTGGATTAAAAATTGAGGGTAAGTTACCTCACACGCACTTAGGCCGCATGAAGTGGGCCCATTGTGCTACCTCCCAGCAGCTCTACAAGTTGGGTATCACTCAAGCCATCCAATCCTTTGAATGTACTTAAGGTCGACCGGACGTCCAGATAGGATACCCACGACTAGTCGAAGGTTCCTTCGAGACAGTTGCAAGCAATATTTGGCTGTCTTTGGCGAGGGCGCTGTAATAGCAGCCCTTGCTTGACGACAGCTTTGCATGTTAATCCATCTTCGTATGAAGCTGTTTAAGTTTTCTTGATATAGCATAGAGCCTAATATTGTGAGGGATATAGGGATTACGGGTTCTGGCCCTCAGAGAAGTTGGTCGGAAGCCAGTCTCGCAATCTCATCAACCTCCCCATTACCGTAGTTACCGTCATGTCCTTTCATCCATACAAGGGAAACGACATTATTTTTTTAGATATCATCGAGAGCTTCACGGCACTGCAGTACCACATCTGAGGTAATTTTGCTAGGGCTAGTAAAGCGGCTCTACTGTCACTGAATTGCTTTTACACCATGCATTATTCCAATTACTTCCGCTTGGCCATTTTGCCTAGTGGTATGCTTTGGCGGAGGTTCAGATCGTCAGAGAAAACTCCGGCACCCGTTCCGTGCTTTGTTTTAGATCCATCAGTAAAAATGGATATATCTATATGCTGGGTAAAGCCAGCATTTTCATAGACGTTAAATTGTATATTGAAGGCATATTCTAGAGGGAGGTAGTCTACTATAGCGTCCAGAAGAGGGATCTTGTCGACGGCCTCATTCAGAATGCGGGTATGCCTGCCTCCCTTGCCTGCTGTGTGCCACAGACCTTTGTAGCGCAGCCTCAAGGCGGTCCTTACGGCTACTTCCTCCACAAAAAGATCAAGGTGAGCGTATAGCAGCTGTAGAACTAAGACAGGCAAGACGTTGCACATGTCCTAGTTTACTTGCTGCCGTAGCCTGTCTGACCCTGGGCCACCAGACAAGTGCTCCATAACATAGCATGGGCCTAACCACGGCAGTATATAGCCACAAGATAATTCTGGGGGAAAGTCCCCAGGATTTACCTAAAGCGCGGCGACACTACCAGAACTGGAAGAGGCATTGCATGGGAATGGGCATCCCTATAAACAACGAGCAACTCTTTACATTAAGTTTTGCGGATGACCAGGTGGTGTTAGCACAGGACGCGTACGATCTTGAATTTATGATAAAAAGGTTGTACAATGAATATAAAAAATGGGGATTGCAAGTAAGTCTACAAAAAACTGAGTACCTAGTAGCCAATTCGGAAGTCAAATTTGAGGTAATGATAAATGATGTCGTACAAGTAAAACAAGTGGATCAATTCAAATATCTGGGTGCTCAAATTAATAAAGACGGATTAGGAACTTTTGAAATGAAAAATAGAATCCAACAAAGTAGGAAAATCATTGGAGCTTTAAATCCCCTTTGGTGGGATAAAAACATATCCATAAAAAACAAAAAAAGAATAGGACAAACAATGGTTGAATCAGTGCTCTCCTACGGCTGTGAAGTGTGGAGTATGAATGCTGATATAAAGAGAAGACTGACAGCTGTTGAAATGGATTACCTGCGCAGGAGCGCCGGAGTATCCAGAATGGAACATGTCCCTAATATAGAAATCCGAAACCGAATGGAAGCCAATGAAACAATCATCGAGAGAGTGGAGAAACGGAGCCTCAAGTGGTTTGGACATTTACTGAGAATGCCAGAGGATAGACTACCCAAGAAGATATTCCAGTGGCAACCACCAGGAAAAAGAAAACGAGGAAGGCCACGACGCTCCTGGAACGAGGGAAACAGACAGGCAATGGCAAGTAGAAATCTAGAAGAGGATCAGGCATGGAACAGGGAGGCTTGGCGTGCGGGAATCGGGTAGATAGCTGTTAGCTGTAGAATATGCTTAGTGTATATGCATGGTGTTATCATTGTAAATATGTTGTAAACACAGAGTATATCCCGAAATATATATATATAGATAATTCTGGGGGAAAGTCCCCAGGATTTACCTAAAGCGCGGCGACACTACCAGAATGCTTCTTCAGTTTTAACTTTTAAATGTTTCTCCCAATTCAGCTGTCTGTCAAAAATAACTCCCAAGTATTTGACATTGTCTGAAAAGCTGAGAGAAGTATTGAATTTTGTTTGTGAAAAGTACCATTTCTGTCTTTGAAGGATTGACAGAGAGGGACTGCTCATTACACCATGTTTCAGTTATTCGAAGAGCTGTCTGCATCAAGTTACAGAGCGTGCCCTCGAACTTGCCAGTAATGAGGATGACGATGTCATCCGCATATCCAGTAGTATAGAATTCAGCATCATTGAGTGTGCTTAAAAGGCTGTCCACCACTGTATTCCACAGTAGTGGAGACAGAACCCCCCCCTTGCGGACAGCCCTTCGTCACAACATCTCTAATGGAGTGGTCTCCTATATTAAACTGTACTGCTCTCATCGTAAGCATGTGAGAGTGGGTGCCACACCATGCCTGCGTAAGGTAGAGTTAATGCTCTCAAAGGAAGCCTTGTCGAAGGCTCCTTCAAGATCAATGAAAACTCCCAGAGTGGACATTTTATTGTCCAGCGATCTCTCAATACGGTATACTACAGCATGTAGCGCCGATTCAGTAGATCTCCCGGAGATGTAGGCATGTTGGTTCAGGTGCAATGAGTGTAAAGCCAGTACTCTTTCCCGTATTTCTCTGTCAAAAAGTCTCTCAAGCGTCTTTAGTAAGAAGTATGTAAGACTAATGGGACGATATGATTGGGCCTGGGTATAATCCGTACGCCCTGGTTTAGGTATAAAAACTACCTTCACTTCTCTCCAGCTCTCCGGTATATATCGAAAAGCGATACACGCCCGGTAGATGCGCACCAGGTGAACAAGCATAAGGTCCAGTCCCCACTGTAGTAGGGGAGAAAGGAGTTCATAGCCCAGGTTACTTTGTCACCTTGTACGACCAGGTTTGCCACATTCCAATCCTCCTCTGAGGGAGGTGGGATGTTGGGTCTTGTCCATACATTGTCAGGGGTGACAATACAGCCTGGAAAATGTGTTTGAATTAGCACTTTCGCTGTCTCTTTCGGTTTGGTTGTAAAAGAACCATCCCCGCGCCTGAGACAGCCTGCCTGTTGGTTTGGATCCTTAGAAAGGATATTCTTCAACCGAGCCGCGGAGGCAGTGGTCTCTATGGAACTGCAAAACATGTTTCAAGAGTCCCTCTGTCTCTGGCGGATTTCTTTTTTGTATAATTGTTTTTGGTCTTTATAGACCTCCCAGTCACTAGTAATTCTAGTTCTTTTTGCTTTGTTAAAGAGTTTGCCCAATGTTGATTTCATCCTGTCGAGTTTCGGACACCACCAGGAGGTTGTGCGACTCGCTTTGGATGTCTTCAAAAGGCATGACGATTTGTAAGATTGTAGGATCGAGTTCTGTAGGATATCCACACTGATTTGCAAGTTCTCTACCTGATCAATCTTTTCTGGGAAAACCGAATCCACCAGGTGAGCTTCCAGATCTGTCTTGTAAGATAGTCTGTCAGTCCGCCTATGGTTTCGATATTGTTTTGGTTGAACTATAGTTCCAGATAATTTGAAACATAGCCATCTGTGGTCTGACATAGACACACAAGGTGATACCTGCCAGCCCACAATATTATTGGAAATATCTGAAGAGGCCAGAGTGACATCAATTACTGTCTGGCTACGCGTTGTGACAAAAGTTGGTTCACATCCACGGTTCAGTATTTCTAAGTTTGTACTTATTAGGTACTCAAGTAAAAACCTACCTCGGGTGTTAATGCCACTGCTACCCCACGAAACGTGGTGAGCATTTGCATCACAGCCAATAATTAGGTTTTTGTTGTTCCTCTCACAGTAGTTTACCAATTCTATCAACTCCGAGCTTGGTGGAGGTTTAATTCAGTCACTGGGGAGGTATACCGATGCGAAAATGACATCTTCCTTCCCTTCGTTTATACTGCAGCTCACCTGTATCGCCGTAATATCACGCGTACAGAGGTGTGGCAAAGCAAAGGCTTGTAAATGTTTGGGACAGTAGATGCACGTTCTTGGTTTCTTATGGGTGCTATCTGTAAAAACAGTACCATTACGGTTAATTAATCCACCGAACTCTGATTTTACAATCCAAGGCTCTTGTATTAATGCAACAGTGTCCTGCTGGATGTCGAGCTGTCTGCGTAGAGTAACAGCAGCCTCTCAACAGTGTTGAAGGTTAATTTGTATGATGTTTAGTCCAGGTTAGGTGGACATGAGGTCGATAATAAATTATTCGACCTCGGTGTCCGACCCGGACCCTAAAAGCATACTCATCAGCTCCCTCTTTTTCTCAAGAGTATTTATGGGGGTGGGGGTTGTGAGGCTTCTCCTTCGGATAGCTGGTGTGGTATCAGCGGCTCTCCTACTGGCAGTGGAAAGGTATCCGATGATGCACCCTGGTCGGCAACAGAAAGGGGTTTAGGGGTATCCGTAGACGCATCCTGCCCTGGGGGTTGAAGTCTAGAGGTGCATCTCCAGGCCTCTGAATTTGTAATTTTAGAGTTGTAAACTGATAATGCAGTTTACTACTTCTACTTTTGACTGCTGTTTCAGCCTCTTGGTTTAGCCCAAAAACTAGAAATCTGCCAACGCGCTCCTCCTTTTCGGCTGTGTGGAAAAGGGGCCAGTCCCGAACACCTATCCCGGGGTTCTGCACTGCCAGTCGGCGAGTAACAGTCTCCGTAGGTTTAGGTTTCCCTGGAATTCACAGAGCTGCCTTCGCCAGCCTGGGCAGCCGATCCACCTGGACGACATCGAGACGGGCGCCCTCCCATAAAGTGAGCAGGTTTGAGACTGCTTCTGTTAGCCACTTCAGGGACTGGTCATCCTTGCAGGTGATTCTAAGAATCTCTCCGGAGTACTGCCAGCTCTTGAAAGTGGGTGCAATTTGGCCTTCAGCTAGGGCGAACATGTGATTGTCCAGAGCCACCAGCAATTGGGCTTTTATTAGGTCCGCTTGGACCTGGGTCATCTTACCGAGGGGGGTCCTTAGATCCACGATGGCCACGCAGAGGTGCCTCGTAAGGGCCTCTTTGTAACCATTTGTCCTTTCGGTTACCTTTTGGTCTGGCTTGACCTTCTTTTTCGGATTAGAGGTGGAGGGCGTGCTTCCATCCGATCTAATACTTTTACTTGTGGAAGGTGTAGGCCTACCGGAACCAACCACCTTGGGGCTACCTCTGGGAGCCAGTCCCTTGGTAGTGGTTGAGGGGTATCCAAAGACGCGCCCTGTAAGGTTTCTTCAATCTTTTTGTCATCCATGTTGAAAGAAAAGAATTCATCTCCCTAGCTCCCCACCCACCACGGAGTCCAACAATGCGACGCCGAACTTCGACGCCAAAGATACTAAGGAGATGTAGCTCCCAGAAATGAGTTGGACACTAGCCGCGACCTTTAGGCGAGCCCCAGGGTATCAGAAACCAGAACCCCTAGGGACCTTAGGAACCCACTGCATGCCCCTTCACCCCAAAGAGCTTACCCTTTCGGCGGTCGGACCCGAAGGAACAACCGATTGATCGAGGTGGGTTAGTCTCGACCTCCCGTCTAAGGAAAATCAAAGCCAGAGAGATGTGTTACTGCGCTCCAGGAAATCAAACCGTCCCAGAGGCAACTCAATCCCCAGGATCCCTTCATCCAATCGACACGGGTTGCCTCGCACGGCAAAAACATGAGGGTAACCTAAAACCCTGTGAAATTCATTGAGCGGCTACAACTCAATAAAGAGGGCGGATGGTTTGCGGTGGCAGCTTTCGTTCCATCACACAGGAGTTTAGGCCCGGGATATCCCTACTAGCTAACGACTAACCTTGGTCCGGAGAAGCTCGGCCGTTTTCCTATCCGCCACCTGGAGACGCGTTCGGTAGGCGTTCCAACCCCTGAGACAGATCATGTTTGTGTATTCGTTTATTTACACTTAAAATTAATATATACAATGTTATACAATTAACTTAGAGATAAAGAAGTAAAATAAGCTATGCAATGCGCGTGTCCTGGTGGAGGGCATCTCCATGGGCGAGAAGCGGATGGGGCGGTCGACTTGGAAGCAGGAAAACTTCGGCAAAGCTTCTTGGACCTGGGGATCGGGTCGTAGCGAGGCCCTTTGGGAGCGAGACGGTGTCCACGTTCCGGATGACCTGGGGGCAGGATGACACACCTCAGCGGCATGCAAGGGGCTGCGACGAAGGCTTGAGGCGTCATTGCCGTGGCCAGGGGCATCTTCGGCAGAGCTGTGCGGTGCCGTGTCCACTTGTCGTATGACCTGGGGCATCATGACCCACCTCGGCGGCATGCAAGGGGATGCGACAGAGGCTTGTGGCGTCATTGCCGTGGCCAGGGGCATCCTCGGCGGAGCTGTGCAAATCCGGGGAGCCGATCCCTGGGAGCGCGAGCTCAGGTGAAGTCCTCTTTGTAGCGTGGAGTTCCGGGATTCCTGGGAGCAACCTGGTGGTGATGTGTAGCCGGACGGCGGGCGACGTATCCGGGCGTTGGTTGTCCCTGTTTCTCATCCTAGTAGAGCTGTGACTGGGCCACGCTGAAAGGCGCGGGTTCTAGGTTCTTCGGAGGTGTCGGCATATTGCAGCTTGAGGCTACAATGGGTGGCTAAAGCAAGCGTCCTCTGTAGATGCTGCGGCGGCGGCGGTGATTGGCTGAACCGTGTCAGTCGGCGACGAGAGCGAACGGCGTCGCTTGGCGGCGATCCTCTTCTGTGGAGGCGGAGTGTGCGTGTAGACGGCGGTGGCGTCTTTGGTAAAGATGCGTGCTTTCAGACATGGGAGCAGCAGCGTGCGTGGAGGCAGCCTGTGTGACAGCGTCCTCCTGGCAGTGGGCTGGACGTCTTGTTTCCTAGAGAGGTGCAGCAGACGGTGGCGGATTCGGCGAAGGTGCTGCGAGGAGCGTGGCAGCGGCTGAAGCGGCCTGGAGGGCGGCGGCGCTTTCAGCGATGCTGCCAAGAGCGTGAAGCGGCTGAAGCGGCTTGGAAGCGCGTCAGCGCTGGCGAGAAGCCTGGAGGCTTTAAAGCGGCTTGAGGAGCTTTTGGGAGCTCGGCAGCGATGGCGAGGGGCCTAGAGACGTCGGAGCGGCTCGCGGGAGCGGCTGGAAGCGCGGCCGCGCCGGCGAGGGGCTTGGAGGCTTAGGAGCGGCTCGAGGAGCTTCTGGGAGCTCGGCAGCGAAAGCGAGGGGCCTGGAGTTGTCAGAGCGTTTCGAGGGAGCGGCTGGAAGCGCGGGCGCGTCGGCGAGGGTCCTGGAGGCTTTGGAGAATCTCAAGCGTCGAAAGTGGCTTAGAATGCGAGGAAACGGAGTTAATTTTCTTTGATGGATCTTCTGCGACTAGGGGTCGAGCAGGAGGAGTGTTGTTTGACTCGATATTAAGATCGATCGAATCTATAGCTTTCTGTGGGTGGCGTGTATGCGGCAGCATTCGTAGCTGCAGGTTGCCGCGTCGGTGCCGTTGGGCTCCTCCAGGGCTAATTGCTGTGCTAGCCCTGGAGAAGAAAAGTTGATCCTAGAACAGTGTTCGATCAGATGCCGTTTCCTGCGGCGTTCTCTTCTTTTAAAGGCAGTCCACCCCTCTGCGATCCTCCCGGATTGCAGTTTGTTGTCAAGTGGGAGATAATTCGTTGTTTTAACTCTTTTGTGTCGTAGCGTTGTTAATTAATCGCGGCGGCTTTTTAAGGGTGTCCATCGTCTTTCTTACTTAAATACGCATCTAATGATACCTTACTTGCCTATATACGTTTGATTTTTTCCGGTGCTCTATTACTTAAGTGTACGTTATTTGTAATCAAAGTTGCGAGCGGCCGAGGCGCTTTGTTTGTATTGCTTCCGCGGTTTTACATCTTACGCCTCTTTGTATCTCCCTGGTGCAACGTTAATGGTCGCTTTGGGTTTAACCCCTTTTACCTGCTCGGATTATGAAAATTGCATAACCCTTTGTGCGTTTACAAAGACGCATTTGTTAGCTGCCTTTCGGTCTATTTTAAACTTGAGCAGGCGGCGACGGAGTTTTGCCCGATATTCTGTGGGCATCCGGGCTTGTTTGGCTTCGGCGGCCGGGCCTTTAAAATTGTCCCGTTTTGCTGGGCTATTTCTTGAATGCTTTCTTCGGGTGCGACCGGTAGTTTTTTATTGGAGGTGTGGCGTTGCTGGCCAGATTTGTTTTTATGGGGCTATTGCCAAAAGCTGTTTTAAAGATTTCCCTATTTCGGTCGGCCTTAATTTGCTAGCTGAAGGCTGCGTTTGCGAATTCTGTTGTTTCTTTATCAAACGGCTGGACTTGTTTGTTTTTCTGTTCCGTGAAAAAAATGAACGCGAGGTTCGAGGGCGTTACTCACATGTATTAGGTTTTAATTGAGCCGCTATCTGACGAATGGGGAAGAGCGGCTTTATTACATGTGTGAATCATGTCAATTAGTTATGTTTGAAAAAACATAGTGGGCATATAAAAATAGTAAACCACGTATTGCCAATTTATTATACTGAATACTGCACTCATGTTGCTGAGAAGACTGCCGACAACTTTTCTTAATAAAATTTTGAAATATTTCAGTTGAAATGAAGTACTGCTTGATAAATCAGCAATAACTTTTTCGGTTTCGTGTAAAGTACTGTAAGTATTAAAAATGCTGCAAAAGGTTATTGAGAAAAGCTGTTGGAAATCTTCTCAGAAACTGGAATACAAAATTTCAAAAAGATCGCTTAATTTAAAATACCTACTTCAGTATGGTATTTGAATTCCAGCAACTTTCCTTAATACACTTTTGCCATGTCTTTAATAATTACAGTACTTTACATGAAACCGGAATAGTTATTGCTGAGTTATCAAGCAGCAATTGATTTCAACTGAATTAAACTTTTGGTCGAAATAAGTTTCAGGGCAAGTAAAAACGATCTTCAAATTATGAAAATACAATTCCAAACTGTTTTGGTATTCATACGTAGGTATGTTAAACTCAATCGGGGAACACTCTGTATATGTACGAGTACACATATGGCCGAACACGCCTATCTCAGTTTGGAAAATTCGTGAACCCAGTATTAAACCGATTGCAAGAGAGTAATAGTTATTTACTATACAAATAGCGTTATGTGGATATTACCTACTAGAAAAAAAGTTTCGCCGACGAGGCCGTAGACCGCGTGGGCTAACTTTATCTACACCTCTCAATGAACAACTCAGAAAACGCATCAAAACCAAAATATTGTTTGAAATCACATTACCTGTTTGTTTTAACCTTTTCGGGTGCCAGGTGACATCAGAACACAGATGATACTACCCAATATTGCGCAAACCAAAACTCACTAGTTGAGTTATGGTAATCAAAAAGTCACTTGTATGTAATATTGATATTGCAATTATTAAAATTGCTATAATTATGGGACGTTTATGGAGAGGTACTGGAAAAAATGTTTTAAACCATGCAGTGTGAAATATTTTGTACGACCAATTTTTGCTCCCATATCATTTTCAGCGTGTACAAGCCCTTTCTTTGAATGGTGTGCTGCACGGTTAGGATATGGCCAGTGGTATTTGGAAAAGTTCGTAAATTTGGCCTGCGTTCCATCCGTGTTCCTTGCAGTCAAATCTACACGAACAACTAAGATGAGGAACTAAGATAAGTACCTTGATTTTCCATTTAACTACGATTTGTTATTTATATTTGTTATGCGAGGTGTATAAAGCTGTTGAATATTTAAATTTATTTATATATTTATTCAAAGTGGAAAATTAAACGATGTATGTACCAAGGGCATTACATGATATTTATACCCGTCGCGCGTCTTACAAACATTCAACTTGTCGCCTTCGAACGGGCAAATAGTTATTTATCTATTAAGGGCATAATCAAGAGATTATAGCATGAGAAAACGCTTAAAGTGCGACGCAAAGCGAAGAGCTTTCAATTTCTCGAGAGCTACAATCTTGATTCGACACATGGAGCATACAATGTTTTATTTAATTTTGGTTCTCAAAATGGATAAAATTCCAAGGATTCAGTATTTTGGCTACAGACTACTGCTTCATCATTGTGCTGGCTCTGTCGATTTCTGGTTTGCTATGGTTTCTATGCCGATTGTTGGTGTTGCTATACTATATTGTTGGTGCCTCTTACAGTGATTAGCAACTTTGTAGGCCCTAGGGCAGCGGTGGCGAACAAATGGCACGCGTGCCATTGATGGCACGCGACAAAATATTTTTGGCACGGCGTTAATTAAGGAATTTAGGTACCTAATCGAAACAATTTATGTTTAACAATGAATTGAACATGAAGGTTCAAAGCGCAAATAAAACAATTATTGTTATGATAGATCTTATTCGTGCCTTCGAGGCTAAACTGCAAGTTTTAAGTAACGATATTGTTACCAAAAATTACAAGTATTTCCCAAACTTGAAAAAATCACCAGAAATTTGGATTTCCACGAAAAACCATATCAAGCAAAAGTCACTGAAGAGTTTAATTCGCTAATTAATTCTCCAATCAAAGAATTTTCATCGAGATTTTCTCAGTTCAAAGAATTATCGAAAACACTGAAGTTTATTATGTATCCTGATGTGACTTCATTTGATAAGCTGAACTTGACCAAATTTGATTGGTTGGAAATTGAAGAAATTGAAATGCAGCTGATTGATTTCCAGTCTAGTTCAACATATATTCAAAAATGTATCGAAACAAGGAAAGAGTTGGAATTAAATGAATAGTAAGACTACCTGTATCAGATAATAAGAGTAAACTGCCAATATCAAGATGATGGAAACGTGGAATTCAATTCCAGACACATTTAGCTGTCTGAAGAAGCTGGTTTTTGCTATCTTAACAATATTTTCATCTACCTATGCCAGCGAGTCATTATTTTCAGTAATGAATAACATTAGACTCGCTTAGAAGCCGTTTGTCAGATGACTACAGTTCAGCTTGCATTCTGCTAAAAGTAACAAAGTATGAAGCTAATATAAGTTATTTAGCATCTAATTTGCAACAGCAGAAGCCTCACTATTTTTTTTCTTTAAATAAACATAACGTTACTATTGCTGTACAAAATGTATATTTTTGGTTGCAAATAAACAGTTTTAAGTTGATAGTATATAGTGTTATTTTTTCCCCATTAATTACTAAGTCAAAATTGTTTGATGGCACGTCATGGCCTCATTAAACATTTCTTAAAAAAAATGGCACGTAGATGAATAAAGGTTCGCCACCCCTGCCCTAGGGCCATAAAAGCCATTTTACGCCCACTATCGAGGGCCAGAGAATAAGAGTATGGTCCAAAATTAAATAATAGCCATTTACGCTTTAAGGGAGATATGAATACGTTTTTCTCTGAGGTTTGTAAATTAACCGAAAGTAAAAAACATGAATATCTCCAGTGGTGCCTGTAATATTTTATTTATTAACATATTAGTAAAATTAGTATAAAATTTCAAAATGTCATAAGTGTCATATGACTGATATTGTCATATGTTATATTGAAAATAAAAATCTGTAAGTAACATCAAAGGTTGCTTGAATGTATGGTTGCTAAGACGTTGTTTGTAGTTGCATGGTTAAAATGAGATTGAGGGAGAAATAATTTGAAAAATCTCTAGAAAGTTATGAGTAGCTTTTCATATTTTGTATTTATAATGGAAATGAACAATATCATGTTGCTAGTAAATAGACATCTTTATCCAATACCTCCTAGTTACAAAGCTACGAGTATTACTAGATCGATTTTAGTGGCCCATAACCCACTGATGAGGTAATAGTACATTACATAACAAGCTGGGAAAATGGCATATATCGTGGGAGTATATTTGAGAAACGAGTGTATGAGTTATGTACGTTATTTTCCCACGACCACAACAAAGATTTTGCAATTTAATGAAGGACAGCTTTATTGTAACATCTAAGAATGTGAGTAGGTTTTAAGTTAAAATGATATATTTAGCCCACTGTATAACTGTAAATTGTGAATTTTATCATAACAAACACGTCCGTTATGATAACAAGCAGGTGACATTTTTCGTGGCTATTTGACTGTATGGAAACTGTCACTTTCATATGTGGGCATGGAAAAAACCATTACCTACGAGTGAGATAAAAACAATGTCACTCACTACTGTATTGTTGGTAGCAATGTCAAGCTATATCAAATTCGAGATTTGCAGGCTAAATTTTGCGTCAGCCTATGTCAAATAACAAATAAAACTTAACCTACTCACCTTGAATTTGACATAAACTGACAATACACGTTAGTACTGCCAAACTTATAACACGAATCACAGGCGACCCTAATTATAAATTTATTTGATTTCTCGGTACTTTCCAATTTATCACTAGGACTTTTCACGTTGTCAATACAAATTTTATGTTTTTAGGTATTTACGTTTGCTTATGGCACTTAACGAGACACTGCAAAACTTAGCTCACCGCCTCGTTTTAGTAATCAAACACGTTTCGTTAAGATGCTCATAATCAAAGTTATATCGTTAATATATATTACAATATTTTTTTAAACTTTAAATTTACCAAATAACCAATTCATCTGGAATTTACTTAGTAGTAATCATACAGTAATTATTTTCGTCAGTGAGAGTAGATATTACAGAAATAATTTTGAAAATTCAAAGTACGAGATGAACCTCTGATTCCACATCCATTATTCCGTCCAAAGAATCCAAATCATAATAAGTATCGTTATGTAATTCTGAATCAGATTCCTTTAATCAAATGATTAATGGAGGAATCGTTTCACCCTATTCTTAGACCAGTCACCCAAAATTGATTTTCACAATGGTTACTAGAATGTTGCTACATGTTGGTTATACATTTTGCAAGACCTTCACACCCTAAATTTGCAACCCTTTCTTTGGGCAATGACTGAGAACTTATGTGTTTATTGTAGATTGTAGTAGGATTTAGTAAAATTGGATTATATTGACAATGGCACGGGGGTAACCTAAGACCGTACGACCGACCATGTTCTGTCAAATAGTTGTCTATTACATAACATTTGTTACCGAGTAAGTACACGAGAGATGTATTATTATTAAAACGTTTAAAATATCATCTCATTAAATACGTAAAATACTAACAGTTACATATGTACTTGAAACTAGAACTATTAACTGTAACTAATTAGTAGATTACGAATAATTAGCTATTGAATGGACCTGTTAATATAATGTTAACACGAAGGCTGGGAAAATCCGGAGGTGAGAAGATATACACATTGTTACACACCTGTTTAATTATTAGTAATTTTTTTGGTTACTTTTTCGTAATAAATAATTACAGTATAATTCGTTAGCTTAGTTTACTTAAACACTAAAGTATTTAAATCTGAAAAATAAAACATTTTAAAGGTCAGTAATTAGTTGGTTCTTACAACAATAAACGAGCTGCAGTTTTTATTCTAGCAATTTACTAAATCAAAAACATATAATATAAAATCATTTTAATTAACTGTAACACTTATTATTTTTTAAACAATTTTTTGTGACATGTTCCTGTGCTTATTCTAATTAAAATAGTATTTGCATTACTTCCCTCTTTTAAAAGACGAGGAAGTATTGTAATAGTAAAAATAATCACTCTCCGAGGTTTCTTCAGATTTTCACGGTCCCTAGATAACGACAAACATGTTTTGTCAATTTCGTCTGTTTGTCCGTCTGTCCGTTTTTGGCGGTATAGCTCAGAAACTACTTATTGGAGGAAGACGATATTTTACATGCGGATTAGATTTATATTTGGCTTGAAATCTACACTTTCGGTCAAATATGTACAGGCAAAGCAGGTTTTTACACTTGCTGAAAATGAGACCCAACATAAGTAGGGTGAACAGGTAAAAAGGAGAAATAGACGATCTCTACGGAAATATTACATTGTAAAATATTCAAAAATATCCTAATATTTCAAATAAGACTGAAACAGGCAAACGAAAACGACGCAGTGGCGGATTTAATTGGAAAAAATGGACAGTTTTTGCCTATGCCCCTTCGCAATCGGACCCACAGGACCCCAAACCGAGACCCCAGTTCCGATCAAACAAAAATAAATTTATTATTATTGAATGCTTTATCATTGCCCTATCGCACATTACTATAGATCGTTTCATACTTAAAATTCAGTACGAGAAGGATAGGGCAATGTAAACATCTTATGGAAGCTTAATGGGCAACGTTGCCACCTCTCGGCAGCGACCGACGGTCTAGGTTTACTTCTAGTAATGCTAGATGAAGATTACATTATTTGTAGTTGTTAAGTGCCTCGAAATACAAGAGGGGAATTTATTTATGATTGACAGGTGCGTTTTACTTCCAAGGAGATTGGTGCTGAAATGTGGCAACGTTGTTTTGCATAAAGCAGTGTACTGAATTTGAAGTATGAAAGGATCTATAGTTAGTTTGGTCGTAAAGTATATTGCAAATCGCAACCAGTGCTGATTTCTTTTTGAAGTTTTTTGAGTGTAGGGGCTTCATCAGAAGGAAAAAGCAAAAGAGCACGGTAACTCAACGTGTTAACCACGTCAGAGGCGAAACTCTTTGCAAGGGAAGAGATAGAAGAGCACGGTAACTCAACGTGTGAACCACGTCAGAGGCGAAACTCGACCAGTCCTCCTGATGAAGCCCCTTACGAAAGTGGGCGAAACGTTGAGTTATTCGATCTCAATCATGACACGGTCCAATCCCGGAAGTCGTTTGTTACTTAATGACAACGGCTGTGAAAGCCTCACAAATCATCTAAGATCTACGTATCACAATACATTGGAAAAAAATCCATAGTTATGATACATAACAGTAGAAAAATTCACCTTTCCACAATCGATAGTACTTAGGAAGCTTTTTCTTAGCCCAGGCATAATAGATACCTACCTTAAAAACATGTAGTTTTCATTTTTGGCGCAATTGTTCCTTAGTACTCTAGGAGCGAGTCATTAAAATTCCTCGCCTCTGGGGTGCTGGCATCGTCTCAAGGGTGCCTTAACAGTAGTTACAAAACATATTTTGTTCAGGTAAAGTATCTTTTGTTTTAAACACGGCAAAACATCATTAAGAAAAGTTATTGAGAGTGTAAAATACGTAATATGGACCCATGCAAAATTTCTTTTATGAAACTTTGTTTATTAGAAGGGTTATGCTTCTCTGGTCGACTTTCATAGAGTGTAGAGTATATGTCGAATGTTGTGTGTTGTTTTCTATGTTAACACGATTTGATTTGTGATAGGGTGCTGCTGTGCGCTTGGGCGAAGCCCGTTAGGCTTTCCCGAGGTTTTCTAGGCCTATTTAGTGCTCTCGTAACCTGCTCTTATTGCACTGTCTTGCGAGCAAGTCCTGCTTGGGTACCTCCAGAACCCTGTGGTTTTCACGTTTGCTGTCTTACTTTTGCCGTATTGTAGTTTGCATAACGATCTCCTTTAGGGCCTATTTGAAAGTTTAAACTAATATGTCAATGATTTTCATCCTGGGAGCCTATTGTTATTTCCGCTACACTTCTAATTTGTTTGTGGTTCTAATTAACGTAATCTGTTTTTATACATTTTAAACTTTATAAATGTAAACTTGTTAGTGATAGTATTTGAGTTTATGTATTTTGAGGTGTACCTTATATATAGGTATATTTAATGAATAATTCTATGTACCCTGTGCTGGCTTTGTCTGATATTAATTATCTATGATTATTATACATTGCTATTATTACATCATTTTGTTTATGTTACTGCTACCTGGTTTTGTGTGCTTCCCTTCAGAGTATTGTGCTACATTTAAGTTTACGAATTTCCTGTAATACCTGGGTACACTTTGTTACGTAACAAAAGCATAATAAACTGGAATACTAGTTTACATAATGCACCGCCAGGAATCCTACGTCGATTGTGTAAATGCAGATTTAGCGTTTCAAAATAGTATCTGAGTTACTGGTTTTTAAAAACAGTTTGGGGGGGGGGGATAATAGGTTTTCTTTTTCTAGATGGCTTGGAAAAAATAAAGAGCGTTACTGTTCGTATCGATTTTATGTGTTAATATGGTGCACCAAGATATTCCCGAATCTTCATGAATGGTTTATGATTAAAAGAAGATTGCTGGCAGGCACATAGGAGAATGAGCATATTTTCCAGAAATGGATTAAGGAAACACAAAAAGTCTTTGTCAAACAGACGTTGCCTGTTTTATACGGGGTAGGTAGATGTAAATTTCGTATTAGAAATTTTTAATTCTATGTATGAATGTCATTTGGAAATTGGAGCGTTAAGTTCGGGGCAAAGTTGTAACATTATTCATGGGGAGCTACAAACAAGGCTGAAAGGAGTCGTGCTGGTAACTACATCTCGGCCGTCGGCTCAAATGACGTTTAGCTGTCAGTGGTCAAGCCTGTTACTTTCGTTATAGCAAAAACAAAACCTTTCAAATCCGACAATTCTAAATTGTCAGCGTCAAATAATTCATTAGCGTCGCATTTTATCATCTATTGCCCTAAAAACTGATATTATGCACAGTATTTGACACTGACGATTTAGATTTTACCGATTTGAAAGGTTTTGTTTTTGCCATAACGAAATGAACAGGCTCTAGTTGTTCTACGCTGTAAGCCGCTTTGAGATCCTCTATGTTCGCTGTAGGAGAACGTTTCTTCTAGGTATGAGAAGTTAACCGCAAACACAAGCGTATTCAGATAATTGAAGTAAACCCATAAGTGATCTATAATAATAATAATAATAATGGCTTTATTCATTTTGTTGGTATTTACAAAAATGAATCACAAGGCGAGGTTCAGCAAACGCTGCTCTACCACCTAACCTTGGGTAGAATAAATATTATTATATAGCTTACGGCTTAAGGAGTTTCGTGTGTTACCGCAATATTAAAAACAGGAGTCAACTTATGCTTTGCAGAGAAAGGAGATGCATTCTATATTTTCTCTTGAATTCCACAAAACTTAATAAAAAGTATTCAGGTTTGAGCGAGTTAATTACTTTAGACATTTGATAAGTGCAACAAGATTTATATTTCTCAGTTCTATGGGAAGGTATGGTGACAAGAGATGTAGGGCGAAGATTCATATTGATATTAACATTAAGTGAAACAGACCTAAAATCTATTTTTGAATACAAATAAGTAGGACATCTATCACGATATATCTTCATGAACATACAAGCTGCATGAAGAAGTCTCCTATTGTGTGTACACAACCAGCCAGCATCATACTTTCTCACTCCAAAGCTGTAACTCAGACACGATCGCTGCACTTGTTGTAATTTATTTTTATCTACAACGTTCAAGCAAGGCCCAAATTCCATATCACAGTAACTCAAATGGGAAAGCACGAGTGAATCACACAGCACAGCTTTAGTTTTAGTTAATAAAAAGTGTCTATAGGGATACAAAGCTTCAAGTGAGCCATAAGATTTTTTAAGAATTTGTACAATGTGTTCCAAAAATTAAGATCCTTATCAATAGACAAACCTAAATTCTTAATGACATCAACCACAGCAACAGATTGGTTGTCCATAACAACAGAAACGTGTGGAGAGACAGCTCGCCTAAGATGAGGTGGTCCAAATAAAATTACTTGAGTTTTTGAGGCATTAATTTCTAAAGAATGATTTCTAGATGTTTCTAACAGAGTCTTTAGATCATTATTAATTTGAGAACACGCTAAAAAAACGTCTTTATCTTTGAAGGATAAATATATTTAAGTGTCGTCTGCATATTGATGAGATGAACAAAATTGTAACTGTTTAGCAAAGGTAGCTGTGTAGATGGTATATAGTAAAGGACCCAATATGGAACCCTGAGGCACTCCTGACTTCAATCGCAAAGAAGAGGAAAAATGCTGATCAAGTTGAACAATTTGCTTTCTGTTATTAAAATAATCTTTAAGTAAAGCCAGTGGAGCAGCACTGAAACCGATATAATTCAGAACTGCGATTAAAGTTTCATGATTAGTGTGTCAAACGCCTTATTGTAATCAAGTAGAACAAGAAGGGTCAATTTATTTCGATCATAGGGAGACAGGATATCGTCAATAATATTCAAAAGCGCAGAACTACAACTATACCCAGAACGAAATCCCGATTTGAGTATCTGGTAATATATTGTATTTTTCTAAGTAGGTTGTGATTTGCAATACCATTACTTTTTCTAACATCTTTGCAAATACTGGCAGAATACTGAAAGGACGGTAATGCTTAAATTCTTCAGGATTATTAATTTTCGGAACAAGAGTCACTATAGCTAGTTTCCAACAATTAGGCAATACGCCATTAATTAAACAAAAATTAATAATATGACAAATACATGGTAGAATATATGGCAGACATATACTTGATATTTCGAACAACACAAAATTGTATAACCTCTTATACACCCATATTTGATAGAAACTCTACTACTTTATTAATGCCATCTTTGTTTAAGTACATTTAAATGGCAGACTATCTATTTGTATGATAACTTTATTGTGTGTACTTTTTCACTTCTTCATATTGTTGATAGTAAATACATGATATTTATATTGTATGTCTGTACTAATCATGTTGTACAGTTGAAATAAAACGACAAATCAAAATTACTAAGGCACTATGACTAAACTTAACAGAATCTGGAAAGACACCAAAATGCAGCTAGTAAAAGCTCTAACATATCTACTTCTACTATATGAGGCCGAAACATGGACGTTGAAGGAAAGTGAACGAAGAAAGATAGATGCATGTAAAATGTGAATATCTCTATTTTGGCAGAACTGAAAGTGACGCAACGCCTATCTTCAACTATATATACTAAAGTACTTTGGTCATATTTCAAGAAGGGACCACAGTGGTCTCGAAAAATTAATAATACAAGGACGGATGGAAGGATCTAGACCCCGTGGAAGATCTCCAAAGAGATGGCTGGATTAAGTGAAGACCATCAACGGAAAACCTGTTCAACAAATCGCCCATGATGCGTATGATCGCGCAAAATGGAAAGAAATCGTCCACACATCAGTGGATTCTATATAACTAGCATGCTGATCACGACGCTTCTGTCAAGAGGCGAACGACTGAAGAAGAAGTACTAGTCATGATTTGCAACCGTAATTAATAAATCATTTGTACAGATTTAAATCTTTCAATTTGTTACTGCTTCCTTATAATTTTCAGAGATTGTAATGGTGTGAGCTACATATATTCAAAGTTTATAGGTTTTTAAGTTTCTATCTAAGTGTGTTTGATTGAAATATAAAAAATAGGAAATTACTATCATTTAAGAACTTCACGCCGTTTCTTCTGTAGTTAGTGGCGGGCCCTCAAATACACTTTAATGGCGTACAATTTTTGCCTTATAATCAAGTAAGTTGAATGGAAGTTTGAAGAGTGCTAACAACATGTAATTTAAATATTTGTTGGCGCCCGTCATTTCCATCTATTTAACTTCAATATTTTCCAAGGAACTGCACGTCATCTTCACTGTGGTAGTCTGGGCTGCAATTTCGATCCTTTTGTGAGGAAGGATAAATGTTTTGGCCTTACCTGTTGGCGAAAGTTTTATTTGGTATTTTTTCCGGCTGGTAAATATCGGCCTAATTGGGCTAACCCGCTGAGAAGGGTCGGGGTTCCAGCTACGCTGAAAGAGAAAAAAAAAAGAGGGCGCCAGGTCCTCGACGTTGTCTTAATTCTTGCTTCGGACCATCTAAAGGTGGAGATAATTTCCAGCAGAACTAACTAAATCAAAGTAACGACCAATAAAATATCACAGCTTTATTTTAATTTGGTGGGTACTATAGTGCAATATCACAAGCATGCGTGTTTAAATATAAGTACAAATATAAATATAAATATATATGAAAGTTTAGGCAGGTATACGGCGGACAAAACATACACTTAAAAAAACAATTATGTTCGCGCGCCGCAGAAGCATAGAGAAAAATAATTAAACAACTATAGGTCGCAGAGCGGGTTAAACCAATAATAATCCGGCACAGAGCAATGAAAGTATATTCTGGCTAACGTTTAGCCCCGATTGTTAGCTCTAATTAACGTTAAAACTACGCTCCAATATTTCTAGCTGGCGGAGCAACGTACGTTTAGCGCTGCTACACCTTACGCCAAGTTACCTATTAATAGAAAGGCATTAGGATATTCATGAATAATGTAGCAACGACTTGTATCTGCCCTTTAACAAATTTGATACAGGCGTAAAATAAATAACCGGGTCGCGGAGATTTGAATTGGAACCTGCGTCTTCCGTGGTCGGTTCACCAGCCACTACCGTCGTCTAGAGGCTATCTTCACGCTGTAAAATTTTGAACCGCAAATGGCGGCGTGCGACCAAAATAGAAAAGTGTAAATACAAATCTACATTTAAATATATACCGGGGCCGAGGGTTTAACGCGCTAAGCTGTTAATCACAGCTACCGCGTGCTACCAGGTAAGTGAAAAGCAACATTCAAATAGGATGCTATCAAAGCTCGGGGTCCTATGATATCTAATCTGTAATTTATAGGGGGCCCTACTGTAAAGCAGCGGAGTCAAGACCAACAGAACTTTGGTAAGCCTAATTGTCTTTAATCAATAAACTGCGAAAAGTGATCGCACGAATTTTGCGGCAGCCCTAACATTCATATCTTAAACGAAAACACTTACAAAAAGCATGGTACACGAGGAGTACGATTCGTCAAACATGCCCTAATTTCTACCTATACGAAGCACTACTATTCTACTATAAAATACAACAGGCGCAATATGTAATAACTATGTTAGCGTTTTGCCTGCAGGAAGGTACGTTGGAATCTAACCTTTGCGTTGGCTTCCATGTAGTATGGCGCAACTGGAGGCAGCCGGGAAGCGAAGGTCATGGCAGCTGCTGCTGACGGCGGTGCAAGCTATGAAGGCTGTGAGTGGCCTGCAGGTGGGTGAAATGCAGTCACTTATTCCCTAACGTAGCCCTCAGGCGTTGCGAAATCCACAGGCAATTTGACAGTTTCAAGAGCCCAGATCAACGGACTCGATTCCAGCAAAGTGCAACTGAACGGGGAATGCTTAATCCCAACAGGAAATGGCTAGAGCATACAATGCCCAAATGAGCCCGCGAATAACAAGACAGGGCCTTATCTTACCTAACGATGGTATGAAGCCATGAAAACTCGCTAAAGTTGGTCCCAGAGTAAGCAACTATATAACAATTACGAACGCCCGAAACAAAGCATGAGTACTTCTAGATCCTCCATAAAACTATTCGGAAGATGAGCTCAACAATAAGGGCTCTTCGAAACACTAAGCTGCAGGTGATGACCATCTAGCACGGCAATTTTGCTTGGAAAAAAAGCAGAATTCGACACCAGCTTCACAGGTCACAAGATAAAATTTTTTTTAAGCAAGTGGACCAAGAAAAACTTCTTGAAAGATATGACTGCAACAAGAGATAACAAATTTGTTCTAGCAACAATTCAAGCCAGAAAATAGTTTATAATGAATGCATGTAAAATTGCCTAACCACCAGGCTTAAATATCTGTAGAAATGAAACCAGAATAAATTTAATAGTAAAATAAGGGTAATTACAAGGAGAGTTGCTTACGAAACTGCTTAATAATTATAGGAAAATATTTAAAACCACGATACAGCTAACCAGACCTAATCTAAAGCATGCAAAATTACCAAAAAGCCACCTATTAATACTTAAGGATAAAAATTCAACTAGCAAATGTTTACTAATACAGGGGACGCTCCAAAAGTACCGTAACAAATTGCATCCACGTAGTCACTTGATTTTGGAAAGAATTAACCTATGAATACAATTCTAGTGTCCATGGAAAAGCTACTTTATCCTGATTCGTTCGTAGAAATACGCGGTCTCTTCTTCTGATTCTTGCTCCAAAAAACCACAACGCCGGTACCGTAGAGATGGGGACTTTTAAAGAGTCGCCCCTAGGGAATATTTGTGCAAAAACCTAGGGACTACATTACTTCTTTTAGGTTTTTCCTAAAATTTACCTAATATGCTTGGGCTATCTATATAGGTTACAAAAATTGTGACAGAAATAAGGAATCATTTTCTAGGGATGTAATATGCATAGCACTCTTTAAGGATTTTTAATGTTACTCATAATAATGAAAGAGCCATTATAAGAAATTTCTTTTGTTAAGGTATTCGTTCATCATCATTATCAGCGCTTTTTATATCCATTTCTGGATGTACGCCTCCCCTTGAGGCCTCCATTCTAAGCTGTCCGTGGCAATTCCCTCCACCGAGTTCCTGCTGTTGTCATAATGTCGTCCCTCGATCGAGCTCGGGGTCTCCCACGGTTTCTTTTTCCCGTCATAGGTCGCCATTCCATCACCCTTCTATTCCATCTTTCATCTTCCCTTCTTGCCAGATGTCCGGCTCATTGCCATTTCAGCTTTGCGATGCGTTTATCTACTACTTCCACCGTAGTTTTGTTTCGAAATCCACTCGTGTCTTCCTGTCCTGTAGACGTACACCCAACATTGACCTTTCCATTTTTCTCTGCGCTATCTTCAGTCTTTCAATTTTTGTTTTGGTTAGTACCCAGGTCTCTGAGGCATATGTCAGTGTTGGAAGAATACATTGGTTAAAAACCTTCGTTTTAAAATGTTATCTCTGATTTAAACAGTTGGCTTAGCTTTCTAAATGATGCCCATGCCAGTGTTATTCTCCTGCTTATTTCTGCTTTTTGTGGTGGTTCCGATGTTGACAGTTTTTGACCCAAGTATATGTATTCGTCCACCACTTCTATCGTTTTCTCGTTCATTTGTATACTTCGTCCATCATCCGCGTTGGTCAATATTTTTGTTTTTTTGATGTTCATATTTAGTCCCACTTTAGTTGTAGCTTCGTTTAATTCTCTTATCATTTCCTCCAGCCTATTCATATTTTCGGCGAAGAGGACTATGTCATCGGCAAGGTATTCGTTAGAGAAACGCAATTAAAATGCTCTTAATTATATAGCAGAATAATTCCAATTTACTAAATTGCTTTATGTGTGACAAAATGTGTCAAAATGAGGTCGTGAAAAACTAGTTTATGCATGACAGGAGAGAACGCAATTGTTACTTTGGTGTATTTGTAACCCTTGGGTTTTGCCCAAACGTGGTGTATAACATACTATTTCTTATATGTATACTCAAGTGTAAATGAACAATTTTATATGCCTAAGCCGAAAAAGTAATACATCTACCTTGTCAATCAAGTCACAAAATGTATCACTCTTTCGACATTTAAAAAACTGTATCTTTTAGAACTAATTTTATTGTTTATCATACACTGCTCAAAAAATTGACGGATCATTTGTAAAAACTCATATTATTCAAAGAGATATACCTATTAGATTAAAGCTGTAGCAGTACAAATCAACCTTTATTCAACAACCGCTACCTAAAAATTTTTCAATTTATGAAGGTTGATTGTCTTCAACTACAACATTCACGCAATCAAGCATGTTTTCCGGCTTAGTAAATCCTGTAAAAATTAGGGTTCTTGCACTATTAACAAAACCAGCTTCAATTTGTTCTTTAAAGCCGAATAAGGCATCCAACCATTCTTTTTTCTTAAAGCCATTTTAAAGTGTTATTGCATATTTAATTTAAACCTACTATAACTTCCACAAAAAGTCTTAGTATAATCTCACCGTTCCGTGACGTCGCATATCAGTAGCGAATCTACTGCAAACAACAAAAACGGGCGTTGTATATGATTTTGTGACTGCTGCACAAGGTAAAAATGTCCGAAGAACAAACGTAATCGCTTTTAATTTAACACACAACACAATCAAATCAGTAAAGCAAGACTCTAATCTGCGATCTGCGCAAGTACTGCAGCTACAGCTGTAAAGTGCAAGTAAACAGAAAATTAGGTTTTAGTCTTGTGTAAAGCTAACCTGTGCTGTGGAGGGTTTTTACGAACCTGCACATATTTTTACATTACACAGGCATGTTTGTACTAATGTTACATCAACAATTGCCGATGGTAAATCGGAACATGCTCGCACTAACTCAGGAGAAGGGTCGTGGGCAACTTACCTTCCTAAAAAACTAAAGATCGAACGGATAAGGGCGCCAAGAGGTTTCAACAGCCTATGTTCCACTCGTTCGTTTAAGCAACAAACCTACTAAATTCGCTCAAGATAGCAATGCAACGTAAACAATAAAACAAAACCCACCGAGTAATAAATCGTATAATATTTCTAATAGATACTGGATCGGATAACAGGGAGGCATAAAATTGTTTTGTAATTACTGGCATAAAGTACACAGACAAGACTAGCACAAAATAAATACGTATCACAGTATGCAAATATATATCACATTGTTACTTATTTCACAAATTCAATCGGGTGCATCCGAAATCGCAGCTAGGCTGACGGCCTCGTAACTAATTTCTAAATGGACTTACTTTCAGCACTAAATTTGGCCAAAACACATTGATTAATAGCAAACCGAAGGCTAAGAGAATGTTACCGTTGTACTGCGTTCCACTTTTTAATATGTATCAAGTTAATAATTTACGAATACCCACGTAAGCAATCAGATCTGTCTGCCCTAAGGAAATAAGCACTGCTGGCTGAATACTGTTCCAGCTATTTTAATTAATCCAAAGGAGCATGGAACTATCGCAACTAGGTTTGCCACTCGCTCAGCGAAATTTCAATCCAAAATGAGCTTCGGCGAGATTACTTTAAAATAAGCACAGCGTAAGCTCGCACTTCATGTGACACCTGATTACAACAATTACTTGCGGTGAAGCCGCTAATAAAAGAACACTATATGAATTGCTAAACAAGATAACGCAGGCAATTAAAAATTCCAGTGCATCCTAGCAGTTAACGAACATAATACTATGCCGCACAACGAAATCGTTTGAGAGTTCGTATAACAAAATGCAAAATAATCGAGGTAGGTTTCAAACCAGACTCGGCATCACGAGGTCACTCCAAACACCAGGGGGCTGCTCCTCAGGGAAGCTGTGAGCCACCGCAAACAGGACTCTGCCTCAAATCTCTCCGACGGGTGTGCGAAAAACCACAGCAATCGACTCTGGGATGATCTCAGCCCGAAGCAAGGAGCTGAGCAAACACACAACCAAAATTAGTGGTCGAATAAGAAGAGAGAAGCGTTGCTTACCCAGGAAAGCCTGATAATCGCCTAACAGAAAAATGTGCTTTTACACTATCAGAGGTATTGGTAAACTTTCCTGGCCCATCGACGGAAAGGATGTTAAAATAACGGCTGCCACAACAACTAGGTTCTTTGGGCGTCCTTTACGAACCCTTCTTTCAGTTCACCTTCCTACATGGGAGACGATGCACCTCAAAGATTGTTCAAAAAATCAATTTAGCGGGCGGACATTTTAGCAAGAACTTTTCACGAAAAACGAACGTTTCCCTAACGCCATCCCACGACAACGGCGGAAGTTGTTGGTGCCGATAATACAGAGCCCTGAACCGGTATTTTAAATACGAACTTCCCAAAGAGAAAATAGAAACCTGTATTTCCACTAGAACTGTTTCAATTGCGATTTGAATTGTCCGAAAACGACAAAGGTTGCCTGCCAATCAGGCGGAGAGTACTGCATAATTACGAGAAAACAATTTATTGGTTTCACTAAATACACACAAATCTTAAACTGCAGCTAACCGAAATTTTTAATTTTGTTTAAAACACTTAGTTGTGTTACGTTTAGAACGACGCCTTTCTTAATTTCGAATTCGAATGGTATTTTCCCGCGCATCGAGTGACTGGGACATTTGGCCGTGATAACCTCGATGTGCTTTTATCTGCGGAAATCCGATTGCGGGCTTCGACGCGTTATTTTTCCGCTCGCAGCTTTAAACGAGTAGTTTAGTAGCGTAGCAATTCACTAGCTTCGGGGATGTTTAGTAGGGCTTTTGGTTAGTTTTATGTGGTGGTGATATGCAAGTCCTCACGTTTTCGTGGCTTTAAGGCCCCGAGCTTATTAAAGGAAGTTTTTCGTACGCTTTGTGCGGATTTTTTGTTGGTAATTGCAACCACGAGCTTTTCTATGTGCCCAAAACGATCATCTGGGGTGAGTAACTCGACGCACAGGGCTCCCGATCATTGTGTATTCTATTCGGAGCTCTTTCCCTTTTTACAGCAAGCAGAACCAGGCAGAATTAATGCCGGTTTTTAATTAGCCAAGCCAGCAAAATTTTGGACCCGGTGGCCGCGCTGAATTCTGACGCGCCGCTCGTTTGTTCCCGTGTCCACGGCGCCCTGCTGCAGGTGTTGTACAAGTCGACGGTGTTAAGCCTTCACGGAGCCGCTTTCCCTTGTCATCAGCGCTTATCTAGTACACAAGAATTGCCCGTATTGGGGGTTCATTTAATCTCCTGGTTTTGGCACTTCAACCCCGCTGCCTCACCTTCGTTTGCGCTGAAAAACAGCACCTACGGCCGTATGAACTTCACGGCCGAGAGCTCGAAAACCGAGTTCAGTTAAAATTGCAACGGCGACTGCTTTAAAAGAGGTTTTCGTTACGTTGCCAGAGTTGTCGGTACAAGCCATTCTGTTGTTTTGATGTTGTGGCATGATGTACGAAGAGACTGGAAATCTATGTAGAAGAGCTGGTCAATGTCGGAAACGGAAAACAAACCATTTCAACTGCGAGAGATCTTAAACAATGAATTCCGGAGGACCATTGGAATCCAAATTTCTGATCAAACTACAAGTCCACAACAACTTTGAGAGGCATGATGACGCATACCAAACCTCAGAACGAAGACCATAGTTTAAAAAAACTGTATCTACAACGTACCGTGCGAGTGTGAAAAGCAATACATATGTGAAACATAACGACATATCGGAATACCGCAAGGATATTACAATGGACGAAACCATGAAATCTAAGATCGCGGAACACGTCTGAAACGAAGCCCACCACATACAATGGGATAAGGCATCAATAGTAGCTAAAGAAGAAAACAGGTTCCGTATAGGAAGCTGAAAGAAGCTACATACATAGCGTTGGCAGAAGAACCAATTAACCAGGTTAGCGCAGAAATAAAGTCCATTTTGGTTGCCAATACTGCGCAGAGAATTACAAAAATAGTATATTGCGCATAGATTTCTGCGCATTCACCGTTAGCATATTATATAAGTTTATAACTAAAACATATGGTCGCGCTGGTGGCTTAGTGATAAGAGTGACAGACTCATGATCACAGTGATCAGTGGTCCAGGGTTCAAACCCTGGGGTAGCCACGAGTGTACGTGAAAAAACGTACAAAAATCAATCCTTCTCAGGACTAACCAGGGGTTTATTCCCCTAACGACAGGAGTCGACCAAAAACTCCAGAAACGTCGTTTGATAAACACCCGAGACAGTGGAAAAGTCCGAAATATAATTTGATGTCCAGGAAGCCAGTTTGCAAACCGCATTTAACTCTGTAGCTCGCTAATATCTTCTTTAGAGCATGTGAACTAGGGTATGAACCAGTGGCCTGGGTAAGAATTACTCTATACAGCAGAACTATAACATCTTGGTCGTCCAGGTAAGGTTAAATGCTGCAAGGTACATATAGGTATGACATCCTTGCAGACCATGTGGTACTTGTTGCCGTAGATAAGGACACCTATTCCTGCAGAATAACACCCGGCCAGATATTGCCGTTTTAATTAAAAACTTTCTCGGAGAACAATGCATTCCAGGTTTTCAGTCATAGGCTGGTCGGCTCCTAGCCCTGACTTAAATCCATTGAACAACTCTGGGATTAGCATAACCGAAGGAGGCACATCTGTTATTATTTTCTTGCAAAAACACATACGCCAACATTTGTTGCGATGTTATGATAATTAAGTTCTTGTAAAACAATTAGCATTGTTTTCTTAAGAGCGTGTTGGTATGGTATGTTATTGTTTTATTTTGATTAAAATAATCGCACGGTATTTCAATTAGTTACTATTATGCCTAATAGTGGTCCGCAAATTTTTTGAGCAGTGTATTTTTAAACAATTTTTATAAAGGACCAACTATCAAATTAACATTTGTTAGAAATTTCAAAAGTAAAACAGCACATCATTGAATTAAACATGTATGTATAATCTGTAACATCGATTACCTTCCGGTGTAGAGGCTGGTGCTTTATGCGCTGGCATCTGGCTGTAGAATGCTCATCATGCCCCGGATGGAAGATACAGAGTTGGAGCGCGCCTTTGGTGCTTGTGCAGCAACCATTGCGTGATGTGTGTGTCTTGGTGATGTGTTGACCTTGTTACTCTATCTCTTAGGTCTGTGGTTCTGAGTAGAACACAGTTAATTTGGTGCCCGACTGTGAATGGTCTCACCGAGACCGATTCCAATCGCCAAGGCTACGGAAAAATTTCGACCCCCGCGGGATTCGAACTGAGGACTTGCGCTTGCGCTGACCCATCTGCGTCACGCGGCTTCTCTGAATTAAACATATTTCATGAAAATAATTGAGGATACTTTTAGCCTGTTTTTCAACTAGAATAGATTCAGAGGGCATAAAATTAAGCAACTCAGTTGGCTAAATAGGAATTTTGAAGTTGTTACCAACTAAAGTGTTCTTATCAGTTTGTGATCAACCTCCCGCGTTTTAAGGTTAAGCAGGAACTTGATTGTTTTCATTAATGAAAACAAAACATCAAAATTCAAACTCGTGTTCCTTTCCTAATTCCTTCTATGTACTCTGAGAAACGGAACTTAGAGGAAGCGAACCTCTATAAATCCTTTCAAAGTAATTCTAGTGAGTTTCTTGAAAACCAAATTGAGTTAGCTGAATCTTACGTAAGTAAGTATGATTACTTTCCTCAATTATTTTACATTTTTCGTGCTTTTTTTAGTTTGATACTAACGACATGGGTTTTTACTATTATAAAAGAAGTTTGACATACTATGGCCAAAGTCGCCAAAATTCAGCGACAGCTTTTAGCGGCGCCATAGTCCTTCGTTATTCACAGTTAGTTGTTAGTCCACTGCACTTAGTCAAAAATAGGCCGAAAATACGGAATAATTCATATAAAAGCAAATAAGGTGTTTTCAGGTGTATCTTGGGAGTCCTGAATAGAAGTAGCAAAAGTTCCGAGGATGGGGTTGTACGCTTAAAATTTGACAACGCTGTAATGAGCTGAAATTGGGCTCAAAAATAATTTTTCGCGAATATCTCGGTATCTATCGACTCTGCGATAAAAATACATTAGAGCGAAAATAAAGGTAAGAAAATTGTCTAAAAAAAGATAGAAAGCCATATTTTTGTATGGGCAATCGATTTTGTCAAAAAATCGACTGAAAGATCATACTCGAAGAAAATATTTCATTTGTAGCCGTTTCATCAAACGAACGCATAAAATGTTTGAAAAAAATCTGGTGTGATACACTCACACAACTTCCTTTTACAGTGATCTTATAATTAGCCAAAAATTTCATTTTTATTTTAAGCGTGTGTCAAAAATTTTCAAAAATTACAAATTCTACAAAAACGGTACAAAATAGAGCGCTAGTTGAAGAGACACATTTTCTTTAAAATGTTAAGCTGAATTTAAAAATGTAATAATATACTGGGTGTTCTATTTACAATAGGATTTATTAAAAAAACAGAGCCGTTTTTGAAAAAATCGAAAAAAACTTAAAAATCATAAGAGTAAACATCTACTTCCTTCCGGTTATGCGATTTTCTTCAAAAGCTTGCTGTCTAATTTACATAGTATACAAAACTAATATATGAAGTTTCAACGCCATACCTCTTTTCGTTTTTGAAATATTCTGTTCACAGACACACACACACACAGACAGACAGACACACACGCAGACAGACAGACCAATGAATAAAAACATGTTTGTTGGGTTCAGGGGACTCGAAAACGTGAAGATCTGTTGCAAACTCAATTTCAAATTTATGGGGTGACTCCAATACTTCCTTTATCGTAAAAGGAAGTAAAAAACTATGATTCTATTACAAGTACCGTGAGATCATTTAAAAACGGGACAGAGTGCCAGGGAATTTCTGTTTTAGATTCAAACTTTGATTAACCAGCCATTCGAAGATGTTGAAGCATCGAACGTCATCGAAGAAGTAAAATGGTTATTTGTTGAAAAAATTGCTGAAATAAAAAACAGAGGGTGAGTCCTTCGCTGATGTTACTAGCAGTCAGTAAACTGAACACCTATTTATTGACGACACTTTCATTTGTACTCCTCCCACGTGTGAAACCTCCTTTTGATTTCGACGATTTCATCAAATATTGCAATTATCATATCAGTATATGATCCACAGAAATATTTATCAGAGCGCTTAACTGAGCAAAAGTCGTTGGTGAGCTTCTGAAAAGCTGCATTGTCCATTGAATTTTTTTGACCTTCCAACTCTTGCACATATAAATGTGCAGATTTTGCGTAGAGAAAATGTCCAGACGCATGAAAGTACGGAATCATTTGTTTTACACAGGCTAAATGTTTCTCCCACTTTCCCATCCTTTCCGCTCGTAAGAATTATTTTGCGATGGTAATCATTTCGAACTATTGCACTCATAGTTGTGCAGTGGGCCCTCTGTTTTCTATTTCAGCAATTTTTTCAACAAATAACCATTTTACTTCTTCGACCTTTCGATGCTTTAACATCTTCGAATGGCTGTTAACCAAAGTTTGAATCTAAAACAGAAATTCCATGGCACTCTCTGTTCCGTTTTTAAATGATCTCATGGTACTTCTAATAGAATAATGTTTTTTTTTCAAACATTTTATGCTTCCGTGTGATAAAACGGCTACAAATGAAATATTTTCTTGGAGTATGACTTCTGTCGATTTTTTGACAAAAACGATCGCCTATACGAAAAAATGACGCTCTATCTGTTTTTAGACAATTTTCTTATCTTTATTTTCGCTCTGATGTATTTTATCGTATAGTCGATAGATACCGAGATATTCTCGAAAAATGATTTTTGAGCGCAATTTCAGCCCATGTCGTTGCCAAATTTTAAGCGTTTGATGCAGATTCTTTAGAACCTGTATTTAATATTGTTAATGGTGGTGAGTCTTGGATCTATAATTATAACCCCAAGACTAAACAACAATAACGTGGTTGGATTTTAGAAAATGAGGGTTTGCCAACAAATGTTCGCGATCCAAGTGCAAACAAAAAAATTATTTCTGCTTTTTTCAGCGGCAGCGGTCCAGTTACTGTAATTCCTCTTCATAATCATAAAATTTTAACATTTTCAAAAATTGTGTAGTGATGGTCAAAAATCTAGTTTGTGTGGAACTTTGTGCAACTCCGCATACGACAGAAAAACCAATTTCTAATAGGAATCTAGAATTCAGCTACACACTCATTCTCTATACACACCAGATGGCGCCTCCTTTCCAAAGATTACAAAAACATATATGGCTAGATACTTTCTGGTACACAGGTAGCGATTGCTGAGTATCAGTGGATGTTTAACGAAGTTCCTAAAACGGAACATTTTACCTGTTTCGAAAAATAGAAGAATAAACAAATGTATTATGGCTTATGTATTAAGTATAGTACGTCTAGAAAGTATCCGGAAAAAGTAGCTCTTTCTAGCTTCTTGGAAATAATCATATTTGATATATAGGATTGCCTTTTGTTTTAACCATGACCTACTACTCTGACAATACGCACACAAAATTTTAGAGGCCCAGGACTTTCTAAAAGGAAGTTTTATGACATTCTTTAAAACTATAAAATTTCGGATACTTTCTAGACGTACTATACGTTTCTGGTTTATACAGGGTGATTTTTTTTATCGTGTAACAACTAGATAGGCAACACATACTACAACTGCATGGATTTCATAGATATCTTAGTAAACATTAAATTGTTTTAGTAAACAAAAATCAAAGTAGTTACTTTAGATATATTAAGAAACTTCACGACAACTACACTGTCCCAAACAATTATCGCACTACCTAAAATTCCTCTACACTAGATGCCTGAACCATCTAAATGCAATGCTGTGACTAAAGAAAATACTGTTTCGTGATATCGTGATTATTTTCGGCACAGCTAATTTACTGCAAAATGCTCAGTGTATGTTTTCAGCTATAATATCCCAAGGCCAGTGATAATTACGAAATAATTTTATTGCAGTTTTCGAAAGCACGTTGCTTGGAAACAGCCCGACGCCAACGGCGAAGGGCTGTTGCCTAAAAGCAACGTGCTTGAGGAAGTTGTAATAAAATTATAAGTATTTATCAATGGTCGAGGGATATTCGGTTAGACAATTTTTTGCTCTTGAAACTATTTATTTAGTGGAAGTGCAATTATGAAAAGAATATTACATATTAACGCTGCTATAATGATATATGAACATATAGTCTGTTTTTTTGCTTTATGATTCAGAGCAGGCCTTGCATTTATATTATTTTAGCAGTGTACAACAGTTTAGTTACAAAATATACCTAACGTCAAAATCAAGGTCCCCGGGATTGTCAAGTTGACACTTCGGTAAAGCTTAATAAAATTCCACGAAAAAGCAGTAGTAATAGTAAAACTAGAGGCTATAAAACACTGTTTTACTAATATAAAAGATATCAATAGCAACTTAAGTAAAACGGCCATCATTGGAAGACTTGGTCAAATCTTTGATGTAGTAAGTATTAAGAATTAAACAGATATAAAATATCTAACAATTTCTTATAATGCTAGATTTTGAATTCAACTGTATTTAATATTCTAAATGAAGGAAAATCACAACTCCAGCAACAACCGAATGACAATATGAAAAAGAAAAAGGAATTTCTAACTTGGGAGGACTATAGTTTCAGGGAGGATATTAAGAAGAAAAATTGGGATTTTTTTACTTTGGATAATTTATTGCGATGTGCAAGAGAGGAACTAATTTAAACTGGGAGTCAATCAAAATTATACTACACATTACAAACTATGGGATATAAATATAAAATTGTATATGGAAGAAAATTGTTTTGTGAGAAGAATCATGTAATTTCGGTGATGATTGTTTTTTTAAAGAAATATTTACAATTTCGAAATTCTAGTGAAAAATGTATATTCCTGTTTTTGGATAACACAATGGAACCAGTGTGCGTAGGCGGACCCACTACATAGACTTGAAAAGTAATCCATTTAAAGTTAAGGCAGAAGGAAAGAGATATACTATTTTGCATGCAGGATGCACATCAGGATTTTTACCAGGTTGTACTTACTGTTGGACACGGACAATAATGACTATCATAAGTGTATAAACGGTGACAGTTTTAGGGAATGTTGAAAAACAGTTAATCCTTGTTATATGTTTAGCATAAATAATAACTTCTACAACACAGATCTGCAAACAAAAATCATCAGCAAGTTGTTAATAATATATTTTTACATTAGAACATATAAGATAAATCGATGTCTAGAAATTTTATGCCGTTTCTGTACAGTTAGATAACAACCATGTTTAAATAAACGTTCTTAAAATAAAGCAATACCAAAGAGCATGGCAATACCTTATTTAATGTCAATGGTTCAGTAATTTTAGCTTTCATTGTGCATAATAGTGCTTATAAAATAACTCATTGACAGTTGTAATAAGTTTTTGACATTACTAGTGTTTTTTCTTTGTAACCAACTACCTACACTGTTACAAAAATGCAAAAGCAAAGCCTGCTCTGAATCATAAAGCAAAAAAACAGACTATAGTGAATCACCCGAGCTAACAGCACACGGTCACAGCAGCTGTCACACCGCAGCCCACGGCGACAGATCTAAGTCTAAAAATTAGCAAACTTTTAAGCCATTACACAACTTAATCGATCCAGTATCTTCGGAGGAGATAGCGAACAAAAATACAAATAAACAAAGAAAGAAAGAGAGCAACGATTTTATGTTATAGGATTATTATTGAAATTCTTTGTTGGCAATTATTTACACAAAATTATTTATTGAAAACACAATTATTAAAAGAACAATTAGTAAAATTAAATGAATTTGCTGATGACGTATTGGTTTTCATTATTGAAGAGGTGTTTCCACGCATATTGTTAATAATTTTGTTATGGTGTTCCTGGTCAATGTTTAGAAACGGTTTTATAGAATTGGCGTTATTATGACCTGTAATTTTTAATAATTCTTGTTCTTGAGCTCCACTTTTAGCCAACTGACTGACTGCAGTGGACCTATTGGAGTGGTTAGTAATTTTTCTTCCTCTTATATCCAAACCGATTGCTTCAGCAGAAGATTTTGTCCATCCATTAATGACATTCTTACCTAGAGGCATATTATCATACCAGTGATCATTTTCGGTCTTCCAGTAACGATTTGGTCGTAAAAATAGTCTGTTTGTCTTAATATTGTGCCCCGTTTTGATACTAATTTAGAAAATAATCTAACAGGGCATGAATTGTCATCATTATTGTTTTCAACTAACCATTTACTGCTAGTGCAGCTCTTTGAGCCCCCCTGGCAGGTTTTACTAAAGACTGGGATATATTCCACACGATTTGTTGGAGAACCATCGTTGTTTCTTTCTATACGAAAAAAGTCTACTAAACAAGCAACGGCCTCACCACCTCTCCAAGCCAATTCCACCGCAGCAATATGATAAAACTTCCTTTGAAGCCCTTCAGGGGAATTTTCATCCCAGAAATTTATAATTTTGTTTACATCAGATGAGCTTAATGGCACTGAACTCATTTTCCTTTTAGTTGGATCTGATTGCAACATTTTGCGTTTCGCGTCACGAGCATTCCGCGCTTGTTGAAATACTACACTTTTAAATGGGTCTACAATGATTTTGTATTCATTATAGTACTTTTCTTTAATAACTTGGCAGTTATATTCTATATCGTCTTGACTGTAGCCTCCTTAAACTCGGTACCATCCCTTTTTCTCATATTTACGGTCCAGTCTTTTAGTATCATTGCCAATTCATCTCAGGTACGCTTTTCATTCAGTTCAAATTCTCGGTCGCCGCAAAAATTCATAAACATTCTCCATGTATATTTTCTACTACTTACAGTATTTTGTGGGGTATTTTCTTCTATTATCACGTTTATTGAATGTTCTGTAAATTATGAAACTGTCAAGTTAAATCTGACGTCACAATATTTGATTCTGAGCTGTTAAAAACTTGACGTAACCTAGCAACCACACCTGACCGCTGTACACAAAGTGATAACAACCCATGGGTCGTTTTCAATGTAAGGATAATCTAATTGGTTGATTTTGCCCACATGACTAGAAAAGAGTTAATTTCATTGGATCACCAATTTCACAAAAAATTGTCAGTAATAATGTATTAAGGGCAAATGCTTTTGCCGGTAAAAATGTTTTACGAAAGTATTTGGTTTTGGCAATGTCACAAGACAAACTAACTTGATCAAATTCCCGAGCCGAAGGCGAGGGAATTTGTCAAAGTTAGTTTGTCGAGGGGCATTGCCAAAAAAACAACAAATCGTGAGTAAAACATTTGCCGAGCAAAATCATGAGCCCAAAATACATTTTGTAGACTTTTTCCCAAATATCGGTTCATTTTGACATTTATACTGATGCGCAATGACAGTTTAAATGACGTTTCTTAAATACCACCTTGATTAAAGCAACATATTTGGTGGTTGCCGTGGATGCAAGTGGCAAAAAAACTGACAAAATCCCAAGGGAAAATTTCGATTTTTTGCCACTACAAAAACACACGATTGGTTGAATTTTGAAAAAGCATGGCTTTTCATTGGATAATAAGAGATGTGGGAAATAGTCAATATAATTAAATTTTCTATCGCTTAGTATTTTCCTCCCAA
Organism: Agriotes lineatus; assembly: GCA_940337035.1. Lineage (NCBI taxonomy): Eukaryota > Metazoa > Arthropoda > Insecta > Coleoptera > Elateridae > Agriotes > Agriotes lineatus. Next base: position 39,186 of record CALNHX010001679.1, read on the forward strand.
GGCAGTTTAGCTTCATGACTGATTCGATTATCACATCGCCAGTGATCAGTTACATCAAATAAGATTTTTCCAGATTACCATAGATGTAGTTTTCTTTATCAAGTTGAATTCTTCACCTGCTCTTTTAAATTTAAATAACATATGTTTATCAACCTATTGGTAACCTGCTCCCACTTTGTTAACTTATCGATTCTTTAGTTTCTTACTATGTTGAACAGTGTCAGACTTAAGCTGTTATCTCGTTCATATTCGGCTCTAACGTCTATTTTCTTTGTTATGATTTGGTTGACTATGATTGGAATGTTACTGTTTATAATTAGTTGGTATACTGTTTATTAACCCAGTAATGTCGGAAAATGTTTGTTAGTTACATTCGTCAAATGATTGTTTTAAATCTATCATACAGAGGAGAAAAAGTGTGTCAAATACAATTTCCTTGTCTGTTAGTTGTCTTGCTATGAAGATTGCATCTATTGTAGACCTATTTTAGCTGAAGCCCTGTTGTTCTTTGCATATTCCTACCTTATGTATTATGTTTGAATGTTTCAGCTAATATCTTTGTCTTATTCCTTCTAAAGTAGGTTCTGTTATTAACACTAAAAGTGTGAAGATTTTAATAACGGCTCTTAGCAGTGTTAAATTTCAGTAATTCGTTATTTCTTGTTTTACCCTTTTCGTAAATATCGCAAGAATTGTGCTAGCTCTCCGTTCTGGGATTTTCCTTCTTATATGACTTTCTTAAAGAGTACCGTTATTTCTTTGATTCTTCCGCTTTTGATCATACCTTTGCTCATGTCACCTACACCTGATCCAACTAGCGCAACTAGTCCCTGAAATGTACCGGCGACGATTGTACGAACTTTAAAGTGTTTTATCACTAGTGACGGGCAAGTAATAGAAGCATTATTTTCCATTACGTGCACGTGACCAAAATGAAGAATAATTTTTGGTGACCATAACATTTAGGCGACGTTCCTGGAACTTATCCGGCTACATTGTGACGTTGTGGTTACGTAGCGGCGACCTTCCTATTCTTTTAGATTGGTGTTGCTTGCTTTGTCTTGCAACTGGTTCTTTTATACTTATGTTTCATTCCTTCGTGGTCCTTTATCCATTTTCTTAACTGAGATACGAAATTGAATACTATAAAAATAATATAAGAAAGCAAAACTTGTGTTTTTCCCCATGGTCTGAGTGACACAATTAAAACGAAGATAACACTACTGTCAAAAAAATATGATACGTCCAAATCAAACCACGCGCCATTCAAAATTGCATTTTTAATTAAAATAGTAGCTTTAAAATATTTAACATCATGCGAGAATATGGCATCTAGATGCTGAACACTTTTGTTATTGACTCGCTGAAACTTGAAACTAATTATTATGTATTCATTTATTATATTTGAAACGATGCTAAATTAATTTTTAAAGCCATTGTGATTTGGAGATATATGCTTTTTAATAATGTCGTATAAAAGTGGCGTATGTCGGAACAAATTACTTGCAAGTCGATTTCACTAATATTACATCAAAGTACCGAAGAAAACTGCAGCGCCACTTCAAAGTCCCGGCGGCGTTATGCCTACCAGAAACGGCTTTGTTTAAAGTTTCCGTTACCGCTTCATGGTTCCACATGGAATGTTAACCTCTCATTTTCTTCAGATAACTGCGCAGTGTCGCATACATTTGTTATGTGTTTTAATAAACTATAGAAGAAAAGGTAATTACTTCACAGTACTTACTAAAATTTTGTTTTACAGTGCTGTTAAAATTATTTGTCTTTAAGAGTTTCAATTATCTATAGAAGGTCGTAGAATGTCGGTAAATTGTTTCCTTTTTGTGACCAACCCTGCAACACACGCCATTTTTAAGAGCCACCCTGCCAAAAGTAGCTCAACACACTGGTAACAATGTGCAGCAAGAAGTTATATCAATGCTGGGAACTAGATGGCGTGAATTTAAGCTGTGATGCGCAATTTATAGTAATCGTACGCAGAGGACGCGTTATGAACATTAATAAATGTTATTGAAAAGTTAGGCAGAAATTCGCGGCAAGTATTAATACTACTTCAAACTAGCTGCAGCTTTGAAGCCTCATTTCAGTAGCATACTTTAGTCGCCGCTACCACTGTTAGCCACCTTCAAGTTCTTAAACTTTAAGGTCGTCCGAAAGGTAACTACGACGTGTACAATATCGGCAAAGCTACCTACAAGTTATATATGCAACTACAAAGTAATGTTTAGTGGTAAAACTAAGTAACAGCAACTGTTGACTTGTCATATTAAGTTATTTATACATCAAAGTCACAGATTTAGCTGCGTTTGCGTAATAGTTACTTATTTGAGGTTCCAGTCTCAGTGCACGGGTACTTTGGTGCTAGTTGAGGATGCTTTTCAATACTTTTCGTTTTTTTACTTCTGCTTACTATTCGTTTATGAGTCTTCTTCTGTCCCTAAGCATTTTCCAGATTTTTCTGTTCTCCATAAAAGTTTTGTTGCATTTCTGTTGAAAAGTTCTTCCAGTATCGTTCCTTGAATTTCTTGCTTAGTTTACTCGATTTGAGACTTCTTTGTAACTATCTATCGTATTCCTCAGTTGCTTACTTATTTCTGTATTTTATGTGTTTTTCCGCCATTTCGTTGGTTAGTTTCTTCATTTCTTCTGCGAAGCAGGATCTATAGTTACCTTGCCATTCATGTTGATTTTCCTTATTCCCATTACTTCAGTTGTGCTTGAGATTATATTTATTTTTTTTTATTTATTTTATTTTATAAACTGAAATTTGAAAAATATGATGCATGATGTGTTAATAAACTTCTTAAATAAAGAGATGATTCGCATTAAACTTGATCAATGATTTGAAATCAGATTTTGGGCTGAGAAACCCCTTCGCACAAGGATACTTTACTCTCAAGCCTCAATGTTGTAATTTTCCATAGCTGTTGCTGCACAATCAGTTTCTTCTAAGTGTACAGCGGCTGTGGTCATGAAGTCATGATGTGATATCTCCAATAAAGAAATGTTATTTACCTTGATTATTTCTTTCATATCCATAATATTGCGTAATTACTATGGTTTCTGTCAGTTTAATAATGATAAAAATTCAAATGTCAACATTTCACTGCGGTTAAATGTGTCAGAATTTAATCGCTTCTGAATAATTTTGAGATTATTATCAAAAGTGCTTCACCAACTGAATTTTATCTAATTATTCAGGAAATAATCATGCCGAATATCCCGCGTACATGTAAACTAGCCTGAATAAATGTTGACTATTCTGTCAACCTGTTTTGCTCTGAAGAAATATATCTCGTTTTTGTTGTGCGGCAAATTTACTTGATAAATTTCTTAGCAAAATATTCTGACAGAAAGCTTCAAAATTTAATCGGGTATTATAATGCACTTGGGATATTACTATTGATAATCTTTCTATTGGAATTCCAGAAAATAAATGTCAGTTGAAAACCTTTTTTTCACTTATTATACGTTGGTAAATAGCAATTTGTACAACTAGTTTTGAAAGTCATACTTTTTTTCGTGAATTTGCAGTTTGATAACGAGTGCAAACCCCGAGTTAATCAAGCAAAGGAATGAATAAAAGGACTTTCAAAAAGTGTTGTACTCGTAGTTTTTTTGCATAGTGATCTCTTGTCGAAATTTAGTCGATATGGACTTCCAAATTGACAACGGTCAAATTGACATTTCAATAAAATTGTTAAAAAAGAGTACTTTTTTCACAATTTCTGCGTTTAGAAAGTGGAACTTTCAATACGATTTTTTTAAAGACGACTTTCACGATCACTATGCAAAAAAATTAATGTTGTAAATGAAACGGTTATATTGAAAACTGCAACTGCAGTGTTCAGAAGTGAGCGTTTATAATTTGTAATTATTTTCTGAAAACCCAATTTTGTTACCTGCGACAGATTATTAAATTTAAATGGCTCGGTATCCTGTTTCAAAACCTCAATTTTTAAACCATTTTTAAATGATCCCTTCAGTTCTCAATAAAGTTGTTAATATTCTTTTACATAACTAAATCTCCTACACTTAAAACGGTGCTAATGATTGCTTGATATGGTAGTACCACTTTTTCTAGTTCATTTCCGTTACACGGTTACATGTTGACATAGTCTTAGACCAATGGTACTAATTTGGTAGTATATATTGTAATAGTATCTGTAACGTGCATCTGTAGATCTTGTTTTCATATGAAGAAAGTTTAATGTTAGTTCTGCATTTCTCTCTTTGCTGTTATATTTGTAACCAATCACTGTGTTATTTGTTGAACTGTTTCAACAGTCGCATGTGTTCATGTTACCGACTTGATAACAAAATTATTATAAAATCTATAAATACAGAAGTTTTAAGTAAAATATTTTCTCTTTTGTCATTTTGCAGAAATAAATTTCATCTGGCACCAGAGGAAGAAGCAGAAGAAGAAACATAGAAAGTATATTCTGAGTATTGGATGGATATGATTTTGTTGAACTTAAATTTGAAATGCGATTATTCTTAAATGTCTCCATGTTCGTATTCATTCTGTCTTTGGTTGAATTAATTATATCTTTGATTTACTTTCTTCCTGTTTTCTTATTCTTCTAATGTACTTTCAGCAAATATGATCCCCTCACGTGCTTATATCGACTTTTATATTTTCTTTTTTAAATACCTCGCATCTTTTCTTTGCATATTTTCCTCTATTTTGATTGTTTTCTCAGCCCGTCCAATTAATTTACAAATTGTATATAAGAGCTTTCTCTTAAAAGCAAAAATTATTTGACACATTCAAAACTTACCAAGCAAGAGAGTGTCAAAGTTCAAGAGAAGTAGAAATTTGATTAACAAATTCGTAAATAGATTTATCGAATAATCACTGTCACGGACAATTTGATTTCCGATAAGGAGCCACATACACTTGTGTTGTTTATAACTCGTTATAACTGAAAACTTAAATATCAATATTGCTAAACAACAACAGAACTTATTGTTTATATTCTATTACTATATAAAATAAAAACGTTGTGACTGACATTTTACTTTAGTTAAGATTAAAATCATTAGCAAGAAATTATTATTAAACACAACGTGGATGGCACTCAATATAAAATATTTACCTGCGATTATAGAATTCAGAAGTGTTTGAAACGCAAAAAAATCCCACGAGCATTTTATTGGTTCCAAAGAACTTGTTTTCGTCTTTTAATAGATTTGTATGCGTATTCAAGTGTCAATACATGATCAAATTACCAGCAAAGCTGTAATTTGTTTTTATTAAAAGTTATTGTAAACATCAGTTTCATTAAATATAATTATTAAGCTAATAATTATATTAATTCTGCGTCTAAATTTCTCTATTTTGATACAAAAATGTATTCCAAAGTTGAAGGTTTTTGTGATAGTATCCACTAAATAATATTACGTTCTGTGTACGTGTCTTAGCCTTATTTATTGTTTTGAAATTGTCGCAATTACATTTTCGGGGTTACTTTTCCTTGGTTTCACACGAGACAAGGCTGTTTCCGATCATACGATACGAAACTCAAATTTGGGTAACTGGTTTTAAGTCACTGATGTTAAAATGTCCTGCACCCCCTCAGTTCCCACACAACACACGCGACTGGCGAACTATTTTTATGTAGGAAGTCCTGTTTCGCGAATGAACTTTTTGCTAAATTTATTTCGGGTATTAGCACCGTGATTGATCATTATAGCTTCCTAGCTTCTGCCTACAGAGCCGTCGGCCCGTAATTTACACATTTTTTAGTAGAACATGTGAGAGTAAAATAGTGCCCGATCGCTTCCGGATAGCCATCGCTTTCAAAAGTTAGGTGAAATAATGCAAGTGGGCGTTACTAACAGCTGAGTTGCATTTAAACACTAATTTTAAGGCGGCGGATTTTTTCAAGTGCGGTGGATAAGTGGCACTTGTGGCTCGACATAAAGCCGCTTCTTGCTTATGCAGTGATATAAACGCCAGCTAAAAATAGTAAACAAGCAACCGCAATGCGATTTAGCGAATTGCATTGTTTGTATACATTGTTTCATGTTTATTTTCACCTTGTGTTTGACTTCCACACCTACTCGCAATGACATAATTCTTACCTACGCCGCTTGTTTGCTCTTTTCCTGTTGCCGTCGCATCTTCGGCGTGTCTTTTTAGGACACACGGTCATTCTTCAATATGTGACTATTTACAACGTGGCACGAATGGCAAAGGCAAATGTTTGCTCTCATAAGAGGGACACTCATGCCTAATTGTTAAACTAAGCTTTGTGAGGGAAACATTCGGCATTGTATAGAATGTTGTTTCCGTGTTAGTATAGGTTTCGATATACAGTTTAGTCTACTTCTTGTCGTGGACCTTCGTTTGTAATGAACCGATTACTAAAGTCCCGTCTAAATAGTCATTCAAACCTATGTAAATAGAATCGCATATTATGGACTCGCCTATAATGGACTTATGCTTGTAATGGACTAAAAAATTGCCTAAAATCCATTATATCCGAACCGAAATCCGTTAGGCCAACAAGTTGAAGAGACTCTTTTATATGCTTTAAAATCTATTCAAACCTTACAACTATACTTTCAGCAAACGGATGATGTTAAATAAAATTACTCATTAATTAAACAAAATAGAAATGGTTTTAAATAGCCTGTAACAGGAAACAAGTCATACAACGAAAAATTATGGATTTTTTGCAAAGTAATCGTATAAATTTGTATTTTAATAAATGTATTATTTTGCAACTTACAATTTAATTTTTTCAACGTAAAAATTTCAATCCAATATTAAGGACAGTCGGTTATAATGTATAATGCAGCATACTGTATGTATGATACATTTAACTTAAATATTTATATCCAGATATATATAATGTATATCATGTGATTTAACAGTTGTATGTTTTAACTGGTGGGGTAGTAAGGGCAACCAGAGGGTTGTTTATATTTTGTGAGTAACAAAATAACTTGATTTTATAATCTACGAGAAATACTCACCCTAAGGGTTAAATTCCCATTAATTGTGAACAATAATAAGTGCTGATTTGATACGTAGTAGTAATAAAGCATTCTCTACGATCAAACATATAATTCGATATCATTTGATTCCATTTAACGTGGTATATTACTACGAAGCCAGTAAAACCAGTTAAAGTTAGTGTTGTAATATGCTGTTGAACTATCTATTCAAGTAATAGAGTTTTGAAAGAGCTACAACGGTTTTGAAAGAGCTACAACGAGCTTAAATTTGGTCGGGAACAACTAGGAGGTGTCTGCTGACTAGGAGCTATCCAGTTAGGACCTGAGGTAGAGCATTTAGGTACAAGATAAACGTTCAGAAGGTTAGTGACCATTTGTACAAAATAATAAGAAATTATAAAAGCAAGTTTGGTGCGACAAATCATTAAGCTATTGTAATTATATTTAGAAGTTAATTGTAGAAGAATTATTTTTTATAAATTCAATAGTGATTCGAGTACTCAACGTTTTGGAATTAGGTTATATTTAGAATTTTCATTTTTTAATCAAGTTTGGACACATTTAACATTTGATTATTTTTTTTTTTACAATCTGTATTTTATTTTGTAATGTCAGATCAAACTTCAATGTGCAAACAAACTGAACATACAAATTTAACTTTATGAAGTACCTGAAACTTATATTTGATTCTTTAAATCAAATAGGTATTATAATTTAAAAGGAATTCAGTTTGTGGTTTCAATAGAGGACGTTGTTAGTTGAATATTAACCCATTCGGCTGGGAATTAGGAGTTCCATTGCTTATAAAACTGACTAGTCGTGGCTTAAACAATAATAATTACATGATATAATTTCAAATGTCAAATTGATTTGGGAGTCAATTCCTACTTATCATATTAAGAACTAAGGTAAGTACACAAGTGAACTATACCTGATGGTATTTCTTTTTAATAATTAGTAAAAGAGTACCTACGTATATTTAATTTGATACTACGAGGAGCTTTCAAATATGAATTATAATTTAAAGTGCCCTCCAAACGACAAAGGCAAGCACAGAAGTTGTATACAATGCTTTGGAACAAGTCCTAACTTCAAGTAGTCGTCATAATTCATTTTCGTTCAATTGGCAAGCATGAGTAAAATGGGAGTGCATTCAAGCGTCGAACAACGCATTATTAGTAAATTTCTTATCAATGAAGATATCAAACCATAAGAAATTTGTGTAAGAATTAAAATACAGTGTAATGCGCAATCGCTATCAGACATAAACGTTTATAAAATGAGTAAAGGGTTTAAAGATGGCTGCAAAGGTGTCGAGAATGAACCGCATTCTCGCCGTCCAAAAATATTGATAACAGAAAAGGTTGCTGACAGAGTAAAATGCACTTATTTGAAACGATTGTCGAATTACAATGAGGGATATTCCTTCTGCATTAAATATCAGTAAGGGTAACTTGAAATAAAACGCGAGTTCTCTGTCTGTGTCTTAGAGGATAATGCTCGACCCCATTTCGCTGTATACACGCTGACAACGATCTAAAAATTGAAATGGATTATGCTGTCCCATTTACCATACATTTAGGACCAGTACTGCATCAGTTTTTTATTTGTTTGGGCCCTTAAAAGAGCTTCTATACCTCGTTCTAATAAAGAAGTCATCGAAATAGGGAATGGGTGTGACAGCAGCCAAAGATTTTTTTTTCGTGGAATACAGAGACTTCCGAAAAGATGGCACCAGTTTATTAAAAGAGGGGAAGACTTAGTAGAAAAATGACATGATATACATCAGAGTTCTTGTGATTGTTTTTGGATAAATATTAAATTATAATTTATATTTGAACGCTCCTCGTACGAAGTGTAGTTTAGATATATTTCAGTTGGTAACTCAAGTAGGACTCCAAAGGGGGTGTTATTACATTTTGGCTCACAACGTGGAGCTTGGCATTAATACAAATAACACCGCGAGAAGGAGTGTTAATTTATTTGGCACCATAACGTGGGGCTTCAAAAAGAAGGAGTGATATATTTTAAATGGACTAATATTGACTATCCTTTGAAGTTCATTATAAGCGAGGTCTGCTGTATTACACATAATTTTCTAAAACGTTGAATATGAGAATGGAATCATCATAATTATAACCTCGAAATATCGTCTTCTTCCTCTTATATAGGCCTGTTTTAACAAGAAAGTGGTTCTATGAGCCCTCTTTGCCCTTAGGCCTGGTGGGTGGCTAGCCTTGCCCGTCGAAAGTGGAAGAGTTCCCTTGTTTAGGGGTTAACGACTACCACAGGTGTTAACGTGGTAGCTGGGGAGCGTACGATTTTTAAAATACTTCTAGAGTCCGCCGGGATTTGAACCCGGGCCTGCCGCCTGAGAGGCGAGCATTTGCTCGCTGGGCTATCCGCTCACCTCAAAATGTCTAGAACCAAATATCAAAACTCCACAAAAACTTTCTCGTATTCGCCCTTTTTGAGCACTATTGGACTGGACTAGATTACTACCTGATCATCCGTATAGTGTAGTGTATACAATATACGGTGTTCTGTCTCCTATTGAGACACCGATTCCTTTACATAGTTCTTTGTTTAATATAGATGATAGTCGTTTTTAATAAGCCTTGTTAAAATACGGCTTCTTTTCTTCTTTTTTCACCATTGTAGTTGTCTAACTCTTGATATTTTATTTCCAATGGTTTGTTTTTCTCCTCTATTATTTTCTTCTTAAGTCTTTTTTTAGCACGTTTGTGTGCTACGAGTATATAGTCGTCTAGTTGTTTAGCCATTTCTGATGTAGTATAAGTATTTATTTTCCTTAGCATAGAATTTCGGCTTAGACCGCGTAGTATTTGTGTATGAACACCCAGCATTTTCTGGCTTAATGTGCCTTGCACCTTGTGAAGTCGAGCAAAAACCCGCGCGATGGCCATGCTCTCTGGTGGCTCGTGTTGTTTCAGTATTTTGAGAACGAGGATACTTAGGCAGATTTAGCCGTTTTGCTGTTTGTGCATCCATATTCACTAACGTTTCGCAAGACCTTGCAGCTTGCATCATCAGAGTGAAAGTCGCACTAAGAACCGAAGGTCGATGTGGAGATATTTATAGTCCTTTGTGCCAGGCGCGCGGAGTGGCGTAACGCTGGTTGGTCATCCGAGTGCAACGTAATCCGTGGGCGTGGCCGTATGACGCACAGTGGTTGTAATGCTTTAGATCGTGTATCACAGGGGTCCACGTTTTACTAAGTTTAAAGCCATCTTCCCTGTTGATATTATTTGGATGTTTTTCTATTTCTATGGCTTCACGTATCACTCTCGGGAAGTAATGAGGTATTCTGGCAAGTACTCTGGCATGCTCAAATTCTAAAGTGTGCCCATTTGTAAATGTATGCTCAGCTACGGCTGATTTTGTGATGCGTTTGTGTTTGCAATCGCCTTTATGTTCTTGGAGTCTTAGATCAACGGAACGACCAGTCTGTCCAATGTAACTCGAGCCGCAAGAACAAGGAATGCGATATACGCCAGCGGTTTTTAAACTTGGAATCTTGTCTTGTTTTTGTACTATGTAGATGAGAAAGCAAGCTTTTGAAGAAAATCGCATAACCCGAAGTAGGTGTTTACTCTGTGATTTTTCAGTTTTTTTCGATTTTTTCAAAAACGGCTCTAACGATTTTTTTCAAACTTTACATTTTGATTACATTTTTAATGTGTATTGATGTGAGGTAGGTGATTTTCCAGTTGAATACTTCTAAAATGGGTTTCTTTTGTTTTCTTTCTATTTTTTTATTAACTCCTATTTTAAATAGAACACCGGGTATATTATTACATTTTTGAATTCAGCTTAAAATTTGAGATAAAATGTGTCTTTTCAACTAACTCTCTACTTTGTACGGTTTCTGTAGAATTTGTAATTTTTGAAAAATTTTGACAAATGCTTAAAAATAAAAAATACAATTTTTGGCTAATTATAAGATCACTGTAAAAGGAAGTTGTGTGAGTGTATCATACCAGATTTTTACGTGTGTATACATTTCAAATGGGTTTACTTCTTGATCCAGTCTAGATTGATATAACCGTGTTGTAATTTCATCCTGTAATCCGTCTAATCTATGTTTCTCATTTATTTATGTTGAATCCCTGTCTTTTCTAGGTTGCTTTATTGTTTTTATCTACTCCAGTGGGATAAGGAACGCATTACGTCACTCATTTGACACTATTTCAGTTATGTAATGAAGCTCATTACACCACTCAGTTATGTAATGGTTTCATTACGCAACTGAGTTGTGTAGTGACTTCATTACGTAACTGAAATAGTGTCAAATGAATGACGTAATGACATTTGCCTACTAAAATAGTTTTGAAAATGACAGATCTGACATTTCTCTTAATGCACTTTTCTCAATTTTAGACAGTCGTAGATAAAATTTTGTACAATACATGTGTGATAATGCATCATTAATATACTTGTGTGCTTACATAACTCGTGCTACGCACTCGTTTGTAACTTACACACACGTATATTAATGATGCTGTTTTTTAACTCTGATTAGGTAATGGACACACTCCAACAATTCGACTACTGATATGCTCCAACATCGAATATTTTCATCTTAGTTTGTTGTTTAACAATTAGGTAATCAGTCACTGATTTCCATGGCTTACTAAATATATAGAAAAAACAACAACATCGTAAGCAAAGAATGGCATAAAGTACTGGTGCACCATCCACTTGCTACCTCAGTATATTAATGTCCTGAAATCTAAATCAACTAGCTTATCCAAGAAATGCAAGTAGTGATCTCCATTAAAAGCATCTTTGCACTCAGATAATGACACCATACAGTAAAGTTGAATTTTATATGTGGTCTTTCTTCGCGGACTAGTGGAGTTTTTTATGCATCCATAGGTGGTCATTATGCCTATTAAAATAGTACAACAGTTGATAAAGGGCTTTCATCGACAATATTTGTTTGGGTAATTCAGTATTTTAGACACTTAAATTTATACACCAATTGTAAAAATCGATACTTCTTTGGTAGTCAATAGAGCGCAAGATTTGTACAAAGTACAATACTGAACTTATAAGGGTGAAACTTCAAAATCTTCACTACAGTTCTTTTAGATGCATCAACTTCAACTGCGATTTGTCGCAGACATGGGAGTATTCTGATTGACAGACATAACATTTTCTTGTATATCTCCATCAAGGTTATTGTTATTCATGGATTTTACAAAAAAAAACACATTTCTAAATAAATTCTGAAATGTAGACTACGATTGAAATACAGCTGAGAATATCATCTAACAGCTCTGATGCGAATTTAACTTTTTTGGAAAAAATGAAAGTTAGCGACCTCTTCTATAAAAACGTTACTGCTCGATGTTTGCCATTCATATTCATCTATAATAAATAATAACCAATATTACCTCAAAAACGACGTATACCAATCTAGACTGTCATAACGAATATTACGATTTAAGCATCATCTTGTTATAAGCAAAATTATTTTTAAAAAAAACTTTGAATCAGAATACTGACTTAACGAAACCCATCTGTATCTAAGTAAGTTAAATAGTCTTATTTTTGGCACAGGAATCTATGGATATGACATGACCATATACACTGCTGGAAAAATGTAGGGATATTTAAAAGACGCTTACACAAAGAAATTGTTATACAAATTCGAATAGGTGAGCTTTGGTTATACATAATTAAGTTCAACCTGTTAAGTTCAACATGTTACACCAAGACATATTAAAAGAAACACAATGGTTACCTTACACATGTATTTTAAACACGTAATTTTTTGATATCCCGAACTTTTATCCGCCAGTTTATTTTAGCGACACCCTATAAACGGTTTCTTCTAAGCCGCTTTGTAATAAACAGGGCATCACATCCGTACTACTTAATTCTCTTCGTTGTTTTTTTCCTTCAGGGTGTAAATGCCTGTTTCGTCCTCATACGGCGTCCATGTTCCTGCATCTTTACTTGGGGCTTCCTAAGCTTCTTTTTCCTTGTGGTAGATATAAGTTTTCTACTGTCAATTATTATCGTATCCCTTTATTCCTAATTTGATCTTTAAAAGTAACTCCAGTACTTACTTCACAATACAACAATATATTTGCTTTTACTTATATGTTCGTCCGCGATAATACAGCTATGAACATGTATAGACGATAAGCATTTCGTTATATCTAGTGGAACAGTTAGAGTGATTGTCGTTTTTCTCATTTTCAACGTCACTAGTAGTTAGTTTTTCTTGCCTGTTTATTCAGAGCGTATCAGACATAAAAAATGCCTAGTAAAATTCTTGGGGTTCCAGCATTGGTTCACATTTATTTTTTAATAACAAGTACACACGTAACGTAGGTATTTAAATAGATATCTTTTTTGAGTAAAAAATAACTCTCTGTCTGTCTGTCTGTCTGTGTGTCTGGTGCTCGAGCTCGAGATGTATTAAATACTAAAATATAGTTTCGCCCCAAACAAGATATTAATATTAGACCACATCTTGTACAGGTATCCTGACATTTGTTATATACTTGAAAAGCTGAATATATTAAATTTTTGTTACGATTCCTAACATTGAAAGATTTGTTGGGGACTTTGTATTATTTAATTTTGTTATATTAACAAATCCATGTAGGTATAGTAGTATGTATTTAACATCTTAAAGCTGTGATTTAGAAAAATAAGTAAACATTAAACTTCTTGTTTGTAAAAAAAATAATTGCTAGAACTCGTTTTTTCTTGTCTTCCACTGTCAAAAAATATTCAATAATAGGTATTTATGATACAAGTGCTAAAAGTGATTGTTTATTGTAAGTTACATGAAAAGTACGAAACGAAGCCGTATTCTGAGTTTCGTACATGTCAAGTGCAATTACACTTTTAGTACGAGTTTGCATGCAATATTTTTTCTACGGCATTAAATTTACTTTTATAATCCATAAATATCAATTTAACAAAGGTTTAAATTGTTATCTTCATCAGTGTTGTTATAGACTCTTAACCAAATTAATTTTAGTATCGTTAAGAGCTTCATTACCGCACTCAGTGCGGTAATGAATATTACCGCACTCTTTTTGTATAAAGAAATACGTTGAACCAGAATTTATTGATGAAGATAAAATATTGAACAATACACGTTTGCTTATGGCACTTAACGAGACTCGTTTGATTGTCTCAAAACTCGGCTCACCGCCTCGTTTTTGGCAATCAAACTCGTGTCGTTAAGATGTTCATAATCAAGCTTGTATCGTTTATATCTATAACGGTTTTTATATTTTGTCATAATAAAAAATGGCAGTGGATACGTAGCCGGTACAGGTGGCTATTTCTGCAGCCGGTAGTTGTCAAAGTTAGTTGTCAAAAGTGTTTTTACTTGATTCGACATGCTGATATAATTATTTAAAACACTTAACTTTAACAAATAAAGTAGAATAACTTTATGTCATTTTAAATTTTAAAGTGACTGGAAAGTCTAGGGTGATCAAGATTGAAGAATTTTCCCTAAAAGATAACAAACCAATCTTCAACTATTTTCATATTTCTATATTCTTCCGCTGGCATTTGAATCAAATGTCTTTCTCTTATCCGGCCTGTCGCCACTCACACCTTGATATAGGCGTACTCTATATTCTTCCAAATCACTCTATCTTTCAATCTTCCACAGTTAGTTTCTTCCAGCAATCATTCAAATGTCATTGTACCATATCTCACCGGACAGTCCCGAGTCTCCAGTATATGATCTTGTTGGTCATCTGCTTAGATCTTGTCTTCCTACGTACCGCTATCCAGGCTTTTTTTTTGTACAACTTCATTTGGTATTTTGTCTTTCAGGCTAATTCCTAGCATGGCATATTCCCAGTCGAATTATAAAATTTCTTCGTGCCCGACTAGACTCTCCTCGTATGTTAATGTCGTTCGACTACATGTCCTCATTCCTTGTCCAGTTTAATGTGAGATTCGAGTACCTGAATCCTATCTATAAACGTTAGATATAAGGGGATATTGTACTCATTGCGTATCTGGATCACTGATCGCATGACAGGCAAATGAGATAAGTGGTCGGCTGTGCTGCATCCCTTGGAAACTCCGGCTTGCTCTACACTACAGGTTGATATTCATCTAACTTGTTGGAGTTGTACTGTTACTATAAACCGTTCAATAGTTATTTGCCAAGTAGGTAGACATGGAATTTTGTTTTTATGTTTAATGAAACTAAAACTCCCTAGAAACTCTTTCTGACACTTTGTCAGAAGCAGCTGTTATGTACAGGAGGCTCACGAAAGTGTCTAATTTGACATTTTGAGGTTAAACATGCAATGTTGCCAGTCCTTTCATACTTTGTTTGCCACTAGGCATAATATGTATGGACATCGCCGTCATGGATATCTATCTGTCAAACAAATTGTAGTACTAAAGTAAATATGCCAAAAGTCATTAAAGGTGACACAAAACTACAAATTACAAAGGCTTACAGGCATTATAAAGCTGACAGGCCCGACCTCAGTGAAACTGAAATCTTTGCTCGGCTTAGTGACTTTTGGGATGCAAGTATATATGCATAAAACTTAATTGTTGCTTTAATTTTCGGCTTTGTACTGTTTTAGATATCTGAAAGAACTATTAGAAATATTATGGGGCGGAACAATTTTGAAATTAAACCTTTTGGCCCACGACCTAAAAATGATACATACTATTTGCAACATACGCACTGAAGAAGTAGTTAACAATGCGAGACAAATTGTGCAAGAACAACCACACGTATCTGTTCGCCATTTAGGACAGCAATTAAATGTTTCATATTCAACATCTCATAGGATATTAAGACGCAATTTGCATTATTTTTCTTACCGGTTGCAAGTGTATCAGGAACTGCTGCCAAACGATCCTCCGGTTAGATTGGAATTTTGTAACTGGTTTATCAATAATTTAGGAAATAACGATAATGCGTTTGAGAAAACTTTCTTTACTGATGAGGCATACTTCTATTTATCTGGCTATATTAATTCACAAAGTATGAGGATGTGGAGCGCTGAGAATCCCAATTTTTATGTTGAAGAACCGCTTCACCCACAAAAAATCGGGGTTTGGGCAGCAATTAGTAAAAGAAGAGTTATAGGTCCTATATTTTTTTAAGGTAATTGAGTGCAGTAAAACGATTAAATTTTATTTTAATAGTTCAAATTTTAGGTTTTCTAAATGCACAACCATATCATACTGAAATTTTGTCGCCGTTTTTTGAAGAGTTACGTGACAATGAATTACAAACGGGTTACGTACTTTCAATAAGATGGGGCATAAATTTACTTAAAGAGTTTTACAAAAACAGAGTTATTAGTCAAAACATGTCTACAGTGTGGCCCCCGAGGTCTTGTAACTTAACTCCCTGTGATTTTCTTCTGTGGCCATATTTAAAAAAAATCCATTCTTCAACTTCCACTGGACAATATTCAGCAGATTTAACAAAGAAGTACCTAATGGAAAAAATAAAGAAATCAATAATAATGGCGTAATATTAAGATTTGAGAATAGAACGAGTTAAGGAGTTTACTTTCTTAGGAACATTAATCTCTGAAAACTTAAATTACACACAAGGAATTAAATCAAGGTTAATAAAAGCTACGAGATGTCCGGGCGCGTTAAATAGTATAATGTCCTTAAGACAAATGTCGCGAAATGCAAAACTACGACTTATAAGACTGTAATTCGACCCACAGCTACGTACGCATGTGAAACATGGACGATGAATGTGGCAGACCAAGATACGATAAGTAGGTGGGAGAGAAAAATGCGGAGAAAAATATTTGGAGGGACTCGGACGGATGATGGTTGGAGAAGACTTACAAACGAAGAGGTACAAAAGAAGTATGGAGAGCCAAATATAGTAGACTTCATTAAAGCTCGAAGGTTAAGATGGTTTGGGCATATATGAAGAATGCCAGATGGAAGAGCTACTAAGATAGTATTGGAAGGCAGAGCGCAAGAAACTAGAAGAAGAAGCGACCAACGAATAGGTGGAAGAAGGCAGTAATGGAAGACATAGCAAGGAAGGAATAGAAGACTGGAGAAATAAAATCATCAATAAGGGACAATGGAGACACATTGTTATGCAATTGGCCTAAAGTGGCTTGTAAAAGCTTTATTTATACTGAAAAAATACATAAATTGTAATATTTAAATATTTTTGTATACAATTTATAATTACAATAAAAAAACGACTTTCATTATACCATTATGCCTACTCAACAAAGTATGAAACGTATTCAGAATCAGCAATTTGTCTTTCATGAAATTTATCTTAACCAATACTAAAAGTGGCACAAAATCCAAAACCAAATCTGGCAACCACGTTTTGTACATTAACATAAAATTATTATTTTATATAAAATGAGCATAACCTAACTTTTGTTAATGACTGACAGCATATTTACAGGGTGAAATTCATCACCCTAACATGGCCTCCTATCTGGCAAATAACTATTGAACGGTTTATACCTTGGTAAGAAGCACGTAAAATATAGTAACATAGATAGCAAGCTAATAGAACTATAGTTCTCTATGGTTGTTGTTTGCCCTTTTCGTATAGTAATTCTCTATTATACAACGGGTCTGGAGTTTTCGACTCTATTTATTCAGGAGAGCTATAAACCGTTCAATAGTTATTTGCCAGATAGGAGGCCATGTTAGGGTGATGAATTTCACCCTGTAAATATGCTGTCAGTCATTAAGAAAAGTTAGGTTATGCCCATTTTATACAAAATGATAATTTTATGTTAATGTACAAAACGTGGTTGCCAGATTTGGTTTTGGATTTTGTGCCACTTTTATTATTGGTTAAGATAAATTTCATGAAAGACAACTTGCTGATTCTGAATACGTGTCATACTTTGTTGAGTAGGCATAATGGTATCATGAAAGTCGTTTTTTTATTGTAATTATAAATTGTATACAAAAATATTTAAATATTACAATTTATGTATTTTTTTCAGTATAAATAAATAAAGATTTTACAAGCCACTTTAGGCCCATTGCATAACAATCTCCATTGTCCTTTATTCATGATTTTATTTCCCCAGTCTTCTATTCCTTTCCTTGCTGTCTTCCATTACTGCCTTCTCCCACCTATTCCTTGGTCGCCCCCTTCATCTAGTTTCTTGCGCTCTGCCTTCTAATACTATCTTAGTAGCTCTTCCATCTGGCATTCTCCATATATGCCTAAACCTTCTTAACCTCTGAGCTTTAATGAAGTCTACTATACTTGGCTCCCCATACTTCTCCTGTACGTCTTCGTTTGTAAGTCTTCTCCAACCATCCTCCGTTCGAGT
This sequence comes from Agriotes lineatus, assembly GCA_940337035.1. NCBI lineage: Eukaryota > Metazoa > Arthropoda > Insecta > Coleoptera > Elateridae > Agriotes > Agriotes lineatus. The sequence goes on from CALNHX010001679.1 coordinate 57,503, forward strand.
CCCTCCAAATATTTTTCGCAGCATTTTTCTCTTCCACCTACTTATCATGTCTTGATCTGCCACATTCATCGTCCATGTTTCACATGCATACGTAGCTGTGGGTCGAATTACAGTCTTATCAGTCGTAGGTCTGCATTTAGCGAGATTTGTTTTGAGGACATTATACTAGTTAACGCGCCCGCACATCTCGATGCTATTAACCTTGATTTAATTTCTTGTGTGTAAGTTAAGTTTTCAGAGATTAATGTTCCTAAGGAAGTAAACTCCTTAACTCGTTCTATTTTCAACTCTTAATATTACGGCATTATTATTGGTTTCTTTATTTTTTCCACTACTTCTTTGTTAAAGTTGCTGAATATTGTCCAGTGGAAGTTGAAAAATGGATATATTTTTTTAATATGGCCACAGAAGAAAATCGCAGGGAGTTAAGTCAAAAGACCTCGGAGGCCGCACTGTAGACATGTTTTGACTAATAACTCTGTTTTCGTAAAACTCTCCAAGTAAATTTAAATTTTCTTGTGTTGTGTGAAGTCTTGCCCCATCTTATTGAAAGTAACCCTTTTGTAGTTCATCGTCACGTAACTCTTCAAAAAACGGCGACAAAATGTCAATACGATATTGTTGTGCATATAGCAAACCTAAAATTTGAATTATTAAAATAAAATTTAATCGTTTTGCTGCACTTACCTTCAGAAAATACAGGACCTATAACTCTTCTTTTACTAATTGCAGCCCAAACCCCGTTTTTTGGGGGGTGAAGCGGTTCTTCAACATAAAAATTGGGATTCTCAGAGCTTCACATACTCATATTTTGTGAATTAGTATAGCCTGATAAATAGAAGTATGCCTCATCGGTAAAGACAGTTTTCTCAAACGCATTATCCTTATTTCCTAAATTATTGATAAACCAGTTACAGAATTCCAATCTTTGGTATTGCAAGAATTTTCTCAAATAAGTAATTTTGGATGCAACAACATGTTTCTGTCCACATAGAATTTTACGTCCGTTTACATGTTTGTATTTATAACCCATTGATTTTAGAATATTATATAAAGTTGTTTTCCCCTTATCGAATTCGAAATTTTCACGCACGTCCTTTAATAGTCTAGCCAAAGTAAAGTGCTCATTTTTCAAGTGATAATTCCAAATCTGTCGTTGCAAATCTTCCCGAAATGCAAAATTTTTATAGTATGTATCATTTTTAGGTCGTGGGCCAAAAGGTTTAATTTCAAAATTGTCCCGCCCAATAATACTTCTTATAGTTCTTTCGGACACCTAAAACAGTACAAAGCCCAAAATTAAAGCAACAGTTAAGTTTTATGCATAAATACTTGCATCCCAAATATCAGTAAGCCGGGCAAGGATTTCAGTTTCCGTAAGGTCTGGCCTGTCGGTTTTGTAATGCCTGTAGGCCTTTGTAATTTTCAGTTTTGTGTCACCTTTAATTACTTTTGGCATATTGCTCTAGTATTACAATTTGACAGATAGGTATCCATAACGCTGATATCCATACATATTATGCCTAGTGGCAAACAAAGTATGAAAGCACTGGCAACATTGCACGTTTAACCTCAAAATATCAAATTAGACATAACAGCTGATTCTGACAAAGTGTCAGAAAGAGATTCTAGGGAGTTTTAATTTTCTTAAACATAAAAACAAAATTCCATGTCTACCTACTTGGCAAATAACTATTGAACGGTTTATATACACGATTTTATAAAATTACTCTAATGATCTGCTTTCTCTGCGATTCTCGGTTTTACTTTTACTCTTTTAGATCTGATGTTCACGCTGTCCTCAACTGTTTCTCGAATTCTGTGTGCATTGTATTCTGTAGATCTTTTCTTGAATGTTAATTTCTTTTTTTATGTCTCTATATTCAGCTGTATCTGTATTTAGTTGCTTTCTTTTCTGTATGAATTGTTCAGTCTACAAGTTAATTTTGGCTCTATTTTTTTATGTTGCAACTTATTTTCGTCGTTGCCACTTATATGCACCAAGTTAAATCAAATTTAGGCCACACAAATAAAACTCAAAATGCGTATTAAAATGTACTTCAATTCCATTATGGCCATTCGGTATGGATTTATTTAACAGTTTTTAGTAGGTAATCACTAATTAAGCAGGTTTTGATAATAAACCTCTACTAGCTTTTCAAGTGTTGATGGCTCATTAATGTCAACAATAAAATAAAAATTTTTTTTTGATAAGAACAAATGTTTAAAATAAAACGTATTAAAGTAGGTAATGACTGTGACATGAGAAATATTTCAGGTCTGTTTTTAGAATGCTTGATATCTTGTAATCTATAACCATTAATTCATTTCTAAAGAAGTAACGAACCCAACTATAAATGTATAAGAAAAATATCTAGATTACACAAGTAAACCGGCAGTGGAGAGTTTTTAGTAACTAAGCTGCACTTTAAAAAGTACCATTTTGTGATAAAATAAAAATCATTAATTTTCAGTTCGTTCTTTTCTATTTTCCTATTCATTATATCACTGAAAATTATTTCTCCCAAATTAATCCTACGAAATGTAGATATTGGTGCTTTAATTATTTTAAATGATTATTTTAATTTCCAATTTAAATTCATTACTGTCACCTAATTAAAACCAGCGGTCAAGCGCTCAAAGGGCCCAAACGTAGCCATAAAAGCGTGGAGGTAGCTCTACGGCTGTAAAATCTAGCATTAAACTCTCGTTACGGTCAATTAACAGGGTGCGATAGTTATAGGGTTAAGCAACTTCCAATGACCCAATCCTCCATGCAATCGTCGAGGATGACCGCCAAACGTGCTCCAATTCGAGAAGCTTCAAACGCGGCGCGACCAAATTAGAGGTTGCGCTGCTAACTCAGCATTGAAATCTCCGAGTTTTTGCACGTTCCTGAATGCGCCAGCACATCAATGGTTTTTAGCAGTGTAGGACGGCGTTGCATTGTCTAGAACGGCTAATTTGCATAGCCATGAAACAAGTCTAAAACTGGACAATTCTGGTCTCGGTTTTCATTCATGAAATTGGATACTGCATCCAGCTTTCCTTGAACTTTCTCTAGGTTGGGGCTAAGGAATTAATGGATGTGGCTTATTGTTATTTCGTTAATATCAAGTGGGCTTGGTTAATGTCGACGTTATTCGGCCCGTTAGTTTTCATAGCCGGACACCGAAGGGCCCATTATAGAGCTGGGTTCTAGATGCAAAGCAGAATTCCAGGAATTTAGAACAGAATCTGGGGGGCCAGTCGCATCGTCAGCTTTGTCTGAGTCCCACGGCCGTTCTTGCTGATGTGCGACGAATTCGCGACAGACAGCGGCGACTCGTCGCCGTCATAACTCATAATATTGACTCGATGAGCTGATGAGCAGAATGCATTTAGCACAGAAATGCTTTCAACCTGGAATTGATCTAGCGGGAAACAGTTCACTCTTTGAACTTCGTCTTGTACTTGTAGTGTTAACAGATTTAACATTTTTAGCATCTACGTACTGGAGTATATATAAACATGGTATTTTCATAAAATTTAGATCACTCTAATGAGGGGGATTTATCATATATATCATAGCCGAATAAGTAGGGTTTCACGAATTTGTTTTCATTTTAGGGTGAATTACCCCTTTTATTTATTAAGGTCGACTTTAAAACTTGTTAAATTGTTTGGTTTTTCCTAATTACACTCCATTTTTTTGTCACTAACCATGTTTCTCCATTTTTGTATTTCCATTTTCTTAACGCTGTGCCTAGGTGCACTCCAAACTGCATCCAATTTTGAGTAGTATTGGGTGCATTACAATCGAGAAAAATCTAGGATCGGACCTCAAATCGCCCACTGATTTATATCAGAAAAGATAGTTTAGTGGTGTAGAAGCACTGCAAACGAAAATTGCGAACATGAATTAGCCGTGTCGGCGCCGGTGCATTGCAAGGCAAACCCTTCGAAGATGATAGGTTATTTGCAGTCCTTGTTATTGTTGTAATACACTATATCGACAATAGATTAAAACAAAATATGCGTCGACGTCAAAATGACGATCACGGTTTGGAGTGCAATACTAAAGATTACGTGCACCTAGACATAGCGCAAACTTTTTCTTAATATCTTTAATTACTTCGTCTTTCCATCTTTTTTGTTTTTGTTTTTAAAAGATTCCAATTTGTCAGTTTTTTAACTATTCTCTTCTTGTCCAATTTCATAGATTCTCGTACACAGATGTATGCACAATCGAATTCTCTTCTACTATCTAATGCCAGTGTTGAAGTTGATATTTCTATTTGCTGTATTCATCGATTTTATTGCCTCACATTTCTCTGTCTCTTGTTAGATAATTCTTCCAGCGTACACAAAGAATCATTGAAAATGAACAGGGCTATGCAACAAACATTACAGTAGTTGATATACGTTTTCTGAATTTCCCTTGTCTCTAAAGCAGAATCGTGTTGTCCTAACTCTCTCCTCATCGTAATAATAAAATAACGTTGCACGCAATTGCAAAACGTCGGTTAAGTCAATTTTACATGCATTTACATCATTTTCAATGATCGTAAGTGTACATATATCAATCAAGTTGAAACACTCACTGTCGGTTCCTTTGATGGGGCACTTTCCGATAGTACTAACAGATGGCGCCACTATTTTACCACATGATAATTGGTAGCAGAGCCAGTAACTGACTCTGATTGGTCGAACTTTGTTCTACCATCTCGTAGTCAAGTTTAGAAATAGCCCCGAAGTCACCGTCCCAGGCACTCTCGATAGGTTTCAACATTAGACTAGAGATGAGTGTCTCTACTTGTTTGATTTATGTATACTGGTTCTTCTGTCCAATTCATCGTATGGAATTGACCTCCGCTCTTTATTCAACCAACTTTAGCCCTACGCTTTTATTTTTTCGCTTCTCACTCTATGCAGTCATGCTAAGCCTGTTATTCTTTTTACGATCTTTTGTTCAATGTCTCGGTATTCTCATTATTTTTATGCTAATGGGTTTATTATTATTGTAACCCTATGTAGTTTTCTTTGTTTTGTTTTTACATGCTTTTATTACTTCATTTATCACGATTGTTTATTGGTTTATTTGTTTATGGGCCAGGTCTAGGCCTAGGCATGTGGAGCACCAGGTATCTTAGACACCGACTGCTGTGGTGATGTGGTGGTCAGAGTGCTACTTAGACAAAAAACATGCTGTAGCGTTTAATAAATCTTATATTATAATAGCCGATGCCGGCCGTCCGTAAGCAGGCGCGCGCACCTGCCGATCGCGCAGCAACACGCAGCATGAACGCGCACAAGTGGCGACCCGGCAATCATTTATATTGTTAACGCTGGCAGGGCCGGACGTAGGCTGGCTGCCGCCTTGAGCAAGCATTTTTATTGTTAACCGTTTCTTTACGCTGGCACCAGTGGCAGTGATATGCATAGGCGGGTATAAGCGTTGCTTAGGGGCCCGGGCCCTTAGAGGGCCTTTTGGGGGGCCCGGTAAGTTCTGTATTCGCATATTAAATATCTCGATATCTTCTACTTCATTTGGGTATAGATTGATAGTACTGCAACCTCAGTGTGATTTGCTTCAGAAAAAGTATTCTGATGTCCTCAATAATAATCTCGCCATTCAGTTTGTGAACGCTATTTTTTTTTTACTAAAAGAGGATTTAAATGATAGCATGAGTGTTCCAGATTTGACAAGTTTATTCCTACAGAAATATAGTGTTCTCGAAGCAATTTTGGCTAGATTATTACACAGATTCTGTAACATTAACAATAGAAAGGTTATTTAGCAAGTTGAAAGCAATAAAACATTATGTAAGAAATTCTACGAGCCAAGATAGGCTACATGACCGTTCGGTTTTGTCAATTGAGCAAAAAGCATCGTCTACAATAGGGACCGTGTTGTAAAAATCTTGTGGAACAATTTGCTGTCAATAAGGCCAGAAAGATACATGTTTTTTAATTTCACATCAATTTATTTTTAGGACGTTTTGCAGATATTAATAATACAAATAAATACTAAGTAGGCATTTGTTACCTATTTTGACGTGGGTTCTTCGGATTTTACCTGAATTATTTTATTTTACTAGGGTTACTTAGGTAGATATTTCCATCCATCTATTAGTTTTCTTTGTATTTGTGTCTATACCAACTTGAAGATTGTATTTAGTTTTATATTTTTAATTGATATTTTGTTAGATATGTTAGTTATAAAATGTGTTAAATGTTAGGCATTTACTACTCTATTTCTGTTGGTTATAACATGATGTTACTTTCTTTTTTATTAAACGTTTACTTTGTATAGGTACTATAATTATAAATATACAATTCATTAAGTATATAAAGCTTTTTACAAGGGGGGGGGGGGCATTTAAATCTTTGCTTAGGGACCCAAGGTGCTCTTGTACCGCCACTGGCTGGCACGGCCAGACGTAGGCTGGCCAACGCGTTCTAGTAACTATATAAGGTGTAAAACTGCAGTTGAACGTGGAACAAATAAGAAGGAAAGCACCAAATTTCCAGGATACTTAGTAGACTTGCACCACGGAAAGGGTGTCCAAGAAAAAATATACAAATTTAATTACATCAACGGCACAGTTAGACGCACTTTAAAAAATTGCACAAACATAGCCATTCTAGGATCAGAAAGTTCAATCCCTTCGGTGTTAATGACGCAACATCTAAATACCGTGAAGCTTGTGAAAACACTCTCTTAAACAACCGAGCTCTGAGGATTAGTGGTTAGCACATCTGCTCAGCATTCTGGAGGTCGTGGGTTCCATTCCCGTGGCCGTCTGCTCTGATTCAAGTGTTTAGGTGGTTTTCCTGAGTCAACAGAGTACCTTCTCTGAGGCGAATGCTGAGGCAGTACTTCTCCACCTTTCCTGGCCTCTCTTCCATTTTAACCCCTCTTTTTTTAACGAGAATGAGTAGTACCCAAGTACGTATCACACAAATTCACTATACACCAAGAGGATCTCAAAGAAATACTGGAAAGACCAAAGATGGCATACTTGATTTATACATAAAACATAAAGATGAGGCAAACGACGGAGGTATTTACTCGTCAGCAAAGTTCTACATTTAAAGTCTACTTCTAGTAGTAATAATATGTTAAAGTATTAAACATTGCGCACTTAATACCTTCTAGCTTGTTTTTTATTGAAAAGCAAACTACTAAATTGTATAAAATATTATTTTTAAAAAATCTGAGGGAACCAATGTTAAAAGATCAATTGTTCCAATGCTTATACAAAAAACGGAAAATCAGGTGATCGACTATCATTTTGTAAATCAAAGCAACACACCTAATACTGATATTTAAATTGACCTAAAACTCAATCAAAATCAGATTTTTATTGTTTTTCCGAATAAATTTCAGCAGTCTGCCATGAAACTTAAATCAGATCTGAGAAATAAACGTGATTTTCTAAGAACAAATATTTAGTTCTTCTTTTAGCTTAATATTTTACCATTAACACTGATATGTAATATATAAACTTTTATTAATATTTAGTTAATTTTGCTCTACTGAATTTTGACTACAACTTCTAGGTTCGTCTCTATAGCTGAAACTTCAGAGTACCAACCGTGTTAAGCGAATTTCCTAGAAAGACAATAAATACAATATGTACACATATATTTAATATGTAAAATCTGTGCAACTAAAAATGCTGACTTTATTTTACTATTTTTGTATACATATCAAGTAAACTAGCTTTTATAAGCGTTAATGTTAGTTAACATTGGAGTTAAATTTTCTCCTAGCTAGCTGTTTAGGATTCGTCCTGATATGACTCATAGAACAGCACTTTGTGAGCGAAAACAGGACATTGGTCTTTAAGAGGAAGAAGAAATTTTATGGAAAATTTGTACGAACGGAAATAACTGCAATAAATTAGCATACCTTTACATCAATTTTGAATTATTAATCTCTTTGCTATATTGACACCGTTTGGTATTTACATTGCTTTTTGTATATTGTTTTTATGTTAATTTTGTAATGCAAATTATTGCAAATTCATGAAGCAACATACCCACTGCAAGTTTCAACATTTGAGGAGCTTATGCATTCCTCTTAAATTCTTATGAATTACCATTTACTACTTTCTCTTTCTATGAACATTTTTTATTCGACATTTCTTGGGATTTAAAAAGTGCTTAAGACCACTTAATATATTACTTCATTGTTTATCCCAGTCCTCTAGTATCTAGTACACCTTCATGCGACGTAATGCATGGAATAATTTACAAATTAGTGCAGCAAATCATCTCAGTTGAACCCAAGACTTTAAAGCGCAATAAAATTTATATTCTATATAGTGTACATTATCTTTAAAATTCGAAAATTGTTTAAATAGTAGATACTCTCATTTTTTCTTCTACAAAGTCATTTTCGAATTTCCACTTTCATTTTATAACATTGTACAGAATGCTGAAACATAAGATTGCCAGTGGAACTTTTATGGTTACAAATGTTTTCAGACATTTCTCATTATTTGAAAATACTTTTAATTACCACCACAATTGTTCTTTTAAAAATTAAATTAATTTAGCTCTAAATGTCTAAATACTATGTAACTAACACCATTTGTGAAACCATTATGGCAACGTTAGTTACACCAGAATTGCTAAGAATAACGTATTTTTCTCTGTTTCACTCAAATATTTCTTACGCTTTGATTTTATGGGGAAATTCTTCTCATGCTTTACGTATCTTTCGTCAACAGAAACAAGCTGTTAGAATTTTAGCTAACGTTGGTAGTAGGGACCATTGTCGTCCATTGCCATTGTTCATTAACCTGGGCATTATGTCTCTACCGTGTTTATTTATATATGTCACTCTGTGTGAAATACAAAAAAACATAGATACGTTCTCCACTAATCGTGATTATCACAATTATTTCACGAGAACTAATAATGCTTTATGCAATCCACGATTTAGACTGACCAAATCTATTAAAAATTCTTACAATTTGAACCTGTACAATCACATTCCACAGCGTATAAAATCTATGTCATTAAGTAGTTTTAAGACTAATGTGAAGCGACATCTATTACAGTTATGTTTTTATTCAACAAAAGAGTATATGGATACACCATTTATGTAATTGCATATATTTATAAAATATTCAATATGTTAATTATTTCGACTTGCTACAAATATATGTATGTATATAACGTGGTAAAATAAACATTATTATTATTATTATTATTATTATTATTATTACTAATTATTACAGTAGATCAGGGCTTCTCAACCTGGGGATTGCGACCCCCAGAGGAGTCATAATATAGACGTACACATTTTATTTAAAAAACTAAAACACCTTGCAGAGATGTGAAAAATAAAATAGAAGGCCGACAAGTTACAGGTAATGAAATATGGGTGGCCGGTCCAAGTTATTTATTTATCGTATGGCTGATATGACCGGAGCCCGGGCCTGCACCCAAAAAGGTTGAGAAACACTGAAATAGATAATAGAGGTTATTGATTTAAGCAAATTTTTTCAAGACATCTCGGCCATGTCGATATTCAATCAGAAAATCACATTGTAAAGTGTGGAGTTATGGCTCATATTATAGCAGCGTCTGCATAGCTTTCATGTTGGCATTTATTTCTGACTTACAGCATCGTAAACGCTATACCTGTGGTTTTCTATAATCAAAAGCGTAATTGGCTTATACCGCAGTCAAAAAAGGTACACTCAGTTGCTTATATTTAATGTTTACTTTAATGCGACTTATGTTATCATGAATACCGTTAACTAAAAACAAGAGCTATGAAATTCAAGCAGGTCTGTAGATATCATACAATATCAAATTTTGTTGTGCCTACCCACCCACGAACGACTATTCTGTTTGAAATGTTGGTATTGACTACCCGGGAGCCCAGACAAAACTATTAAATTTGTAATAATGTAGTATTTATTAATTGCAGTAATTTCAAAGTTCTAATACTTACTTGTTACTTCTACTTACTTAAAAATTAAATACAAATACAACCATGCAAAACTTTTCACAAGATAGAGACGGCAATGGAAAACTCAGTTGTATATGGAATATGGATACGGTAATCTAACAATAATACACCTAGTATAATATTTCAGAAAACGGTCAACTCATGTAATTCTCCACAGCAATAGCAAGAACTCCCAATTTCAAGATCAGAATTTTAAAAGCTCCAAAAATTTGAATTTCTAATTTTACATTTTCTTTTTGACAGGCTGGTAGTAATAGCTCTTCTTGGAAAAATAAGTTTAAACCGAAATGATAGTAGTAGTGCTTAAAGCATCGATGTTCATGTAAAACAAATATTTTTGTAATTTTAGTTATTTTAATGAGTTAAGCAGCAATTAATAAATATTTCAAAGCAAACAGTTACTAACTTTAGCATTAATGTGAGCTAAGAATGTGCAATGTGCATGTTTCAAGTAATTGTTAACATAAATAATTGAAACACTACAATACAGTTTGTCTCGGAGACCTTTGTCCTGATGTCATACGCGTATGATACAAATAGTCTAAATAATGTTCTCTATCGCGAGGTGAAACAAATGCAAATACAATTTTAGATCATTTCCACGATTGCTACATACGTACGAGACGTCAAGAAAAGATTCCTGGGACGAAGTGTACGTAGTAAACAAATGGTCGACATAAAAATACACTTATAGATACCTAAAACTGAGTATCAGTTTATATCCTTGTTTTTCACTACAAGCGATTAAAAAACATTACAGAAATTGTAAAAGTCTTGTCTAGAAAACATATTCAGGTGCTTACTGACTTAATGTTAACCTTAAAACTCATCCACCCTTTCGGTATGGTGGCCTTTTCTAAGTCCCGCTCCATTGTTTCGTATTTTGTGTTTGAGGTCCTCTTTCTTCTAATTTTATATTTCTTTTGTGTCCTGAATTTCTCACCTCCCTTGCCAATGTTGTTCTTTTGTAGTTTTCTTCTTGGGCTTGATTTCTATATTTGCTTTGTGTTTCTTCCTCCGGTCCCGGGTGGTGTAGCTTGAACAAGCGTCCACGTTCGATCAGCAGAGTTAAGCAACGCTCTTTCTGGTCAGAACTTGGATGGGAGTTCCACGGCTGCATCTCTCGGCGCCTCGTGATACGGCTGTCACGGAAATAGTTGGTCCCGGCGGTCATAACAATATCATGGCAGTCGTTAGTGGAGTTGGAAGTCCCCATAAATGCACAGCGACGCCTATAATTGGCCTAACGGCTGTTGGCTGAGTGCGATATAAATAAATAAATAAATAAATAAATTATCTGATTTATGTGACGGAACGATCTCGTCTGTCCTTTTTCTATGACCTCGTTTTACCTTCATGCTGTATTGAACACGGACTTAAAAGCTTCAAAAGACATTTAGGAAAAGTGGACATGAAAATCAACCAAAGTAAAACAAAGAACAATGATTGTAAGTAGAAATGATACAAAACTTACAATCTATTTGGAACAAAACAAGTGGAACAAGTAAATCCATTTAAATACCTACACTCAGTCATAAGATACGATAAAGAACAGATTAACAGAAAAACGAAAGAAGAGAAGCAGCGCGAAAAATATTTAATACTCTTGCGAGAAAAACAGTAATACTAACAAAAAGTTGTACAAATGTACAAGTAGCCATTCCAATATTAATGTATGGGTTAGGATCATGAATAATCACCAAAGATCAGTCAAGATCGTTTATTTGAACAAAGAAAATTTAGCTCACGTGACGAGCTGCAATTAATTCAATTTTATCTAACTATGGTTTTGATGCCACGAAAAATAAAACTGTAGCTTGCACTTACACTGTAGTTCAAAACTATACCGGGCGCTTGTTATCCCATTACCTCAAATTATAATTTCTTTTTAAATGTTTTAGATATTTGGGCCATAAAATTTGTTTTGTAAAAATTGGGACGGGTACATTTTTGCTGTTAAATGTGTTTTCAAGTTACTGTACAGTACACGAATATACAAGAATTAGAAACACCTTAGATGTTTAAAAAGTAAAATTGCAAATCGTATTCTTATTTACTTCTATAAAATGTTTTCTTCCTCTAACAATCAAATAAATCGATGATCCATCGTTACACTACGTCTGAACCTCCACAAGTATGTTTTACCATATCATAATGAAGAAGAACGAACGTAGAAGATAATAATACAACGTATTGCGATTTTGAAATAGAATTGGGTGGGGCATATACGTAGCAAGACAAGGAAATGATAAGTGGACCAAACGCATCGTGCAGTGGAGGCTTCCAACACACGAGCAGCGTGGGGCCTTCACCTAGATTAGACCTATGTCCAGGAGTGGGCGAAGAGGGGCTGCTAAAGAAGAAGAAGCATATTATAATGTTGACATTTAGTCGCCATTTGAATTTCGAAATGACAGGTATACTCGCACTAGGGCGAATATATGTTGATCTCTCTGGCAGGCATGTTACTGCGCTACTAGGTATTTTGATATCCCTATGTATGTTGTGCCTGCATCTGTGCGTCTCTGCATGAGTCACTTTTTTATTGGCACCGATCAAGCGCAGTTTGTCCACGATCGCCCACGTCCTTTATGAGGCAGCCATAAGCAAATACGATAGATGCGCGGTCGTGTTAGAGAGGTTAAATCATCTTACTAGCAATCGGATTCCGCGTGACAGCGTGGATTCGAATCCCACTGGATGCATTATTTTTTCTTTGCAAATTAAGGTAATTCGTGTTTCTTTTAGTGTTGCAGTATTATTAACAACAGTAATATATTTTTACCTATTTTGTACATGATTTTGAATACCTTTGAGATTTTTTTAATTAAAGGCGTCTTTCTTCTGTAACCTTTTTATTAGTGCTGGGAAATCCGTTACAGTTTGAAATCCGGATTTCGGATTTTAAATTATCCGGTATCCGAATAATCCGGAATCCGTTAGGATTTTACTATCCGGAAAAAATCCGCCAATGGCAATCCGCTATCCGATAAATCCGTTATTATGCTTTATCCGAAAACCGAATTATCCGAATAATTTGAAATCCGAAATTATCCGAAAAACAGAAATCCGAATATATCCCAGAAATCCGAAATCCGGATATATACAACAAACGGAAATCCGGATTTAGCCCAAACATATTTCCTGGAACCTCATGAATTAAATTTTCAACTAACCTATTAAAAAAAAAGAAAAAAAAGCTTATAACGTGTGTTGGTTTATTTTATACTTTATATAATCCAATAAAAAAATCGAATTCTGAATCCGCATATTAAATCCGAAAACGGATCGCCATAAGAATGCGAAAACCGGTTCTCCACGCACAATTTGTATCTACATAAAATCCTCATTTGCAGAAAATCCGGTATCACACAAAATCCGGATCTATATAAAATCCGGATTTACAGAAAATCCGGATTTACAGAAAATCCGGATGTACAGAAAATCCGGATAAATCCGAATATCGGATTTTTAACTTCTACCATATCCGGATATCCGCCTATAAAAAATCCGGACATCCGAAAATCCGAATCCGCTTCCCAGCCTTACTTTTTATTAATAATTCAATTTAAAAAATACGGAAATTATTATAATTAGAGCAATCCACCTATATGATGGACTCAGCTATTTGAATACTGACAATAAAATTACATAAACTGCCAAAATGTAAAAAAGTCTTGCATGTAATTCGTTTCCGCACACGTGTTGCCCATCTCTACCTACCTCTAGCGGTGAACAAATTCAGCAATCTTTGTTGTTTCAAAAAATTTGTGGTTGAACAATTTTGCTTCTGGTTTCAACGCTCACATCTAAAATATCCAAAAATTCACAAATATTCTAACGAGAATGCAGTGCTCAAACATCAAGGGTGTCGTTTGACGGTTTAAGCTTTGCAAACGAATCAGGTTGCAAGTCCATCCGGGGAATTTTGACGACACTCGACACTCCTCCAGGTTTCAGATATCAAGCATATTTGCTAGAGCAAATTATCCAAACAATCGACCTGTTTATTTATTGCAGGTACGACATTATAAGGGCTGGCGCGGCCTGTATGCTGAGTAGAAACAAACAAATATTTATAGCTACAAATAAAGAATAAATAAATATTTGTGCCGGAGGTGTTTGGCTTGCGCTTGAAAGGTTCCATTGTTATGGGTCGAAGGTTCCTCTATGGACAACGGTATAAAAGATCCGACCGATTGTTACGTAAGTCGGGATTAAAACTGGGCGTTGAGCCTTGTATTACTTGTAGAAACATCGGATTATTTTTTAATATGTAAAATAATCAAATTCAATTTAAATAAGTTGATATTTAACTCACGCTCTGGGAGTTACAGTTAAAAATATTATAGGAAAAGACGGTCGTGACAAGAAATTCCCAACATTTGCAGCATATTTCAATACCAAATGAGAGCGTAGTAACCAAATCGTGCGTAGAAGGCTGCGTAGCTCGTACAAAGTTGATTCATTACTCTTTAATTATGCTTAAATTTAAACATGTTGGCTACTAAATTAGACCGATGACTATTTGAATGCATATTTGACCTATATGTTATTGATGGCGAACCTTCCAGATGTGGACACGATCACCGACTGTTAATTCTAGCGGCGGCGCGGCGGTCCCATCGCCCAAAAGGACACCAACGTAATCACGCGGATGTGCTAATTGCCGAAAGCGAGCCCAGAGCTTTAATTGCCAGACGACGATATCGGCGGCCCAAAAAGCAATCTTATCGAATAAAAATTGTGTCCTCGACATGCTGTAAAAAATGAGCGAAAAATTGATAACAATTCGCACAGTTGATTGCTGCCTATTTCCGTACTCATTGATAAATAAAGGAAACCAGTCCACCGAATGGGAATCGCAGTGTCGTCTCCGCTAGAAATTGTCACTACGTCGCGCAAGTTTGCAAGGCGTCCGTAACGATAAGGTGACGTATAGCCATCGTTTTCTGTTTCACGTCCAGTGATAGCGTAGGCGCCTCCTACGTAAGATAGGACGTCCTACACTCCAGCAGAGTACAGCTTTTAAAAGAGTTCTTGTCGTTTCCGAGTCGTCCTTTGCTGCCAAAGGGATTCCTAATTTGTTCCGACGGTGTCAACTGATGGATGCTGAAACTTACGTTTCCATATTTATAAAGAAGCATTAACTCATGTAATCAACTAGTATCTCGAAGAAATCCCTGGTTACTCCACTTTTTAAAATTTCAATAAGCAATATTTAATCTTCATCTAAGCTGATGGAAGAAATAATTAATAAAAAAATATTCTGGCTATTATGCAATCAGGATTTTATAAGTTTCGGAACAAAGCTTTACTTAAAATTCCATATGACATCACTCCATCTGTATCTCGATCACGGGTGTCATTATGACAGCAAAATTACACAAAAAACACTCTTTTAAGCTAGCTCTTAAGCAAGGTGTACCGCAGGGTAGTATTTTGGGCCCACTTCTGTACATAATCTTCACAACAGATTTAGGAACGGTTGTTTCACCTGAATGTAACGTAATGCATTTATATGCAGATGACGTGCAGTTACGTGTCTTGTGGTCCTCAACATGTGGATGTCTCTGCAGATGAACTTAATGATAATCTTGAATGTGTTGTAGGAGTAAGACCCTCCAAGCTAAACGGGTTAAAAATAAATGTCAGTGATGATGTGTGTCGGGCGTCGCGTCGGAACCAGTGCCCTGTGTGAAAAACATTTTCTGTGTTAAACAAAGACATTCGAATACCCCATACGCTTCTTGCTTTTTCCGATTGTGCTAAAAATCTAGGTGTATATCGAGACCTGGACTAACGATTTTTACCGCCTTTCCTTCATCCAAATATGTTAACATATGTGTCTGTATCTTAATAGTGGAATACAGATAAATTATAAGAACAAATAACAATACCAAAGAGTCAAATTTCACTTCGCTTGAAAAGCTATGGGCTATAAATATGGGGTCATAACGTCACTCTTGCACAAATTATGAAGCGGTGTCATTCTGAAAATTCATGTTTTAAAAGTAGCAATTTTGACATATACATTGAAAATCAAGCTGGATGTTGCCCCATAAAGTTATAGAAATTTAAAACACTTATTAAGAACTATTAATTTTTTTGATAAAATTCAAATTCAATGGGGACTGGGGCATCAACTGTTAGCTGTCATTCAGGGCTTCCTGACTCACTATTTAGTACCATTCCAAAATAAGAACGCTCACAACAAATAACAAACGCCAGATGATCAAAGTAACACTGAAAAGTATTGTTTTTAAAAGTAAAACGTCAGGGATAGCAAAGAAATGAACACGTAAATGCATGAGATGTTACTGCTCATGTAATACTCGTAGAATTCCAGTTTTTTTGAAGTGGTAAAAAATCCCAATTATATTCATGGAATTCAAATAAACAAACTATATAGTTTACAGTTTCCTAATCTTTATATACTGTATTAAAAATTTACTTTCCTATACTAATTGTTAATTTTATACGGCCGAAGTATTTCTAAAAAAAAATAGTTTAGAGCCACGATACATGAAGAATGACTTTAGGTCTTGCTAATAATGTTCATTGAAATAGACGTTTTGTATTAAATAAGTTATAGGACATTATGGTCGATTTGGCCAATTCAGAATTGAGGAAAATACTATATTATGATACTAGTGTAATAAGTACGCCTTGAAAGCACGTGCGACGAGCACGACGTAAAGCAGAGCGCTTTTAACGTCGCTATTCATTCAAATTTACGGCAGAGCGTGTTTTAATATGGTATTAAAACGGGCCACCAATAGCAACAGGCAACGTGCAAAAAAGACGTAATTCGGACGCTAATATTAAGAGTGCCACAAAAGTCACATTGACACTAGAAACTGTGCAAAAAGTTGTCATTTGGACACGATTGTAGAAAAAAGCTTTTTAGAATAAAATAAATCACTCCCTGTATTGTACCTTGTTTTAAGTACGAGGAATAATAGATACATAGTATCTATTACAGAGTTGTGCATACAAAAATAAAAATGGTTTTGGTCAATTATTGGTTTTATTGATTCTAAATGTCCTTCAGATTCAGCCAGATCTATATTTTAGGTGTCTTCTATGCGAGGGGGTGATAAATGTTGGACAGTCCGTAGCCTCATAAAAGATTAATGCGGCCCTGTTAAAGACAAAACCATAATTAAATTGTTGTTGCAGTGTAACGTCACACACCACAATATTACATGTTTTGAATTGTTAGTAAGTTTAAATAATCCTCTTTTAATATTGAAATGAATTATATTAAACTGAATTATACAGAGTGTCGTAAAAAGAATGGGACATCGATTGGTCGTAAATTCTTTAGGTTATAATAAACCGATTAAGCTAATACAGTCAGACCTCGCCGTTCGCGGTTCGCTGATTTGATTTTACGCGGGGCACTTTTGTGCTCCCTTTTCTTTGCCGTTCGCGGATATTTGCTTTGCCATTCGCGGATGGAGTTGCTAACGTTAACTGTTTCAACTTTCACACACTAACGGCCGGTCTTATGAAGACCACTAATCTGACGTTAACTTTAATTCGCTGTTAAAATAAACAAAAGCGCATAAAAATGTGTTTACTAATGAATAATATGTCATAAGCGCCAACGTTTTGATGAGCTTTTGTTTATTTTAACAGCGATTTAAAGTTAACGTTAGGTTAGTGACCTTCATAAGACCGGCCGTAAGTAAATAAAGCAAACGGATGCGGTTTATGTCATGAACACCTAAATAACATTATTTATCACGAACTTGTAAACACACTTATCGAGCCTATTTCTTTGAATCTCGTATTACCAAAGTCGACCTGAAATAAATTGTAAAATTATATCTTGAATAAACAAATGGACATTTGAGCTCTAGATTTAAGTGGCAAATTTATATTCCGTATGGAATTTTAGTTCAAACTTTACTGTCTTCTCGAGCGTTTTTGCTAAAAATTGAATTGAGTTTAATTGTTAAAACTCGGAAAACCATGTCGTCAAAGCGTAAAGTTTCTGCTTCAGATTTACCAGACAAAAAAACGCAGAAGAGTTTTGGTTTTTTGAGGTTGCATAGTATAAGTAAATCTAGTAAATGGAACCTAACCCCGTTTTTTATCATTTATATGTTTACCTGCGCATCGCGGTTTTGCGCTTCGCGGCATTCTTCTGGAACGTAATCTCCGCGAACGGCGAGGGCTGACTGTATACATTAGTACAAAATCGCTTCAGTAAGAAGTTATAGAGCCTTGAAGTTCAATTTTTACTTCCCTGGTCTAAAAGACGAAGAAAGTATTATAATCAAGAAAAAAAATCATATCTTCCCTAGATCTTCCTAGATCACGAAAAACAGGTTTTCTCAATTCCGTCTGTCTGTCTGTTTTATATTTTTATAGTTTGCATGCAGATTATATATCTACCTAGCATGAAACCGAGGAAATTTCAGACAAATAAATACAAAGTGAGCACCTTACAAAATAAAAATTTGTTTATTTTTGCTTTAACTGAGAAATAGATAAAAGTAATAATTTTCACATAGCTTAGGCTTTTCCGTTGACGAAAATGAGCCCTAAGAGATACAGGGTGAATATCACAAATCGACAGAATAATATGGGGTCTTTATAACGCAGAAGTGCGCATAATTCGAGCACGGGCGTGGCTCTGTGGTTGATACGGCTGCAATCGGCGGACCGAGCGACGCACTAGAAATAGCTGTAAAAATATTCGCCTGGGTGCTCGAATCCGTGCCGACTGCATTTTTTTGTTGTTGCAAATTGATGTAACTCGCCCGAGGGAAGTTTCGTGTAAACCCCTGTACAGATTTTGTTTTTGTTTCTTTTATGTTCATTTTTACAAGTGTAAAGATATCGATCTCAACTTTAATACACGTACTTACAGTACATATGTACTGCACCAATGGAAAAATGTTCGTAAGCTGGACGTGACTGTAAAAGGCACTTTACCTATCTTTAAAATTTTTTAGCTCTTTGTTATATGAAACATTTTTAAATTTTAGATAATTATGTGAAAGGAAATTAAACATCTTAAAAATAAGGTACTTTTAGTCGATAAGCGTGAAAGCATCCGTTTAAAATTCTTCCCAAAGGTCTGGATTGTCATTAAAATGGGCAATTATCAATTAGCTATGGTAAAAAAAACAATGGGTAGTGATCGTAATCTAGTAAACAACATTGCTAAATCAAGTAATGATCGTAATCTAGTAAACAACATTGTTAAATCAAGTAATGATAATGACGTTGGAGATATACATTTTTTCTCTTACGTTTACGAAAATGCCGCGACATAACGGAATATATAATGCTAAAATGTTCGTTATATTGCGGCACTTTCGTATACGCAAAAGAAAAGATTTCTATGTAACTATTAGATTCCTTGTTCCAAATAATTAAATTTGACAAATTTTGATTGTCCCAACTTTGTACAAACATAATTTTATACGAGGAGGTTTTTTAGAATAGAAAATACTTTATAATGGCTTATTCGTATATCAGCTACTGTTACATATATTGACATTTGTGAGCGTGCACTAAAATTCACCAATATCATAACATTTTCATCATTTTTCGCATGTCCATTTCTTGCTCTTCCTGCTGAAGTAGCCACTTCTTCAGTTACGTTCAAATCCTGCAAAAGTGTGATTATCTGTCATCTTTCTAGGTATATATTTCTAGAGTTACGGTTTCATCTAATGAACTTACTGAACTCAATTTTATGTCTTAAAATAAACAATATAATTAATTTCTCGTCGTCATCAACCTGGTTCTAACATTCTAACTGCAAGAACATCGATATCTCCTCTTTGAGAAGTATTGTGCATGAAGATCCTACGGTTGCCAATGTCAGGTTGGGGAATCGCGGTGAAGACGACGTAAGATTTTTATGTTCTGGTTAAAAACCAGAGGCTATTTCTTACCTTTAATTTTGTAAATTATAAGTTTAAATATATTCATTTGTTGAAATGTTATTAGAGTTATTAAAGTTCTTAATCAGTAATATCATTTATAGATACCCTGTATTACACTCACCACCTCCCCGCTATGCTAGTTCTACCCAGAATTTTAATAAAAATCAGAAGCTTAATTAACGACAAAATAAGCTTAAACCGAAGTCGGTAAAAATGTAATTTCTTCTGTTTTTTAATCTGGATACCGATCTTCTATTCGGTGTAGCCGCAGAAATGTAACTAAACCTTCATATTCAAAACAATTTAAAAGCAACGCTGACGGTTTTGCGATACTAACGATCAGTCGAGCATGTTTACAAATAATAATAAAAGCCCTAAAAATTATGTGATACGTAAAACATAAAACGTTTTCTATAAGTTTCATGCGCAAAAAACAACTATTATAATGTATATGTAAATTACACGACAAATAAATGCAAAATAAATAATTTAGTGGACTGTATATAAAAGGTAATTCGCCAAAACGACGATTCCTGGATTGTACAATGTACAGGTACAGCAGGTAGAAAGCGCAGGTATTTATTTTCAGTTCTTAATTATAATTACAACTAACAGTAATAGATATTACATTTATAAATCTAACATGTGTCATATTTTGGTCAGAAATAGCTGTTAGGGGCTCCAGTGTTAAAAATGTCCTACGGTTAAAGCGGTAGAATCTGAACTAATTTCAGTCAGCGGTCGCGAATTAAGTACATCCTTGATCATAGTGAGGACTGTATTAAGTTCCTCGCAAGTAAGGATCTGCTTACCTACGATTCTAGCAAGGTGCATCGTAACAGATTTAATACGGGTCTCCCATATACCACCGAAATAGAGCGCCGAGGCAGGATTAAAGTGTTATTGTAGTTTCTTGCGATCCTCTGCTTCAATTTCTTGCGATCCGCTGATTGTTGCATCAAAGATTGAATATTCCGTGGAGCACTAACTAAATTAGTGCCTCGATCGTTGTATATGTGCGAACAACGGCCTCTTCACGAGATAACCCTGCAAAGAGCTGCTAAAAGTGCCTATCGGTTAAGTCCGATGTCAGTCCAATTTGCAAAGCTTTTATGTACAAACATATAAATAGGCAAGGATATGGCTCTATCGTAGTGAGGACTGTATTAAATACCTCGTAAGTAAGGATCTGGTTAACAACGATTCTAGCCGGGTGCGCCTTAACCGATTTAATACCAGTCTCCCATATACCACCAAAATGAGGCGCCGATGGAGGATTAAAGTGCCGTTGCAGTTCCTCGCATCCGCTGCTTTCTGAATCAAAGATTGAATATACCGTTAAGCACTAACTAAATTAATGGCACAATCATTGTATATGTGCGAACAACTGCCTCTTCGCGAGATAAACCTGCAAAGAGCTGCTGAAAATGTCTTGCTGATAAGTCCGATGCCAGTTCAAGGTGCAGAGCTTTTGTGTACAAACATATAAAAAGGCAAGGATATGGCTCTATCATAGTGAGGACTGTATTAAGTTCCTTGTAAGTACGGATCTGGTTTTTTTGCCAGTCTCCCATATACCATCTAAATGGGACGCCGAGGAAGGATTAAAGTGTCATTGCAGTTTCTTGCAACCCGCTGCTTGTTGCATCAAAGATTGAATATGCCGTTAAGCACTAACCAAATTAGTGCCGCATTGTATATGTGCGAACAACTGCCTCTTCGGGAGATAAACCTCCAAAGAGCAGCTAAAAATGCCTTGCGGGTAAGTTTGATGCCAGTTCAAGATGCATGGCTTTTGTGTACAAACATATAAAAAGGCAAGGATATGGCTTTAGAGTTTTGGATCCTTGTGTTTTTGACATAATGATAGTAAAATGGCCATCAGTATACAAAACATCTTAAAATTCGATAGGTAGACAGTATAAGCTACTAAAACAGCTTCGTCTCAATGTATTTATTTAAAACAAAAATCGGAAAAGAAGCCATTTTTGGTACCTATGCAAACAGTATTGAATAATTACATAAAAACAACAAAATGTTTTATTGACAGTTAATTAGATTTTCTGTAAACGACTTTTTATTTGTATTGAATTAAATTCCTTTTAAATATTCGCACGTTTTTATTATGGTATATCATAGATTGGTAGTCGTAAGAGTTCTTTTGCGCCACGAAACTTTAAATGATAGTTAGGGCTACTAATTCTAGTTAAATTATTTTGTATAAATATACATGATGAATGTGCTATAAAAGAGAGCAGTTTATTTAAACGATTGTATGCTTTATAATAACACTGCTAAGTTCTTACTTTTATAGAATATTGGTGTTCTCTCGTTATAATCTTCTCTTACAATATTACATACCATTGCATTTTTTAATTATAAAATTCATTACTACTGCATTTTTGCGTTATAAAACTCGTTACATAAAATATACTTACCAACTTATATTTGAAGCGATGCTGAACTATTGTGAATGCGTATAAGAAATAATGAATTCTTTGACATGATCCTTAATTAACTGTGTGCCGCGTAGTGAATTCTGGGTTAGTTTAATTTCAAGTGCAAGACCTGCAGCCACGACAGAAGGTATATATGCAGAAGTGCATAATGTAGAAGTAATGGCAAAAACGTGTCTTTTGTAAGTGCTAAATACATAAACTGATATTTATAATATAAAATTCGAACTAAAAACGAAAGAAACACGTTATTGACTTATATTACCCGATTCCCATGTTTACTTTCACAAAGTTGACGGTAACGCTACTTCTTGCACACCGAAGAAGTTATTTTTATTTATAGCTACGTCCAGTATGCAAAATATTCATATATTTTTTTAAATCGTTGCGATGTGTGCAATAATTCTAATCTAATATTGAAACAGTACGAACATTGATAGGACAACTGCGCTCTTGGCAGACTAATATCTTGACGGTTAATACATCAACACTTTTCAAATTTTTATCTCTATCTCTGCGGAAGTCACAGTGTCAAATTTCATCAAAATCTGTGAAGGTCAGTGTGAACCACCGGTCGATTTAACATGTAATGACCCTTTGAAACCTTTAACCTGATCCAACCTTTAAACCTGACTCTAAGGAATTTGAAATATAAATATTGTTTATAATAACATAGCAGATACATTCAAATGGAAAATAAACCAAAATAAATTTCTAAAATTCTTGCTTTTGGGTTGACTTATCAAGAGCATCAAGTACTTCATGCACGGCCAACTTCATCACTCATTTAATTTTTTGCAACTAATCTTAAAACTGTTTAAAAAAGTGAAATTAGACGAGTTCAGGAGGGGCCACTATCTAATGATCCGTTGGTCTGGTTCACTCACAAAATTTGGTAACGTTCCCAATTCGTTCGCTTTCTCAACTTGAACTTGGGGCCATGTGTTTACCTGTTTATTTGTCGTGCGTGTATTTTGCAACAGTTCCTTGATTTATGGACAATTTTCCACCTACATTTTCAGTTAATTGCATAATACCGCTGGGTCGCTTTTTATTCGGTTGCGTAATCGTGACGAAATTAATTTTTCCAACTGGTTTGGTGGGCAGAATTGGGAAAAGCAGAGATGAAATGGGAACAGTAGTAGTGATATAGATATTTTATTGAAATTTATTCAAATGTAATATAATTCAAAACTGTAAAAAACGTCCACGTTTTAACTATTTGGTACATTCATGGAAACTATTTTCTGCATTTATTTTTTCATAGTTTGACGTTTATTGTGATTTGATGAACGGTTTTTGGTGGTCTTATTTTTATACTAAAACGTTCAATATTTCATAAAATAAGCAAAATCTGGTCTCAAAATCTCAAGTACCTATTTAACTTCACCACCTTTATAAAACCACCGCCTTAAAGGCTGAATTAAATTACTGTGTCCCTACGCATCCATTAAAATTGATCCTCGTAAACCAGGCAATTAAAAACCAATTGCATTAAGCAGTTTGATCCCATTACTCTTCCGTCAAAAAACGTTAATCACGATATAGCCAAGATTTATTTCCCTACAGAAATAGTCCAGCTGTATTAATAGTAAGTCGTACTAACAATTAATCATATAATTTTGACAAAATGTTCAAAAAGAAATTACTATAATATTAAAAATATTCTTATCACTAATTTAAATCAACCTTTGCTTTAACGCACCATGTGAGCATTAAAATTAATGTTATTGCTGCGTTACTCAACTGTTAATAAAAAGAAGAGGAAGGCCTACTCACAGTAATTAAACAAATGTTTATGATATTGTGTTTAGTCTAACAATTAGTTGAAAAATTATAGCAGCTGTTTTTAAGAATCTATTTTGGTTGTTAAATGTGGAAGTGTACAATGACAATATTTTTTTTTAATATCTCGCAATTTGAATGCCGTAAACATTCTCACGAAATTATTGTACGTTGTCATAAAGAGTGTAACGATAAGAGCACGGAGAATTGCATTTCATTAACTACGTATTGTTTCGTAAAATATTATCGTAAACATTAACCAAACGTTTTAAAAGAATGTTTCAAATTTATATCGATTAATCAATTAAAACTGATTTACGGTTTCTATTACTTTTAATTCCAAAACAATAAATCCGCTTCAATCAAAACCGATATTAAATCATATTCTAATTACTTATAGAACGTAATGCAAAAACGGTTTGCATAAATTAAAACCTGCGAATATAATTAGGTATGGGATGTGTCGTATTCTCAGTTAATCGGGCCAATTAAATTCGAAATTGAAAGAAATTTCCTGCAGATGTTTCGCGCTTTTAATGGTTTAATTAAGTATGGAATTTTGAATGGTGTAAATGGACAAGATAATGTAATAAATCTCATAAGGACGTAAATACTGATAATGATGTGATTTGATTGTTGGAACTAATTACAAATCTCGCTGTAGTTCCTTTTTTCCATTGCAACTCGTTGATCTGTACCGCTTTAGAGAGGTTTTTTAACTTGTTCACGGTACAATTAATTAATTGCTCTAGAACATTTTCCCGCGACCACGTACGAAAGGGGCAGTTTCCATCCCCCCGGTCGTTATCATAATGAACGTGTTTGTTATGAAAAAATGCACAATTCAAAGCTATGTGAGCTAAATATATTATTTTAACCTAAAAACTACTGAAAATATGTCATTCTGTCCTAAAAATAACGGACAATGTACTGACATTGTCACAATAAAACTGTCATTCATTAAATTGCAAAAAATTCTGGTCTTGAAAAAAATAGCATTCATAACTCACTCGAAAGTGTATCGTACGCTCGCATTTTAAGTCACTCGGCTCCGCTACGCATCGCCTCGTTTCTCAAATATACATACTCGCACAATATACGCCACTTTCGCAGCTTGTTATGTAATATACTATTAACTTTCTTCGAGAAGGACTTTTCCAAGTTTAGGAATAGCCTTGGGTGTTCGATTCTTAAAGAATTGAAAATCGATTCCATGAATGAATCGATTCTAATAGTGAATTATGAATCGATTTTTTTAGTCAATTCGATGTTTTCTACTTTTATTCGATTTTTGTATTCCATTGATTAACTTCGATACTACTGCCGAAAATCGACTCGGTGAGCAAACGATTTTTCTCGGTTCGAATCGATTTATGGATTCGAATCATTAATCGATTTAAATTGCGAATCGTAAATCCATTCTAGACGTAAATCGCACCGATTTTATAAGTAATGTAAATAAATGCGCACTTATGACATAGGAGTCATATGACCTACATTAGAAACGTACCTAGTATTCTTCAGCACAAGATTTCCTGCTTTAGATATCTAGTTTTTTAGATGCCCAAAAAGTTAAATTCGATTTTTTGAATAGGGAAAGGATAAAAAGGAGCTTCTCTCCAATTTTTTTGTTTTTCCATGTACCTTTAATCTAAACGTACAGCTTTAATTGCATATGATTAATATCGCTATTTTAAATGTAAGCACTACCCAGACCAATTCCAAATAAAGTTCTTCGTTCCAACACTACCTATATATTATATAGAAACCTTAAACCTAAGCAGTTACTTAATTTATACCAATAAAAATCTTCACCTTACATCGATTACTGACCTACTAAAAATGGAAGCCCATACTTTTATCTATATTTATGTATATGTATATATATACGTATATTACATTCAATTTTAAACCCCATACGATTTGATTTTACTTGTTTCGGTTCAATAAACAAATCTCGATCTTCCTGCTGCATTCAATTCGATTGAATTTTATTTTTATGACTCGCTTGCACATGACTTTTTTCGAGTTTATGAAATTCGATTCGATTCGATTTGCATAATTCAATTCAATCCGAATAGAATTGATTTATCGATATTTGACCCAAGCCTATTTAGGAATGATACAACTTCATTTTTAGCACAAAACTACCTAGAATTGCAAAAGCTTTACATATATTTTTTGTAACCAACCACTCCTCAAAAATGTAATTTTCCACAGGCGCCAACAATTTGACAGTGAAAAATTAATCTTCTATGATTTTAAGAAAATTGAGGTTATTACGTCTGCTTATTTATCAACCAATTTAAATCCACTTTTCCAATTACGCACAGGTAACGGTTTGATACTTAGTCGAATCGTAAGGTGGACATGTTGTAGCATATGGTACAAAACTACCTTCATAAAATTGGCTCTTAAAAAAACCAATTGGATTGTGTAAATTATTTTTCAAGGAAGTTTGTTTTTCAGCTTCCGTTCGGTTACCTACAAGCTGCACGATGAATTGATCCCAGAATATCACTGCGTCAGTTTCCTCATCTTTCGAGGTTATTGAAACCGGAAATGTTATCTGTGCAGTTTTGTTCCCAGAAGTCCGATTATTCATGCGCGTGCTTGATAATTGTCATTCATGAAGCCTTAATGTCACAAACACGAAACTTTTCGCCCCATCTGATTATTATGTAAAGGAAGGATGATTAACTCGAGGTTGCAAAAACTAAGCTAACCTTAACATTAACATTGATCCGCGTGTCCTTAGCTGCCTGCTCAGATAATCAGCCAATTTAATTCCACTTTAAAGCGACATGCACTTAATTGCTAACGTCTGATAAATCTTCCATCTCCATGGGAGAACCAAAATTAAATTAGTTCATATGACCGAGCCTGAAATGAAGAAGCATCGTCCTTGATAGATAATCAAAGATGAATTTAAAAAAATAATAGGCCAGTAGAACTGGGCTTATACACACAATAATTGACGGTTCAGGTGATCAAGGATAATAAATAACTATCTCTTGAGTGGTGTTTATTAATAAACACTATGACGTCATGGTTTTATTGTTAACATCTTGCGCCTGCATCTGGGAAGTAATAGAAACCTAATCAGTGCATGTGGTCATTCCTCTAATGAGAATCATCGTCCTTCGAGGTCCAAAATTAGCAGATGTTGAAAGTAAACATATCGTTCAGTGCCGAGCCATTAGTCATAAACCGAATTTCATTTGTTTGCAATACAAATCGCAAGTTTCCTCGGCCTGGGAGCTGTCCTATTTCCGACGTGAGATTGTTTCGGATTATTTATGTTGAAAGCGGCGCATATGTGTTACACACAAGTTTATCTGCTCTCCAAAAGGGCGGCTAACCAGCTTTGTTTTAACAACCGCCGCCTTGTGCAGGGTTTGATGACCCTGCTTAGCTGTCAATTAGTCATCTTGTCTTCGACGGGCCGGAGCTTTCTTTCAAAATTTTATTGCAACGCTTTGCTTCTGACCCACTTCCCCTTTCGCCAGCCAGTTAGCAGGCTTTTAATGTAATTTATTCTGTTGCAACAACCGGGACCACCGAAACTAACAGAGGCGTGATTGAACTCCTATGCCGTAAATCAATCCTTTTTGGTTGATTGCCATATATCGGTGGATGTGCTACTTTCCTAAGAAATCTGTTACGTTCTTAGGCTGTGGCATTTCTTTAACGAAACCAGACAAAAATGTGTCGCCCCTTGAAGCATATTAAATTTTGAACTAATAAATTATACAGCTTTAGATAAGTCGCACTTCTGCAAAGATGTAATAGCGCTGCCACCAAATTCCGTCTTACATTTGAAACAAAATTGATCTAGTCAACGGCGTTTTGTATTGTTCTTGTGTTGAAATCATAATTATTGTTTATGATAAGAGTATACAAGCCGCTGTATAATATATAAGTTGTCTAATCATGACGTCATATGGAAGAAATAAAACAAGTAGTTATTTCATTTTACCTATAGCAAGTCAAGCACATCTAGCTACAATGTCAAGGACTTAATGGATTAAATGCAAAAGTATCTCTTGGTTATGAAATTGGGAGATGGTCTTGATATATTAATTTTAAAAAAATCTAAAACATCTAAACATCATCATACCTGACAATACGTACTATAAAAATCAATTTGACTAAGAAAATAAAACATATTTCTTGGATAGTATTCTGTTCAATGATATCCTGCATTATGTCTTGTAATACTTCCTTACGCATTTTCCGTTAATCACTTTCTCTTCTATGATAATATGCCTACACATAACGCACTTGTAAATTATACAGTGTGTCCCAGATAAGAATGCACCACATTAGAATTTTGTAAAACTGTAGAATGTACAACATTGTATGATCGCTTATGACGTTCTTGAGCCTTTTCCTTCGCTCACGTTCTTTTATCTGACTGTATACATATGTCATATAACGCATGTGTATTATACAATGTGTCCATGACAAGACTGCACAGCGTGGGAATTTCGTAAATTGGTGAACTATGATGGTTTTCCAACAGGCATTACAATTATATATTGCATTATCGCTTGTAATACCCCCTTAAGTTCTTAAGCTTTTTCCTTTGCTCAACTTTCTTCTATGGTAGTATACATAACACATGTGTAAATTATACAGTATGTCCGAAATAAGAATGTACAAAATGGAAAATTGGTAAAACGGTAAAATATAGTAATGTGACGGTAGTCTTTGAACTGATAGCTTACCTATAATATCCTCTTAAACTTTTTTCTTTGCTCAACATTCTTCTATGCGGTAGTATACATAGCACATATATGTAAATTATATGGTGTGTTCCAGATAAGGGACATACGAATTTTGTAAAACGGCAAAATAAAGAGATTTTACAGCAGCCGTTGCAACGATATCTTATATTATCGCGTACAATGCTCCATTAAGTCCTTGTACTTTTCCCTTTGCTCAGGTTCTTCTATTATAATAGTATACATAACATATGTATACATGTAAAATGTGTACATATATGTAAAACCGTGAAATTTCGAGATTTACAAAAAATACATGTGTAAATTAACAATGTATCTCAGATAACAACACACAGTATGGGAATTGCGAGAGATATTCGACACGACCGTATAGCCTTTGCAATGATATCTTGTTTTATCGCTTATATTGCTCACGTTATTCTACTTATATGATAGGGTACATATATCACATGGCATTTTACACTAGCTTATGTAATCACACCTTGTATTATCACCTACCTATACTGCTCCTTTACGTCCTTAAGCGTGGTATTACCCACATTCTTTTATATGATAGTATATGAACGCATTTTAAGACGTTATGATATTAATAGCAATTTATAACATTTCAAGCATATCAATAGTATATTACATTACAAGGCATAAAAGTGATATTTTGCAGATGAGGAGGCTTGATGAAGAATACTAGGACGCGAAGCGTCCAATTACTTCTTCAAAGCCTCCGAGTCAAGCATAGACACTTTCATGCTGTGTAATGCATTATATTTTTTTCTGAAATCCCTCTTTAAAAATTTAAAAATAGAATTCTATCACATCAAGGCGCATGGTGAAGGTGACCGGTCATCTAAGTAAAATCTCAAAAGTGACTAGTCTTGCTAAGTGACACTTTCAAGATCAAACTGGGTCTTGACATGCCCGCTTTATTGACGATTTCAGGAATATATTATTTTATAAAATGTTTCAGAAATGTGCTAGTTCAATTTTGAAAATTGTATAAAGTAGCATTGGCCTTGATAATAATTTGTAAAATGGTATTAAAAATAGTGTTATCCTTGATTTGAACAACAAAATGTAATCAGAACAAGCTTGGTAATAATGTAAAACAATGTAAGTTCGAAGACCAACGATTGAGGAAAGGATGCCAAGCTGTGAAGTGGTGTTAATTTTTGAGTACCCAGTAAATAATTATTAATACGTGAATAAATACCCCGTTTCCAATTCAGCGTATTTGAAATTAATTCTATATCCGTTGGATACGCTGTAGTAGGTCGCGTTAATTCGTAGAACCTCTGCAGAGGTTAAAGGAAAGTGTTTAATTTGTGCATCGAGTGGTAGCTGGTTTTTCCAAGATTGTGTACAAGGTTCTAGCAGTGTAATTGGAGCCCTGAGAGCTAGAGGTAGGCAGCAACTTTCGTGGGAAGCATTTGGAGCCCTAAGTGTGAGACAACGGCTGAATTTGGGGCGTTTTCGGAGCGGTTGAACAACAGGGGTCGTTCTGCATGGCATCAGAAGACCAACGGAGAAATAGAGGCCCACCATCGTGGAACTTGCTGAGAGCTCAAGTTAAGCCCTAGTTTCCATAGCAAAAACAACAGAAAAGTCAGGAAAGTTTATTCGAAAAGACTGAATTTAGTGATTTCCAAGTGGCGTCGGTTTTTTGTGTACTTCCGGCATACGCGTTATGGGAGTGTTTTTTGTTTGTGGCATCTATTTACTTACGTTTATTTGATCAGTTAGGCAACGCTTTAATTACGTAATCACTGATAATTGTTGAAGGAAAGCGAATATGTTCTGTGAAATTGTGAAGTTGGATCGCCCTATCTGAATTTGGTTCCCATTAGTTAAAATATCCAGTGATTAAATGAGCATTGTTCAAAGCGTTTACAAGTAAATTATTAAAAAGATACCACGATATCTAAGTTGATAGCAAATGTATTTCTAATAACTTATACAAATCAAGATAATACTTGCTAGGATGTAGAGACCCAGCCCATATGAGGTGATAGAGTCAATGAGAATATAAACAGTTATTTAAAATAACCTCCACAAGTACAACAACCGCTACATACATATTATATATACACATGTGTAAATTATACAGTGTGTTCAAAATAAACACGCACAATATGGAAATTTCGTAAAATTCTTAAATACAGAGATTCGGTTAGATAAGAGAGAATATGCAGCCCCTGGAAAATTATTGTTTCAATAATTGAATTTATTCCTTTTATGCTGGACAGTTGAAACAATATGCGCTTTCGTCTTTTCTTGGTTCGTAAAATATTAGTGTAATAAAACTATTTTGACAATATTGCGACTAGTTTCAACGAGGAATTTAAATAACAAACTAAGGTAGTATGTGCCTTTATAATTACTGAAATATAATAATAATAATAATAATAATAATAAATGTCTTTATTTCACAAGAAATAAGTAACAGAAATACAGTTATTATATACTAATTACAATTAAATAATAAAGTGTGAAATCACAAGGGGGAGTTCAGCCTTAATGGCTGCTGTACCACTCAACCCTTGAATTTATGTGAATCCATAGCAATGTAAGAAACCCGAAAAGGAGAAAATTGACACAAAAAAAATTTAAAAAAAACACACATACTTACTACCATCCACAATTAATAATAACAATAATAATAATAATACACCTACGTACATAATACTACTGTCACGAAAATCACACACTATTAACATTGTTAGATAAAATTGAAAACAGTATTTTTTTGAAAATGTTAATGGGTAAGCATTTAAGAGTAACTGGTAGCTCATTATAAACTTTACTAATATTATATGTAAAAGATCTCTCAAAAAGTGTGGTACGGTGTTGAGGCGGCGTAATTAAGTCCTTTTTTCTTAAATTTAAATTATGCACGTCGGTTCTGAAGCGAATTTTGTTATATAAAATATCTATAACCTATTATTTTAAATACATATCGCTCGGGCACGGTGTAGAAAATTTGTTATAAGATTTTGTAGATTAATTTAGTAAATAATCGAGTTATATAAGACATAATTTTGTAATATTAGATCATGTGTGTTTCAAGAAAAAAAAACAAGTTCTGAAAAATGTCATTGCGTGCTTTATTTAATTCAGTTATTTTTTTTTAATATATGGGGGGGGGGGGTTACTTAATGCAGTTTCTAAACAATTTATCCAATCAACGTAACAATTTACCTACTTTTCAACATATCTCTTTCAACGTTAAAGAAATCTTTGCCCTGGTGTTTGGGCCATAGTTGCACATTTGTTTTCACTGAACGTTGCTGATCAACAACACTTATGCGGTCACATTTAAAGTGATCAGCTTACCTGTAAGAAGTGGTACGATTTTTCCAAGTTTTACAATATTGATTGACCATTTGGGAGTAAACTGTAGATGAGTTTACGTCCTTTGAAAACAATAATCGTATCAGTGAATGCTATTCTTCCAAACCGCATGACGACATTAAAACATCTGGTGTGATACACTCACACAACTTCCTTTTACAGTGATCTTATAATTATCCAAAAATTTTATTTTTAATTTTTAAGCATTTCTCAAAAATTCTACAAAAACGGTACAAAATAGAGAATTATTTAAAGAGACAATTTTTTTCTAGAATTTCAATCTGAATTCAAAAATGTAATAATACACCAGGTGTTCTGTTTAAAATAGGAGTTAATAAAAAAAATAGAAAAAAAACGAAACAAACCCATTTTAGAAGTATTTAACTGGAAAATCACCTATCTTACAACAATGCACATTAAAAATGTAAAGTTTGAAAAAATCGTTAGAGCCGTTTTTGAAAAATCGGAAAAAACTGAAAAATCACAGGAGTAAACACCTACTTCCGGTAATGCGATTTTCTTCAAAAGCTTGCTGTCTCATCTACATAGTATACAAAACATATATATGAAGTTTCAGCGCCATACTTCTTTTCGTTTTTGA
The DNA here is from genome assembly GCA_940337035.1 of Agriotes lineatus. NCBI lineage: Eukaryota > Metazoa > Arthropoda > Insecta > Coleoptera > Elateridae > Agriotes > Agriotes lineatus. The sequence continues at coordinate 90,322 of CALNHX010001679.1, forward strand.
GATATTCGGTTCACAGACACGCACACACACAGACATACAGACATACAGCCAGACCAAAAACGTGTTTTTTGGGTTCAGGGGACTCTAAAACGTGAAGATCTGTTGAAAACTCAATTTCTAATTTTTGGGGTGAATCCAATACTTCCTTTATCGTAAAAGGAAGTAAAACTGAGTTGCAGAGACAACATTAACAAAGAAGCAAACAATTGACCCTACAGCTGGTTTTTCACGACAGGTGTGCCAACTATAATTTGTTAAGTAATGTATTTCCTAGTTAGATAGTTTTTCCATCGCCGACTTTTTCACTTTAGATGTTGAAGAACCCTTATGAACTATCTTTCTTATTTTCAAATATTTTAGGAGCTATGGATCCTAATACTATTAAAAAATCGTTTTTCGTGACAAGTTTTTTATTTAAGAAAAGGAGTATAGTAAAATAGCCACAACAGTGTAACCACAAATGGAAATCTCAAATAATGTTTCAGCTGTTTAGTATAAAAAAAAACTAGAAATATATTGTTTCATTTAACAACATTTTTATCCTGAAACCATATACAGTTTGACATTGGACACACTGTATTTCTCGATTTTTAACTGATTGAAGTTCATAAATTTGGTATTCAAATTGATAACCTCTGATTTCGTGCTTTAAATATTAATGAAAGTAAAATAATATTGATTTTATTATCTATGGAAAACAGTTTTTCGTTTATTTTCATTTCAGTTATAATCCTCGTACTTACTCTTTCACATGCGTAAATCAAAGCTATTTTTTAAAGAAATTTATGTGCATATGCTGCTGGACTAATAAACTATGAAAAAGTACATTCAAACCGAAATTTTACATCGTTTTCGTATATAATGTTTATCCAATAATAAATAAATAATATTGATAAAATCCATATTGCTGATTAAATTAAGTTTATTCGTTTAGCAAGCATACGCACTTTTATTGCCAAGACTAATTTGCCTTCTCGATGCTTCGGAAGCCAAATTAAATGGTTGGTAGGTACTTCTGGATTACTGCTCGTCACAAATAAAATTGATTGAAATTCGATTTTAAAGACCTACATTCGATTATGGGTCATTAATTAAACATATCGTTATGCACACTCAAGGAAACGTCTTATCAATAGACCCCTATCATCCAGTTGACAATATTTTAAACCCAAATTGAATTTGAATACTTTCGGCCTTTTAAACTAAATTTCTATTTGACTAGAACACCATGACGTTCCATTAAAGTCACTATTTAGACTTAAACATATAAAACTGTGTAATCAGCTAATATAAAATAGTGAATTATTTTCACTTTATGGACTCAGAAAAATGTTTTGATTTCATTACATCTTTAAGCAGTTATGCAAGATTATCTGTTAATATGATCATTATATTTCTGAGCTATAAAAATTGTTCTATTCCATTATATATACCAATCGTTATGGAAAAGCTCTAAATTATGCTATTATTATAAAAAATTAATTGTCCAGTTTCACAGCTACAGTTAGGTGCATAGGTAGCAAGTGCAGACGCCCACTATCGAAAACTGTCCAAGGTTGTGTTACACAACCAAGAGATGTGCATAATTAACTAATCTGGTTTAGATTTGTCATGTCCGCTGCTATTATTTTTTAACTAAACGTGGCACTATGTAAAGGACACCTAGTTTATTAATGGGAAATTTAATGGTCATTTATATTGCTTGTCGGAATATCGTTGAATTTCCAAGAACTATGAGTTTTCCACCTTTACTCAATAATACGTAGGAAAACTTGTATTTTAAGGATTATTTTAATTTTTACAGGAAAGGGGGATTGCATTCTAGGCATAAATTTTCATAACGCGTTGTAATTTGTGTTTTGATAATTGATATTACTGTTAAAATTTTCTGTTCTAAAGAGTGAAGGGAAAATGGGTAAATTTGAATGATTCTAATAAAAATGCTTATAATTTGTTGCAATCCTTACGATAGAAGAATTTTATTATGCCAGATAATGCAATACCAGATATTCTATTTGGGCTCATGGTTTTTAGATTTAATTAAAGAGACATGCAAAATTGCCTTCACTACAATGAAAGTATGACTATTACAATTTTTAAATATCAGGAGACGTTAACATAGCTTTAAGTGACTCACGACCTTCTCATCATGATTTATTAATATTAGAAATTGTTTTATTATAATTACTGCACTTTGCCAATGCATTAATTTCTAAAATTATAAGTTCCATATTTAAGTTTTTACATTTAATATTACAATGCCGTATGCCATATGATATGTTAAGGAAGCAAATCACACCTTTGTTGACATCATATGCCCTTAAGGACAGTTTGCATGAACTTTGTAAACGTACATATTAAGTTCACGGGTATTTCCTGGATTTGCATAATATGCGACTCGCGTCCTACAGAAAAACGTTCTTAAAGCATTATGCAACGTCAGAAAATAGCGGTTGTTGCAACTAGTTTGCATTGGAATAATTCATCACATGCAGGCCTCATTTCTCGACGTTTTCTTATTACAAATTTCAGTTTTTTGGGCTCAGCTTTCGCACGATTATTTTTGGAGTCCCGGTAAACAAACCTTTATGGGCGATTTTGCTTATATTACAGTTTTATGATTCCGGAATGAAACTTGCGCATTTATTTATGTTAGTGTAAACTATTTGCTGCTTCGAGATCTCGCAGATGCTTCAAGTTTATGGTGAGATAAAAGGACCATCACGCAGCTTTTTTCCGCCCACTAATTAATAATTGCCGCTTTTTGCTGAAGCAAAAACTGCAATGACGACACCTCGCTTGTTGCAACATGCTGTATACATTTACTGTCAATACTAAACCGAAAAAAGCGGGAGCGGTTTAATTTCGCTGATGATATGTACAGAAACATTACCAACAGTGATGTTAATAGGTTGCGTCTTATGTCATAACTTGGTTTATCGCTTCCGATTTTTTTAAACAGACAAATTCAGTTGTAATCACGAGCGAACTTTGCTATCAAAATAGGGCACACGTTTTATTTATAAACATAATTATATTTAATTATGGTTCAAAGTCAAAAGGCAACACAACAATTTCTTCATGAATGAGTGGGATTAATTTGTAACGTTTAGTTTGGGGTTGACAAAAACAAGCAATAAGATGCAAGAATTACCGACAAATAATGAATTGCTCACGGTAAGCAATTTGGTCTTGTTAAATTTATCGTCCTCTTTCTTGTTCCTCTTAATTAAAAAATAAAATTTTGCATTGTTGCCATCACATCTCTGTAAATTATTTTCCACTTTAACAGCGACAAGAAGTAGGTGGCGCGGACTGGCTTTTTGCTTTTACTGTACGGGCCATAATAAATAATAAAAAGCACATGTACTGAAAAATGACGACTGTGTCTGTATTAAATATGGAGACATTTTCGGGAAGGCGTACATAAGTAAATCATTGTCGTAGTTAAAGGATGGTAATGGCTATTTATAGAATTATGATAAAAGAGGAAACACGTGTCATCTGGTCTGAAACAATTGCTGCGATAACTGATAAGGTTACAAAGTAATGAATCTATTTTAAGGTTTGCATGCTATAGTTCTTGCAGTTCCGATTAGAATGCAACTTACCCTAATTTATACCTAAGCTTCAAATTTATGAATTTGACTGAACTTTATAGAACGCTAAGCTTAAGTTGACAAGACCTTCACCTTAAAAAGTAACTACGGCATCCATATACTTGGAAAAGTACAAATAGTAGGAAGGAGATCAAAGGCGACAGTCAAAGCTCACTATTGCTTATAGTACTAATTGATAGAACAATGAAAATAACAAAAGCGAAAGTGAAGAGATGAGATGCATTTAAAAAATAAGAAAACCCGTCAAAATAAGTAGGTTAATGTACGCTGATGATAGATAAATAGTAGCTGATACTGATAATAAAATTACGAAAATAGAAGGCGCATGGGTATAGGAAAAAAATTAATTATCAAGTTCAGCAGCAATAAATAACCCCTGCGAAGGGCTGAAAGATTCATGACGGAGTGAGAAGCACCATAAACACAATGTAATAAGGGTCGCGAGTGATGGACAACATCCGCTGACGCAGTGTCAGTACGTGCAATTAGCAACACAAGTACGACAAATTAATGCGCCTTGAAGACCAGCAGGAGCACCGAACCAACCCGGCAGAAGAACAGTTACCTTGCTACGGTCGAGGTAGTAAAGCCTTAAAGATATAATTGCCATTCGAGAACTAGGGAAACTTCTCGCTGACGCAAAACCCTCGGACAATGGCAGTTAGCGCTTTCGCCTGCTATGAGTTCCAACCCAGAGAAGGGACGAGTTAGGGGCAAATAAATCCTCCACTTACGAAATCGCACAGAGCAAGTATTTTTGCAATAGCAGTCGCCTTCTGCTATAGGCATTGATCCTAGTGTTTGAAAGAATAGCTATAAGCTCTCTTTGTTTATATTATGTCTTGGTGGACGATATACAGATGATATTGCTGTGACATTTAGACTCTTATGGTAATCGTTTGTAGGTGGTTCTCTTCATTTGATAATTCGTGATGAACTATAGGTGTAGTCTAATCTGTTTACAAAACTTAGATTTAAATCGTTTCCTGAGTTCTATAAGTCCGTTATAGTAGAATACCTCATAGAGTTCCAATAAAAAATGTATTATGATTGATAACGGGTAGTAACATCACTTATATTAGGTTATGTTATCATATATAACAAAGAATAGTATTGTTGAGTGTTTTTGGAGAACTCTTTCTGTCCAGAGATAAGCTAACATCTGCTCAAAACGAAACGAAGAACATATTAATATGTAGTCTTTTTCGTTATTTAATTGTGTATAACATTTTGCAAAAATATTTAAAATTTTTGTTATTTAAAATATATTGCAATCATCTTTTCAGAATTTGTACATGTGAATAACCTCAATATTTGATGCTTTTCTTGCAGGAAATTTATCAGTGTATTATTGCACAAACTACATTTACAACTATACGCATGTATGCATGTAGCAGAAAAATTGCGTGTAAACATAAACTTCTTATAGCTGATGGCAGGGTACGGTTTCAGAAACTGCAAAATATTTCATGAGTTTAGATAATTACGCCGATGCAGACGGCTGCAGTAGCTCACTTTTTTGTTTCGATGCTTTATACATATAAAGATTGTAGTCGAGCAACGCATATATCATGCTCATGCTAAGAAATTAGACACTTGCAAGGTATGCATTCTGCATGTGTGGTCGCAGGAGGTGCTCTTGACCCCAGACTCTTCACCTTCCCACCTTCGCCTCAGGCTAATTGTTAATCACAAATACGGCCCGGAGCGAACTTAATTAATCCGAACATCCTAATAGTGATTAGGCAGATTGGCAGGTTAAAGTATTGGCTATTATGCAACTTGCAATTTTGCCAGGCGTTTTCCTTTCTGATGCTGTGCATAATCAAATACGATTAAGTTTTTTCTTCAGTCCGGCATAAGATAAGTTGCCTTCCCGGTAACCTTAATATATGAGCTTAAGAGGCTTCAATTCATGGGTACATCGCTACTTTTACGTTGTTTTTCAAGATTGCTTGGAGGATCAACAAAAATGCAACAGCTGAGATGGGCGATCGCAATAAATTTAATGCGAAGACAGCTCGTTACAGCAACTCGATGACATTGTGTAATCATTAAAAAACCTTCGTTTTTTGCCAAACACATGGTTCATTTCCATACCCAATTATTCATCATTTAAGAGTTCGTGACTTGCTTGTTCAACATTTTATTAACCGAAATAAAACTACACTACCACATCTACTTTAATAAAAGCTTAACTAGTAATATGACAGCTCCATCTGGTTCTGTTTACTTTTGAAGGAAACACAAATCAGTCACTCTTTTATTTTCTGAATATATTATGCTGGAGAACTTTGTAGAAAATGTCTACGATTATTTTTAAAGGTTATATTATCTTTCATATGTCCTTTTAATATTCCGTGCTCTATTGTCTAGGTTCGAGGTGGTTCTCTTTTTCTAATTCTATTAGAACCCGTTCCTCAAATTCATTAGGTCATTTTTCAGGACCTCACCATATCACCGTACATTGTAGCTGTTCGATAGTGTCCAGGATATTTGTATGTATTTCCATTTTTCCTCATACCTCTCTTGGTTTTTTACTTGCTCATCGCATCATCCATTTGTACAGCACCCATTCTCTTGCTGTTGCGTTTCGTTAATTCCCACACTTGCGCTCCGTGCTTTAGGATATTTACGATATTTTCTTCATTTGATTGTTTTCGACTAAAATACTCAATTCGATCTTGGTATCGCTTATTTACTTTGTCTTAATTTTAGATCTATTTCTTTCTGACTGATTGTTTCGTTTAATATTGTTACTCACAGACATTTGGGTGATTTGCAGTTTTTCCCTTTTCAGATTGTAAATCTGGTTCAGTAGCTTCTTGTTCTATCAAATGTTTTCATTTTAATATCATCAAAATTGAATATTGGGCAATCTTAAAGGTTGTTAGGTTGTTACAGGTATACCGTATACTTCGTACACATGGTATGTTGACCAGGTCGTAGTAGTAACAGAGCAGGATGATACTGAGTACATGATACGAAAGGTACATGACAAAAGGGGCTTACAGATGAACTAAGACTTCTTCTTTAATAGGGCAAAAGACCTATTTATTTAGCCTTATTTGATCGACGACGATATCTAAAGTTCTTTGCACTAGTTCAAAGGTTCTCCAAGTAATCCTTTCCCTGGTGCTCTATGACTTAGTTTCTTCTATTAAAGTGATATTTCAATAAATGCCTTTAGATCACTCGTAATGCAACTCCCAGCAATAAACAGTTTTAGTTAAAAAATTAACTACAACTTACATGTTATTTACAATGTTTACTATGTCGATAAACTAATTCTCACATTATGACTAATAAATAATCATCACAATAGTTTAGTACGTATATTGGAAGAATCTGAAATTGATGGAAATTGTATAAAATATTCTGCATAAAGCCAAATGGTGCAGTTGGTAGAGCGTTAGCCTTGCATTAAGTAAGCCCTCGGTTCGAACCCTAAGGTTGGCAGAATTTTTCCGCACCCTTGGCGATCGGTATCGAGTTTGGTGAGACTATTCACAGTTGGGCACCAAATTAACTGTGCTCTACTCGGAACCACAGACCTAAGAGATAGAGTAACAAGTTCAACGCATCGCCAATACACACACCTAACACAATGGTTGCTACGCAAGCTCAAAAGGCACGCTCCAACTGTGTAACCCGAAGCTGGGGCATGTTGAGCACTGCACTGCCAGATGCTAGCTTACAAAGCAGCACCCTCTAAACCAGTAGGTAAAGAAGGTTACAGATAATACACATACATATAATAAAGGCAGGTAAGATGCAACTGAGTAGTTAAAAAATCTCGTATGAAAAACGAACATTCTGTAAAGTATAAGACTATAATATACGGATTTGTTTAAAAAAATCCGTATTTCTTAAAGGAAAAGGATTATAATTTTCAAAAAATGATAATCCTAAAATATATATACAATTAATCAATACGTATTTACTTAACCAGCATTACAAGTTTTCGTGTTTTAGCATCTTTAACAATTTTGCTCCATCGGCCTCTGTTCTGTGCAGCTCGTCTTCTGTTGGTCACCCCTAGGGTTCTCAGGGCTTTCTGTACACCATCCAACCGTCTCTCCTTGGGCATGTTCCGTGTCCTTCCGCAGTCTGGTCTCCATTCCATTAAACTGTTTAAGTTTCTTCACCACTTTGTTTCCATTTTGGATGCGCCTTCTTATCTCCTCACTTATAGTGTTTGTGTCATTTAATTGCGAATCTAAGTATAAGAAATCCCCCCACCTCCTGAAAGTTGTAGTTCTTTTTGTCAATCAAGCTATACTAATTTATAAAATACTGTTTTGTACACCCTACTCGGAAATTTATTTTTAAAATTTCAAGATATTTGTATAAACTTGTTCGTAAGGTTCTAAAATGGAACGGATTTTCACTTTTTCTGTTTTTCATATTTGGGAATACTTTCTACTTGCATGCTAAACCTACGAAATCAGAGTTGGTTGCCATTTTCTTTTATTTTGTATTGCAAGATGTTGATCTTCACGTTTGCTCTTTGGCCATGTTTAGTTTTGCCATTGTAGCATTATATTTTCTATTTTTGTGTCAAATCTTTTTATGGTTATTGTAATTATTTCATGATCTACTCCGACGGTTAAAGTCATAATCATATGTATATAGTTTTATATAACTGTTCAATTAATTTTACCCTTTTTATTGTGTGTGTAACAATGATTAAACTTGTATCTGTGGCTGATTATAGAACTGCAATGCTTATCTTAATTTAATTTAATTCGAGAGATTACAAGGAAACATCATGCATATCTAAATTTATCCTATTCCCGCCAGATAAATCAAAACCGCCAATGCACTTTTGTGGTTTAAGTTCCTTCATGTTTATATCATAGTGAAAAACGATTACATTTTAATATTGTATCAAACCTACGATGAGCACAAAAAGGTGTTAAGAAAACGACTGTGATGAATACTATCGTCGATTCGAATGACTTTTTCTAAACAAACATAATTATGTTCTAAGATGGGCTGCTTTTGATATCAACATTGTTGTGTTACATACAAAAAATGACCGAAAAACTACACGCAGCGATATTCTTCGTACTCTTGAGAGTCAAAAATGTTAATACATACTAAAATGTTGAATTGTTCTTTATGAGCCGTCATGAACGCCAAATAAAAACTTTTTTTATTTAGGTAGAGCACATTTTTTGTTCTAAATAAGTCAAACTATCACCAAGGAAAGTTATTCATTATGGTCCACACGGTTTCATAAAAGTAAAAATATTCCTTAAATTTTGCATGTAATCATAATTTTACATTTTTATCAACTTTCATTGCTGATATTTTGACGTATTTAAAACAGAAAAAGTACTTTACCAGTAAAAATTTAGTATTCTGAAAGGTGTATATTTTTGCAGAAAATTGATTGAAGCATACTCCATATGAAAGCGGCTAGTGCCTACATTCAGTTATGTAGCTAGTACTCGGAAGTTAAGTAATTACCGATCAACCTGAGGTATTATGGTAGACATAGCAATGCTTAATTTTAAGAGCATTTATAAGCTAGTTCATATGAATACATAATAAAAAGGTATATAATCAGCATGTAGACAAGAAACGTCATCCAAATATACAGGATGGGCCACATAACTTGGAGCGCCTTACTACTTGGGACTGCAACCCAACGTACAGATATCGTGGCAACACAGATTCTCAATATTTATTCCAAAGGTGTATTGATTGGAATCGTTGCACCTTTTGTACTTTTATTAAACCAATTGACTGTTAGTTCTGACAGCTGTAAGTTTACACCAGTGATGTTAACAAGCAGAAAACAAACCGTCATTATGTTATTATACGGCGAATGCAATTGAAATGCATATGCAGCTTTATTCACGACATAGAGCACCATCTGAAAATTCGTTTTGTCAGCACTATAGATGAGTACGAAAGTTTCAATAGCAGTAACTTTGTGCTCTGTAGTCTGTACTATTGCTAAAAGAAAGTGCAACTAGGAATGTTTTTTAGCTTTGTGAATCTCAATTTGCCAATTGCAATTGGCATGTGAATACATTTTGAATTTTCTCAAAACCATCAATTATTCCTAGAGTAATTGTAATAGGAGATTAATTGAGTCAATTTAGTGTTAAAATTTCCATGATTAATATTATATTAAATAAAAATCATTAAGTCGTAAATAGTATTTTTTTTAAACTTTTCAGATTTGTAATTTTCCAATTAACCATGTCAACATAATGCTCTTATTATCATAAACTGATGAAGCCAATTTAATTGTGCGAAACGTTTTTGCTTATATATTAAACTATTTACGACTTAATGATTTTAATTAATATAATATTAATCATGCAAATTTTAACACCAAATTGACTTAATTAATCTCCTATTACAATTTTTTAAAATTTAATTGAAAAAGTCAAATTTAACTTATTACTAAAATTCCTAGAGTAAGTTTAATTTCAAAAGCTAGGATTATTTCTTGCTTAGAAAACGATAACTATTCGGTACATTGTATATTTATCTAGATTTATAATTGTTTTATATTGTAGCTTTTGATATAACATGTAACAGGTTTGAATTATTAACGTGACAGTTTCATTTAATCAACTAAGCCGCCCTATTTTTTTTAGTAATAGTACGTATTTTAAATAAAAATTCACTACCTGCGTTATCATGATATGTGTGCATTGATTTGCAGTCCCAAGTACGAGGCTCCAAGTTACCTGGCCCACCCTGTATATCTATCTTCTAAATACTAGCTGTATATAATGGATGTACAATTAAATGTGAAAGTCACTGAAGCCAGTAATAATACTGACTGAACTAATTGTTTATGCATTAAATATTTACAAGCGTACACACATTTAATATTCACTGGAAGTTTTATGCATTTAAAATAACTAAGTTGTAAGCGGAGAGCCTTTGAACCTGCGTTGAATCGGGCCAGCTTCACGTTTGGTTCAAGCAGTCTGGCAGCGGCTGCGGTAGCGCGAGTCTCGAGTTACTGATTTCGATGCTTACAACTTTAACACGTAGGATGACGTGGCATTTTACGATATCATTCGTACGCAAGGATTTTAATCACATTTATTTGCATTAATTAATAGTTCTCATATTATTGTGTTAGTTATGACTTGGTTTAATAATTATTATATATTCTATTTATCACGCAGTTGTTGTCACACATCTGGTATCCACCTTGATACCATAAATAAAATTAACATAAGTATGTTTTGGAGTTTGGAGTTGCGTAGACCTAACAATAAAGTCCCATTTTAAATTGGACTCTTATATCTTCATACTTTGATGTGCATTTTTTATTCTGCCATACAATAATAATAATAATAACAGTTATTACACGTATTCGTTACTCATTTCACGTGAAGATAAACTTAATTCTCAAACAGTGGAGATGGAATTGTTTGGTCGACTTGGTATTTTTTTCCACTGATTGTAACTTTTGTTCGGAACGTCTTCGGCCGTGAGGGGGTGGAAAATTCATTTTACATACTAGCCATCACTGATACGGTGAACCATTATACATTACACACCAACTGCTGTTGTCCTACAGCTAAAGCCATACGTTTTTGCCACTAAGGTGCTCCAGCAAAAGGTTTTACATGCTAGACGTCCTAATAAGGGTGATTTATAATAGGTGTGAAAAACAATTTTAAGACAAAAAATATCAGATGGACATAGCTCATATTCCAATTAGAGAACAAGAACAATTTAAAAAAATAAATAAAAAATCAGCGATGTCTTGAATTTACCGAAATAAACAAGCGCTTTTCATTTGCCCCAATATCTCCCGACTTAAACCCTTAGATTTTTTTCTTTGGAGCCATTTGAAGCAACTGGTTTACAGTGTTGAAATAAATCCCCGCGAACAATTACTTGACCAAATAACAATTACATCTAATGAAATTCGTCAAGATGTTGCACTAATAGCGCGTGTCTACGGCTCAATGGTCGCAGATGGCATGTTTGCATTCGAGCTCAAGAAGGACATTTTGAACAACTGTTATAAGCCATATTTTTCTTACATTACAATTTGTTTTTTCTAGTTACTTATTTTTCAAATTGTTCTTTATTAATCATTACTAAATAACATTTAAATCTGTTGTACTTCTGTAACTAATTGGAATGTGACCTATGTCCATATGACAGTTTTGTATTAAAATTGCTTTTCGAACAAGATGGCAACGTTTTTTACACCTATTAGAAATCGCCCTGTATAGAAGGAGAAGAAGAGGAACTACATTAACGTCGGAATCGCGATTTATTGCGTAATAAATAAAAAATAAGTGAGCTCATGGTGTTTGGCCAGTATTTATAATTCCCTTACTTGTATAGGAAACATTTCTCTCTAATAAAAGGCTTCTGTGTTTTGTTTGATTTGAAATATTAGATAAATAAGGTTCCGTAGATACTGTGATCTGAAATATTGCATGCTTAAATTGTGACAAGCGACTTGCATTTCGCTACAGTTTTGACCTTAATATAAAATATACGCCGTCGTAATTTTTGATATTATATCCCCATTTTAGAGGAATCGGCCTGCTGTCTTTGAAGAAGTTTAAGCGTTAAGACCCCACGGTTGCCAAAGCGAAATCGCAATAAAGTCTGCATACGATTTTTGTGGCTGTTGAAGTAACTACTGTTTGAACCGACATTTTTAAGCCTGAAGCCAGACGCTCTACCACTGAGCTACCTCCACTGCTTATATATAAACTATTCTTCTTCTTCACGCCTATTATTTATCCTTCCATGTTTGGTAGGCCTCCCCCAAACGATTCCATTTTTCTCTGCCGTGAGCTAATCTGTGCCACATCAGGCTTGCCTATCTGGCAATGTCTTTTCATCTCATTTGGGGTCTCCCTTTCGATCTTTTGCCATTGTATGGGCGCCATCTGCCGATTTGAGTGTTTCATCTTTGGTCTTCTATGCGCTCATTGTGACCTGCTCATTTCCATTTCAAGCCGTTCGCTTGATCACGTCAATAGCTTTTGCTCTGCTTCTTATTCACTAATTTATTTTTTTATCTCTAAGCGATATTCCTAGTATTTGCCTTTCCATTGATCTTTGGGTTTTTCTAATCTTGTCTGTATTTGGCTTGGCGAAAGTCCATGTTTGGGCTCCGTATGTAAACCCGGTCGAATGCATGAATCAAAGACTCGAGTTCTTAGATATAAGGCGATCTTTCGGTTTTTACGCACATACGACAGCCTACCAAATGCTACCCACCTTATTCGTACTCTTCTTGTTATTTCGGTAGTTTGGTTGTTTTTGTGTGCTCTGATAGCTTGCCCTAGGTATATATTCGTCTACTTGTTCTATTGTTGAATATTTAGTGTTACAGCAAAGTCTTCGTTTGTATTGGCCATTACTTTTGTTTTCTTTTAGTTAATTTTAAGTACTTTTTGAATTGACGCTTCATTAAGGTCGAATAACATGCTTTGCAGCTCTTTCCAACTGAATGAGATTATGAGCACATCGTCTGCATATCTGAGGAGGTGAGGTGTTTACCGTTTGTGTTGATTCCTTTGTTATCCCAATTAACTGCTCGAAATATGTCTTCCATGGCTAAGGTTCGATTTGTTTGTAGTTCTTCATCTAAGTATACAGCCATGGTTGCTTTTTGGTAAATACTGTGTATCAGGTTTCTGTATCTGAAGTCTATTTTACTATTGTTCAGTGCTTCTTCGACAGCCCATAATTCTATGCTGTCGAATGCCTTTTCATAGTCGACGAAGGCTAAATATAACGGGATATTGTATTCGTTGGTTTTCTCTATTAGGATCTTCAGCGTGTGCAGATGGTCTCATGTTCCATATCCCTTTCTGAAGCCTGCTTGTTCTACTGATTGGTAGCAGTCAAATTTATTTCTTAACCTATTTGTAATGATCCTGGTGAATATTTTGTATATTTGCGGCAGGAAGGATATAGGTCTATAGTTAGTTAAATTTTCTGGATTTTTTTTTTGTATATTAGTATGGTTCTGGAATTGTTCCATTGATCAAGTGTTCTACCTTCTGTTAGGCATGTATTATTAAGTTAAAGGTAATCTATCGTTCTATTCCTTCTTTTAATAACTCTGCCAATATTCCAGCATCTCCCGATGCTTTGTATAGTTTAATTTCTTTTATGGCTCTTTCCATTTCTACATTGGTAATATCTGGCATGTCTTCTAAATTAATGTTAGTTATTGTTCTCGACAGGTTTTCTATTGAGCATTGTGGTGGGTTTTTCTTGGAGCTGTATAGATCTTTATAGTATTCTGCAGTTACCTTTATTATCTTGCATGTACTGCTTTCTTCTACATCCTGATCTTTCAGCATCACTATTTTCTTTTTACCCAATCTCACTCTCATTTCTTTATGATTGCGGTTTCGTTCGATTATGTTTTCTATGCGGTCTTCTTGGTCTGCTCACGCACTGCTTTATTTAGTTCTTTGACTTCTATTGTATCTCTTTTATTCCTATGAAGTAATTGTCTGCGACTTTTCAACATTTGTTATGATTTTTCACTGATTTTTGATTTTCTATGCTTTTATGCTTGCTTCTAACAACTCTTCTAAGTGCAAAGCATTGGAATCTCTTAATGGATTTATATATTGTGTTTCAGTAGTTCTGTGTCTATTTTCTTTGTGGAGGATTTGTAGATTTTTCTGTCTTGTTTAGTTTTAATTTTTATTTTAGCTCGTACCAAGCGATGGTCACTTCCAATTGATATCGAATTGAGAACGGTAACGTATTGTACTATATCTTTTTCTTTTGCTAGAATGTAGTCATACTCGTTCTTTGTGACTCCGTTTATATAAACTAGGTATTAGCAACTCTAAATGAGTATTATCACAAAATGCTCTGGGTATATTCCGGTTCGTTTTCTAATCACAACAGCCATTCGAGTATTTCAAAATTAACCTACGCCCGCTGCGTTGCCATACGTATATCCATTTCCTTTTATGAAAAGCTCAAGGGCCTTGGCGCTGAGTTTTTAATTTAGTTTTTTTACATACACCACAAGAGAAATAAAATGGAATGATAATAATAACACGTTAAAGGATTAGTTGACTTATATTGAATAGGTATTTTTTGCTCCACCATTAATAATTCGGGCAGAATTTTGATGATGATAGTTTTTAATTCTATACAATAAATTACGGAATGAATCCGTAACCCTATTTAAATTTAGGTGTATTCTATATTCTACATTATAATTTTTACAACAAATGCAATTAGGTCAATTAGGTGTAACTGTGACATGTACTAGAAAGGAAATGGCGTTTCTTTCAAAAGTGTAAGGTTTCTTCATTTAGATTTCCTAATAATAATGTTTTATTTCCATCGAAAAATGTCATTGCTTTACTTATAATCTCTTTTTGATATTTCACGCCCTTCTTAGTTTGTAATAAACGTCGACTTTGCACTATTTACTTGCAGCTTTCTCACTCAGCCCTAATAAGTTTTTTGAACTTCTAAGAATCGTAGTCGGATCTGCGTCCCGGTGAATTCGTGACGAACATCTCTTCTCGCGAAGGGTTTTTTGCGGAGAATCTCGAGATGTCTGGCAGATTGTCTGCGAGAACGTTTACGAACTTGTCCAACATGTTTTCTCATATGCATGCTTTATTTATGTGCATGCAAAACTCCATTTTGTATGCAGCATTAATAATAAGTTATGACGACCCCATTACCTAATATAGCAACAACTCGCTAGCATGTGTGCAAGTGCACCGAGCTTATGTCATCTGACCTTTGCACTGAAAATGGTGCAGAATGAAAGCCATTTATAGTCCACGTTTAATTGAAGATAAATGCAACGTGAAATAATTGCGGCTCGTTTGAAAAATGGAGTAAATTGCTGGGATTAATAATAATTTACAGCGCCCACTTGCACGCCTATTTTCCTTCTGATTGATAATTAGCTGGTTTTTGAGGGAATGTGTGGCTTTTAGCCGATGAAGTGGTTATTTTCGTGCCGAAGAACACGTGGTGGCTAAATTTGTGGTCCTATCACTTAGGTCACCATAAAAGCGGACATTTTCAAAAGAGGTTATCTCCCCGTTTCCTTGGGAGGTTTTTTTTGCTGTTTTCTTACCAAATTTCCGAACATACACGTACTGAATTATGCAAACTCAAAGACCTTCACTTACGATAAGAAGGTTTCAAAACTATACTACGCGTTCGTCTCCTTTATTTTCTTCCGTGTTTAAAAGCTTCTCTTACCTGTTAGATAGACATTTTTCACTTATTCCTTCTTACAACAGAGTATCCGGATGGATACCATAACTCAAACAGTAAATTAAAATGCTGTAAATTAAATCCAAATCGAATGTGCGTGTACATAATTTATTCTATGTATACGCAGTTTTATGACAATGCGTCTGGCTTTTCATTAAAGCACTTGGTCGTGCTTAATTAAGAGTACCACCATTACCGACGCTTGCCGCTGGTGCGTGGGCTATCAAGATAGATTCGCGCACATGATTCGCTTATTATGATATTAGATAAACCATGCGGTACTATTTGATCTAACAAGGGCATTACTTAATTCGAGGCGCTGCTTGCGGCACGTTGTGGTGCTTTACGATTTCTATTATTAGGCTTAAGCACACTTCATGTTTATTTAATGAAACCATAACTGTAAATGCACAGCTTATGCACTTTTGTTGGCAGGTGTAAACGCGATACTTTCTCTTGATATTGGATTTGCCATGAACGTACTCGTATGTTATATTTAGAAATACCAATAATTAGTACGTTAATCGCATCAAATCGTGTTGCTTTAGTTTTTTCTCTCGTTTTATTTTAGGCTAGCAGAATTCGGATGCTGCTAACGATTATCTCCCTTTCTCTGTCTTTATTTTTCGTATTCTGTTTCTTCCTTCCTCTTTTTACGTTTTCTGCACAAATTTACAACAATTCGTATCTTATCTGCTTCAGCTTTAAGTAGTTCATAAAGAGAAGTAGAAATCCGATTGCTTTAATTTTACTCTGTTCTTCACAAGTTTCTTCTTCATCATACTGATCGTCGTGATATTCGTAACATATAAATGCAACGTCTATTTAGCGAATGCTCACATGCCAGTGGCTATGTAATACTTGGAAGTATAAAAATATAGGTACTGTTACGATACTTTTGGAGTGCCCCCCGTAGCATTGAACTTTCGCTAGCTGAATTTCTGAACTTGAATATTTATGGTTGGCTTTTGTCAATGTTTGCATGCTTTAACCTGGGTATAATTAGCTTTATCTTATTTTTAATTACTCTCCTATAATTATCATGCAGTTTCGTAAGCAACCCCTCGTTTAATTACTTATATTTTGCAAATTAGGTTTATTCTTGCTATATTTTTACAAATATTTGGGTACGGCCGCTAGGCAACCGGTGATACAAATTGTTTTTAACTATTCCATTTGTTGCTAGAGCAATGTTATCTTTTCCTGCAGTCAAACTTGCCTGACTGGTTTTTTGGCTTCTTCTGGCCCAAATTTTTGTTATCAGATGACCTGTGGGCTGGGTTTTTGAATTTTTCAGCTTTCTTTTCAAGCTAAACTGTCGTGCTAGTAGGTGTTCCTCTGCAGCTAAGTGCTTCATAGCCCTTTGGTAGGGCTCGCCTCTTCGAATAGATTGTTTGAGGGATCTGGAAGCATTTCTGCGTTATCGTGGATGTTCGTAATGATTAGTTAGCTACTTACTTGCATCCCTTCGCTTTGGCGGATCTCCTGGAAACGACTTTAGCACGCTTCTTTCGGCTCGACCCCCAGCTTGAGGTAAGATTAGGTCAGTTTCTTCTTAATCGGGAGTACATTTGGGTTCTGTGCGTTTTTAGCCAAAAAATTCCCGGCGGGAGTTAAAACACTCCCCATCTGCTTGAAATCCTTCCTGTCTGGAGTAGACCTACCCCGTTCGACTGCACCCTGCTCGAATCCAGTTCGATGTACTGGGCCCCTAAGATAGTCGCATCGCCTGTGAACTTTTCAACTCTCGTGGGCCACGCTGAAGATTGAGCAACTGCTTTACACCCACCTGCAAGTCATCTTGCAACCTCCATAGCTGGCACCGCACCCCGCAGCTGCAGCCGCCATCGTTGCTTCTCTCTAGCTACGTCCAACCACAGGGGAGCGAACGGAGAGATTAGGTTCTGGTGAACTTTCCTGCAGGCAAGACGTTATTGTAGATAATATGCATTGCGCCTGTTGTAACTTATAATTGAATCATACTGTTTCATGCCGTTAGCACTCCGGACATGTGTGATTTTATTCAGCATCGGATTGTACGATAGTAGGCTTTGTGCATCGTTAGTTTAGTAATATTTGAAATTGTGTTATTTTTGTTCGGGCCGCCGCGCAATGACTTGCGGTTACCCTCTGCTACTTGCTAAATTAAGGTCGTAAGGTTTACCTGTGTATTGCTCCGTTTGTGCCTTCGGGTCCCCTAACCTTATTGACCTCTGCGTTATCTGAAAGATTTATAGAGTAGAACTTTGAGCTTCACTTGTGTCCTATCTGGACGTCGCTTTTACTCACCCGCTTACATAACGCAGTTCGGACGCCTTAAAGCTTCGCTGTTTTCATCACCAAAACAATAGTTAATATTTTCATGTCAAACCTTCGGCGTGAAGTTAGGCACACTTCAGTGGCAGTGTCTCGTGAGCACCCTTCGGGAGCGTTGTGATTATTGTAGATCTCCGTTAACCGAGTAAGGGGCAAATCCAAGCCTTTGCGTTCTTTAGCATATAAATATACATTCGTACACTTAATGCATTTTTAATATGGACACCGTCGTTCATGTGTGGCCACGCAAACGCACGCTGATTCCGCCCTTTAGAAAATTTTGAATATAGATATAGCGTCATTTAGCTAACCTTCGGGGTTGAAACGTTAGCCAAGGTGGTCTTGTATTGCTCCGAGCCGGTATACGCGAAATTTTAAACTCGCTCCGCGACGCGCGCTTGATAAATTTATTTTGTTTTTAAATTTAATAATCGCTACGCTCCGTTGTAACCGCACAATGTTTTAATGTGTTAGCCCATTCTCAGGTCATAGTCATTGCTGCTCGTGGGCTACTATTTGCCCAATACTTATATTTAAATTTGTATTTATATTTACTATTGCATGTCGCATACTGTGTGTTCTTTGATGTTGCTAAAAATATTGCCTGCTGTGATATTTGTATTTAGTTTATGTTAGCATTGCACTATAGTACGCACCAAACTCTTTGAAATAAAGCTGTGATATTTTCTTTGGTGGTTGATTTGATTGTTTTCTTTGTGCTGCTGGAAATTGTCTTGACCTTGTGCACGGTCCGGCATAAGGATTAGAACTGAGTCGAGGACCTGGCGCCCACTCCTTTTTTTTTTGTATTCTCTCTTAGCATAGCTGGAACCCTGCGACCCTCGCGGCGAGCTAGCCCAATTAGGCCGATAGTTACCAGCCGGCAAAACACCAAATATAACTTTCGCCAAAAGGTAAGGCCGACCGTCTATCTTCCCTGACAGTACACTACACTAGCGAGAAAAAAATAGTTTCTTCTTCTTCTTCTATTGTTGCCTTACGCATTTCGAACGTTAACGGTTATAAGCAAATTTCACCTTGTTAACTGTTTAACTTAAGAGCTAAATTTATGTTATTTTTTTTTATTCAGAAATGTCATTGTCTACTTGGTTTTCCTTTAGCATTAATTATAACTTGAAGTATTAACTCTAGAATGTTGTATTTTTGACTTTGCGTAATATGGCCTAAAATGTTTACGTTCATTTTGACGTAAACACCTCTTTTTGCTTTATTCTCTAACGTTAGCCCTAATGATTTACCTCAACGTGGCTTTCCCTAACAGCTACTTAATTGCTAATTTTTGTTTTATCTGCTGCTCCTAACGTTCGCCGTAAGTTTGATTCGAGTTGTTTCTTCCTCCACAAGTAATGTGATGTATCCTGGTTTTGTTAGGCCCATCTGAAATCCTTATTTTGATAATTAGCTCCGACTGTCTAATGTTTATATTTGGTAAACGAAGTGTGTGTTTTGAAGATTTGGAGGTTAGGAATATGCTGATATGTCGTTAAGAATTTTGGTTACTATCTCCCACATGTGTTACTTTGCAAGGCCATTCCGCCGGAAGCTCGTAAAAACAAAGCATTGCAATTTTTGGGGCCTTGCTTGTCACCCTTTATGAGGGGTTTGTAATTGAGTGGTTGCTGTATCTCCATTATTTTCCCAATTTTTATCGTGTGTTAACCAAATGGCATCTGGCAAAAACATCATCTGGTGGATTTAATTGAGATAATCATCCCATTTAGATGGTTTCTGAAAAGTCATTACCTCCTATACCTAGGACTCGAGACAGATCGTTAAGCCGATTTACACTTGAGGTAAGTTTTTCCCGATGCACTCAGCGTCTTGTTACTTCGGGGCTTTTCTTTGTATTTATGGATCTTTATATTTGGGTTTTATGGATTTACGGGATTTCGGTATCTGGATTATGAGTATGAATTTCTTGATTGGAGTTTCTAGTTGCGATTTTTGCCTTTTTTGGACTTCGATTTTGTAGGACGCTGTATTCAACAAATAAGCACAACCGTGCTTTAATTTAAATAAAATGTTGCACCATTTCCAATTATGATATCGTGTATAAGTTTATGAGCTTACGATTAAATTTTCCCGTTTATGCCGGATTTACAATTTATTCGTGCATTCATTATTAATAATTTATATGGGTATTTCCTACGCACTTGTTTACGTGTGCGTTAAGCTTACACTTGCAATTAAAAAATATATACGTTGTGGTATGAGCACTACGTATACACGTCTTGGATATTCAGTTCGCCTCAAGTACTTACGTTTCCTTCTTTCTTTCTTTCTTTTTCAGCCCTCATTCGCCCATTGTTGGACAAAGGCCTCCCCATATCTCTTCCAGACGTATCTACCCTGGGTTCTGTTTCTCCAATTTAACCCTGCCGTTTTCTTTATGTCATCGGCCCATCTAAGCTGTGGTCTTCCTCTCGAACGCTTTGCTGTCCATGGCTTCCAGGTCTGGATTTTTTTATTCCAGCGGGTGTCGCTTTGCCTCATCGTGTGTCCACAGAATCTCCATTTATGACTTGAGTTCTCTGGCGCACCCATTCGTTCCTTTGTCGATCGCTCAGATTTACATTCAGCATTTGACGTTCCATGCTTCTCTGCGTCTTAGCAATTTTGTCCATATTTTCCTTAGTAAGCGTCCATGTCTGGGCGCCATAAGTGAGGACAGGGAGTACGCATTGGTCAAATACTCTTACCGTAAGTTGAGTGGTATTTTCTGATTTTTCAAGATCGTTGAAGTTCTTCCAAAAGCTGCCCATCCTAGACGTGTTCTTCTACACATCTCCGCTGTTTAGTTTTCTTTATTGATTAATAATTTTTGCCCCAGATATATATATTCGTTGACCCTTTCTAAGTTTTTATTCCCTACTGAAATTATGTCCGGTTTATCCATATTGGTCATAATCTTTGTCTTCGATGTATTCATCGAAGACTTACGTTTATATGTCATAAATTGAATATTTAATTTCGGTACATAATTACGAATTATATTAGTTGTCTGTATTTATTGAAAATAAATAACACGTTAATTACGGCGCAGCTATATATTTTTCTTTCTATAACAGGTTACAGCTTAACAATGAGCCTGCGCCTGATAAATTTATTTTTGACGTATCTCCCTTTAATTTCCGTTTACCAACTTAGATTCAAGAGTTGTTAAATATTCAAGTCGTGCCTTTAGTTGTTTTGGTCATCTTAGTGTTAACTCACCCCTCCTCAGGAGTAACTCAGCTGGACCGTTGAACGCCATTGGTTACGAACTATTTTGGGTATTCACAGCCAGCTTGCTATCCTACCTATATTGAAGTGTTGCAAGTAAGACTATAGTATATGAATAGAAGTTCTGACAATTGACGATTGAGGAAAATTTGGCACGTGATTTGACACCCAACGCTCTTTTACGTCTAGGGTAGAGAATATGAAGTTGGATAGTGGATGTGAAGGTGTGGAAAATTAGGTGCCAATGTATAGACTCACATATACGGAAGGAATACAACACGTATGGGAACAAGTAACATCCAAGGACTCATACAAACAGGTAAAACACTCGTAATAACTAATTACGCCGCTAAATACGCCACTCTATTAAAATTCTTTGACCACATAACGCAAAGTGACAACTTGGATAAACGTGTTGTATGTACATGGAATAACAGAGCCGATAATGTTGAAAATATAGAGCAAGTAATACGTAGGGCTAACAATAGTGATCGCTGATGTGAAACTATAGACAGGAATAACCAGGTTTGAAGATCACAGTCAATGACTAAAACCCATCTGACAAAATGCTAGAAGTTGAGAGAGAGAGAGAGAGAAAGAGAGACGCAGATAATCGATAACCATGTTATAGAAAATAACTTTATCAACTCTGTGGATCGCCTAAGAAATTATCTCTTCTTTTGCTATGTTTAGTTAATAAACCGCTTAATTGATAAGCAAATTAAAAACAGTTTGAACTTTATGAGCATGCAGGAAGT
The DNA here is from genome assembly GCA_940337035.1 of Agriotes lineatus. Taxonomy (NCBI): domain Eukaryota; kingdom Metazoa; phylum Arthropoda; class Insecta; order Coleoptera; family Elateridae; genus Agriotes; species Agriotes lineatus. Next base: position 112,493 of record CALNHX010001679.1, read on the forward strand.
CACAATCCTCAGATATGACGTAACTTTTTAAACAGTAAACTGCGTCTGGTGATGTATATACACTCTGTCCTTGAAACATTCTTCTCAATACATTTTTGGACATTATGTTCATAAGTAGCTGCTGTCACACTTTTTCAATAGGTACTGCTATATGTACCTGAGTCATCGACTCTAACAAGAGCAATGAAGAAAACAACCATATGAACAACCAGAAATTTTAATAACGGTAAAATTTCGTATCATGAGGAATACCGACAGATATAGAATATTTCAACTAATTCTGAAAGCAAAAGTGTTGGGAAAAGATCCAGGAAGAAGAAGAATATCTTGGTTAAAGAACTTGCGGTAATGATTCAATGCCTCCTTTCTAGCATTATTTAGGAAAGCTAAAATTCAAATTGCATTGGTGAACGCATAAGGCACGGGAGGAAGACGGGCCCCTTTAGAACTTAAAACTATGTCCAAAAATGCCTTGGTAGAGAGTTTCCTGAGTCGCTAGTGTCGCTACACCAGGTGTTGTTTACTAGTTTTCATGATTTACCTCTGTTTTGGTTTGTTAGCTTTTCAATTTTTTAATTTGTTTTAAAATACGTTCACACAACTATCTGAGATGTATCCCATGTAGATCTATCGTATAACGAAAAAATTTCCAAACCGAGCAGGAAGCTTTTCGTATATATTAGAAATTAAAAACGCTTAAAAATTATTCTGTTGGGGCTGGAAATTCAAGCAATTGTTGTTCCCTCCTTCCCACTCTAATATACCTACTGTAGACAAAATTATGGTCACACCTTAGGTATTTGTACAATGGAAATAAGATTCTATTTTAGCAACTTGGTATTAAAATTGGCAATACACTCGTACTTATAGTTCTTCATATAAAATCCCATTCTCATAACCGTCATGTATAAATCGATAAGTGAATATTTATAACATTATAAAAATTTCTTCGTTCTTCCACGTAAGAAAAATGTTTAACCTTTTAAATGAACATAAAGTTTGGGCGCTGCACTCCATGTAGCAGTATGACCCGAGACTCGGCGGGTCAGGGCCGCCAATTATTTCTTCCAAAACTCGGTTGTCTGACACATCGTTAATGGCGTACTGGGCGATGTGGTTAGCATCACGCCTTCGACGACTGCCTTACTTATGCTACTTAATTTTTAAAACAACTGGGTGGGCCAGTCGCCAGATGCGAGAATTGAACCCCTTACCATCAGTACCACAGCCGAGTGCCCTGACTGCTCTACCACGCTGGCACATTATCTTATGTAAACTTGTTATAAAAAACTCTATTCTCTGTTCTCCTTCTGTACATTTTAGAAATTAATTACACCGACCCCTACATACTGCGCTCAAGTCGGTTAGCTATTATTCCCGTGTCTCTTCTTTTGTATTCTTAAATCTTACTACAAATAATTTAAAAATTAAAACCATATCTATTCTAGGATATTTCCTAAAATAAAGAACACATTTAAAAAGTCCCATTTGTTAATTCTGAGCTTGTCAAGTTATATCAACGCGTATGATTTAATTCAGTAATAAGAAGGTAAGATGGTTTAATATCATTTTCTAGATACTTTCCTTTTGGTAACTCTTTGCGTATATTTAAACGAATCTAGCAGTGGCGGCTTACATCTTTCAACGTCGTTTTCTTTGTTTTCGTTTGTATTTTTAGGGTTCTCCAAGCAGTTTTTGAAATCATCCAAATATTTATCTTCGCTATTCAGAATAGAAAGGATCAGCAAGTCTTTGAACTCTAAGCTTTCTGAAGTATGTACGTATAACTGGGAATGTGGGTTCGTGTTCTTTTCCATCTAACGATTTAAGGTAAATTTTATTATCATAATCCACTTCTTTCACAATATGTGGATATTTCAGCGTTGAGGCATATAAATCTAGCTCACTGGACGTTCTTATTCTTAGACAGCTCAGTACTGCAGAGTTACGACACTGCAAAAGTTTATTGATCATGGTTTATTTTTGCATTTATGGCCCCGGAACTTGTAAACCAGCAAAAAGCGCGTGAACGACTGGCACTGCAGACATTTCTAGTCATGTAACCAAATCTTAAGTAATGGTCAATTCTACCCACAGCTTTGTGCTTCGAGTCAGGGCATTTACGAGTAAGTGCCATTGTAGATATCGAACTTAATTGACTCATGACCTCTCTAAGCAGAAATACATTCCTCTTTTAATAGTAGTTTATTGTAGTCTCCGACACGAACTTATCGCTTATAATTTGCTGCTGATGAGTCCTTTCAAGTGGTTTATTGATATTTAATTGCATTACGCGACGCGCATTTCTGCAATCTGCGGTTCAGGTTGAATTGCTAGTACGTGCTGAAGATAACATATGTTCTCCATCTTCTTCTTCAACTTCAAAGCCACGGCGGTGCAGCGGGGAATATTAAGAAAATGCGGTTATTTTTAATAATCCAGTGCTTTGTCGAGGTCATTTGCTTTTAAATCTATTGGAATCTAGGAATTCTTTAAAACTTCCGTAGGCGTATGCAACACTAGGTTAGTGTGTAGTGCCATATGTTTAGATTTGTTGAGCAGGTGGGTGTGACCCTGAGATCCTGTAAAACTATTCAAATCTGTAATAACCTTACACGTTCAGACACTTCCAAACTGAGGTCTGTTGCGTAATTGTGGTGGTAGCAAAACGCAGTGCTATTTTTAAAGTTTTTTTGCTATCTATTTTTAACTTCAAACCTTATCTTCTTTGCATTCTTAAGAAAACTCAACTCAAGACTATACAGCAAGATCTACTTTCTCAAAGCAAAATCTCGGGAGATAATTAAGAGCAGTATGACAAAGTTTATTAATACAGAATATTAATTGCTGTTTTGCAAATGCACTTTCCGTGTTTGATATTAAAAATATTTGTGCTACGTTTCTGGTTGCAGGATAACCCCAAGGAACTGGATTCTGTTTTCTCGCTGACCCACAACGAGATTGCAACAGTTGTTGATACGAAGCAGTCGAAATGATGTCACTCTTTGGATAATTTTCGATAGAAATGAATTTATATTTGACCTTTCCATTGATAACGTACAACGCGCATCCTTATTACTTAATTTTGATAATGGTCGCCACCGTTCATTGATGAAGGCTTTTGAAAAATTCATTAATGTATTGAATAAACAAATTACAATGTGTGTTGAATTATCATAAATATATACCTGCCAGCTTGCAATCGCAAAGTAAACCTAAGGCACTGAATATTAACAAACAAATCACCGCGATAACTGCTTCTAGCGACGATGCGTCAATGCCCGTGTATTAATAATTCTTCCTCCGACCGTTTATTGGCTACTGTTTACACCACGTCAAATGTGATGATTATACATGCTTTTTCATGTGTAGCCACTGTTGTCCAGGTTTCCTTACTGAACTGTTGACAAATACCCTGCAATTATCACTTTTCGACTGCCTTATTGTTTCTCTCTTCCTGTCCGGGCGACTTCTAGTTTGTTCCGATTTTTTTGCTGATATGTATTTCAGAAGCGGCGTTACATTTTCATGGTTAGCTTGTTGGAGGTTCAGCTGCAAGTCGTATTCCGGCCTTTCAAAGCTGTCATATTTCGGTAACTTGAGGCTTTCCACAAACTGCAAATAATATTCGTTATTCTGAATCGTTCCACACTTTGTGTCTCGATTTTGAAAAAGACGAATTTTCGGTACTCTCTGAAATGGTGCATATTCTACTACAGCAGGGTACTCTGCACCTGAATAAATTTGCAATAATTATCGGTTATGTAATCAAAGCCAAACATCTCACCTCTTAATCCTAAAAACACGTATCCATCATACTTTTCCTTAAACGAAAAAACATCGTGAGCATGTACCAAATTTATATAAACACGCGAAAAAGGGCTATTTCCGCCAGCTTTATCGCCACTCACAAAATAAAAATAGTTATATGCAGGCAACGGTGACACTTGCTCCTTGAATATTTCCGAGGTGAAATTTGGAGGAAGACGTCTAACTACAATTTTAGTAAAAACCTTATTTTCTCTTTGACGCTTATTCGTTGGGTAATAACCAGAATATGACATTTTCAAATATCCCTCTTTTGTTTAACCTTTCCTTAAATTCCTAGATTCTATTTTACCAAATGTAAGTGGTTAAACATTCTGAATGCTGATATAAGGGTCGCGAGTTCGACCACCGGTCTTGGTGAGATTTTTAAAAATAAATATGAATGAACCCTCTACAGAATGCCATCATTCGGAAGTGATGTAAAATCGTGTGTTCCATGTTACTACGATGTGTAGCATGTAAACGATCCCTTGGTAGGGTTGGAGCTCCTTAGTCTCAGCAGGACTCTAAGTAGGACTTTGACCACATGACCATATCAGTCGGGGTATAATAAACAAACAAATAAACAAGCGTGTTTCTCATGGATGGTTGAGTGGGACAAAAAGCTGTTTAGCAACCAGATGAATATGGGTTCAAATCCGTCCGTGACCGAGAATTTTCTCGGACCGAAAATGGATTTGAACTCATTAGTTCAGTTAATTGTAGGTTAGGTTGAAGTCGTTGCGTGTGTGGTATGTTTGGATGCGGATGAGCGTAATGTAAGTCGCTTGCAGCCCATTGTCTCCGTTGCACCTCCCACGCGGTATGAATGGTCCTCGACTCCAATATGTAAAAGGAGCTATAAAGATAATAACGATGATGATATGTTCCGTAACAGTTGTTTTTTTTTACAGCAACGATGCACAGGGTGTGCGAATGCGGCGAATGCTTACAAATGCGACTGCACTGGTATCAAAGGAAAACCAGGAGCAGCAGGTATCCCTGGTATGCAAGCTGTTCAAGGTGATTATGGTGACATAGGACCCGATGGACCTACAGGCCCGAAAGGCGAAAAGGGAGCATCAGGAGAGTACGGCGGACAAGGGGAAAAGGGATACCGCGTAAGTCTAACATTTTTGTTTACAATTTTTCTAGAACAAGCAATTTCTGTTCTTTCCCATTAAAAATATTAAATATTTCTTATATTTATATATATATATATATATATATATATATATCTTCATTTATTCATTTTATTTTTACAATTATTAAAAAAACTCCTTGCGCAATTAAAAATACATATAACATTACAATTTTATATGTACTTTAAGGGAGATGATGGAGAAAGAGGTCGACAAGGATCTATAGGACAATCGGTAAGAGATAACATATATCACTTCCAGTTGCATACCATAAAAACGCATTCTGCAGGGCTACCCTGGTGAATCAGGGGTTCGAGGTCCGACAGGTCTCGATGGGTGTAATGGAACTGATGGTGCTCAAGGACCTCCCGGGGTATCGGGAATTTACGGTATCCGTGGTTCAGCAGGTCCAGATGGTTTACAAGGTGTGCCTGGTGAACCTGGCGAAGGAGGAGGAAATTCCATAGGAACAAAGGGAGACTATGGTGACGCTGGAAGTCCTGGTTTTCCTGGTTTACCCGGAAGACCTGGACCTACCGGCCCACTTGGTTATCGTGGACAACAAGGAATAGCTGTACGTTGTTAATATGCACAAGTTCATAAATGGTTATCGATTCGTTTATTACGCAGGGTATAGTAGGGGAACAAGGCCCTCCAGGACCGAGAGGCGACACTGGTGATTATACAGTGGGTCTTCCTGGTCTTCCTGGAGAACAGGGAGATGTTGGAGAACCAGGAGCGCCAGGTGAATTACTAGGTGAAGGGGGAATGGCTATCGATCCACCGACTTATAAAACTATGAAAGGACGTAAAGGTCCAAGAGGCGGTATAGGTATCTCGGGAGTAAGAGGTAGAAAAGGAGAACATGGTGTTAAGGGTCCTGCAGGTTTATCTGGAATTCCTGGCGAACGCGGTTTGAAGGGCGGACCAGGTGAGTGTATCATGACCAAAATTAGGTGTTTCTTAAAATTATTCCTTAAATATTAAGGTAGTGACGGGCAACGTGGTAAACAAGGACGACAAGGGCCAGAAGGGCCCAGTGGGGAAAAGGGAGATAAAGGAGCTCCTGGATATGAAGGTCGTGCAGGATCAGATGGTTTAAAAGGTGAACTTGGAGAAGATGGTTATGTTGGTGCACCTGGTTCTCAAGGGTTGGAAGGTGAGCCAGGCCTGTATGATCCCTTTTTGGACGAAGCAGAAACAGGCGTGATAGGACGACAAGGTCCTCAAGGGCCACCAGGAGAAAGAGGGATGACTGGTACGCCTGGTAGACCAGGCGCATCAGGTCCAATTGGACCTCCTGGTCAACCAGGTTTGCCTGGAGTACCTGGTTTACAGGGCAAGAAGGGATTTTCAATAAAAGGTAAAAAGAGTGACACCTATAATTAATGTGTATTCGTCTCGTCATGCAATATCCTTTTTATCTAGAAAAATAATTGAATACCTGTAAAATATATCAAAATATTTTATATACAACTATTCATAATTAATTGATACCTTTATAATTGCGCCATCACCTGTATCTCAAAGCAGCATTTAAAAAAAATATTAGCACTAATGGCTCTCCATAATAGAAATGAGTAATTACATTCATAACTATTAATGCAATATTTCTGTGTAAATATTTAAATATTTTTGTAGGTAAAATAGGAACTGGCTGTTGGTGGTGACGGGGAGCAATACTATTTAAACACTGTTCTATAGAAATTACTCATTTATTCTTAAATAGAGTTTGAGAACTATTGATTATACTTATTAATAATATTATTTCAATAGGTGAAAGAGGAGATGATGGATTGCCTGGATTTCAAGGTCCACCTGGAAAACCTGGTTCAATCGGACCAGAAGGTTTAAGTGGCGACAAAGGTTTTGCAGGTTTGACTATAGAAGGTCCACCTGGTGTAGATGGTTTTCCCGGATTAGATGGCTTTCCGGGACCACTTGGAGAGCGTGGTGAGACAGGCATCACAGGACCCAAAGGATTTCCAGGTACTGCTCATCGAGTAAGAGGTCCTCAGGGAGAACGTGGATCACCTGGAATTCCTGGATTATCAGGTGATTTCGGGTTACCTGGTTTTGATGGTTTACCAGGAGACAAAGGTAGAAGAGGAGATGACTGTGGTATATGTAGGCCCGGTATGCATTACATTTTGTTTCCAAAGTGTTGCACTTATTGAATGTAACCTCGTAATAGGACTTCCTGGAGGAAAGGGTGAAAGAGGGGATAGTGGGAGAAATGGCCGTCCAGGACTGCTAGGATATCCTGGATTACCAGGGCCTAGAGGACCAAAAGGACAAACGGGAAAAGGTGGAGTTCCAGGATACAGAGGGTTACAAGGTCGCGATGGTTCACATGGTATTCAAGGCATCCCTGGACAAAAAGGGAGGAAGGGTGAATTGTTATACCCTAGCATATCACATATTGAAGAAGCAGAACGAGGAGAAAAAGGTTTTCCCGGGAAAGAAGGACCGGCTGGTCCTCGCGGAGCACCGGGCCCACAAGGCCCATCAGGTTTAAATGGACCTAAAGGTGAAAGAGGGAAAAATGGTCCATTGGGTCCACCCGGAAGAGATGGTGTTCCTGGAGTAAATGGATACCCTGGCCAGAAAGGAGATGCCGCTTCTGTACCAAAAGAGTATTTACGTGGTGATCCTGGTCCGAATGGTTATCCGTAAGATAATATGTAAGTGTTTTTTTATCTCACTCTAATATTCGTACTTTAGTGGACTTAAAGGAGATGCTGGTGAATATGGTTATGTTGGTGAACCAGGGGATCCAGGCATTAATTTACCAGAACTTAAAGGCGAACCTGGCTTGAAAGGAGATAGAGGAGACAGTGGTATATAACAATCAGATAATAAGTAATCCTACAGAAATATTAAATTCGATTTACTTTAGGATGGAGTGGCCTTAAAGGAGAACCTGGACAAACAGGAGATGTAGGCTTTCCTGGCTTGCCGGGTGTAACAGGAGCACCTGGTCAATCTTTTGATGGTGTCCAAGGCTTAAAAGGCTTTCCAGGTATTCCAGGAATGGAGGGCCCACGTGGTACTCCTGGAAGGCCAGGTAATCCAGGAATAAATGGAATTCCTGGACGACCGGGTACGAAAGGAAATCGTGGAGATCTGGGGTTGAGTATTTTGAATGGAGAAATAGGACCTCCAGGTTTCGCTGGATTAAAGGGGGAACGAGGAGAACTTGGACCAGAAGGTTATTCTGGTAGAGATGGCCCATCTGGTGTAAAAGGTATCTAATCAAAATAAAATATGAAACAGTATTTACATTTACTTGCTATTAAGAACTCCAGTAAACATACCAGTTAGATATTATTTAAGATATTTGAAAGTTTACAAATATTTAACCAGTATATACCTACTTCTTTTCTTATTTTGATTCCTCCTAGGAATAAAGGGACCTAAAGGTGCACCAGGATTTGTGGGTTTACCTGGTCTAAGTGGTGCTAAAGGGCAAAGGGGAGCAATGATACCAGGTTCTCCAGGAACACCTGGAATACCGGGAATGCCTGGAGTACCAGGAATGATAGGAAATCCTGGTTATAAGGGAGAGGATGGCTCTCCAGGATTTGCTGGTATAAAAGGTATAAAAGGAGACATAGGGCGATTTGGAACACCTGGACCTTTGGGCGATGTTGGATTTCCCGGTATGTAATTAAATCTCATGCAATTATGTAGCTGTTAAATTAAATTGATTATTTTTAGGATTTCCCGGGCAAGTTGGTGTAATGGGTATGCGTGGAAGACCTGGAGAAGTGGGTGCAAGAGGTGATGATGGTTATCCAGGTCTTCCGGGATTGGAAGGACAATCTGGTTATCCAGGACAAAAAGGACTGAAAGGAGGCAGGGGTGATATTGGATCAAGAGGAACATATGGGCGTTCTGGTGAACCAGGTACACCAGGGCCACGAGGAGAACCAGGACAAGTGGGTTACCCTGGTCCAAGAGGAGATTCATCATTCAGTGGTCCTAAAGGCGATGTTGGAGTACCTGGTGCAACAGGATTACCTGGCTTTGATGGACGACCTGGCATGAATGGTGCACCTGGAATGCGTGGTGATATAGGTCAAAGTTGGCCTGGAGATATCGGTGTGAAAGGGTTAAAAGGTGAATCAGGCTTCCGGGGAAGAGACGGAACTGTAGGACTTATAGGAATGCAAGGGAATATTGGATTTCCTGGTGGAATTGGTATTAGAGGTGATACAGGGGTCATGGGAGAACCTGGTCGGCCAGGTAAACGTGGCATGGATGGTTTTAAAGGAGAAAGAGGAGCACCAGGGCTTACTGGAATTCTTGGGGATAAAGGCGAAAGAGGTAAGTGCTTGTTTTTTATAACATTTGATGCATTTAAAAGAAAACATTAAAATTAGGTATGGATGGAGAACCAGGCCTTATGGGTAGACCAGGCCTACCAGGTGATATTGGATTCCCGGGATTAGCAGGACCAAGTGGTTTGCCAGGACCCAAAGGTCGACAAGGATTACCTGGTTTTGCATCTTTTGGCGGTGCTGATAAAGGAGATTTCGGTGATAATGGCATGCATGGCTTGCCGGGTTCTATTGGTGAACGAGGTGATGTTGGACTTCCTGGTTTACCTGGATTTAAAGGAGAGCGTGGCAGTGATGGACTTCCAGGATTAGAAGGCGATTTTGGATTCCCAGGTTCAAAAGGTATTTCCCATCATACAAACAATATAGTAATGGTTGTAATTACGCTAACCCTTATAGGTATGTCTGGAGATATTGGTGCCCCAGGTCTGCCGGGTTTACCTGGGATAAACGCGGAACCTGGAATTCAAGGAAGAGAAGGATTACCTGGTTTAGATGGAATTCATGGTCGTCAAGGGCAAAAAGGTGCCCCAGGAGAATATGGCTATGATGGACCTCCTGGGATACCAGGCCCTCCCGGTATCAGCTTACCAGGCGTGAAAGGAATCTGGGGAGATGTAGGTTTACCTGGTCCACCGGGTCGATCTGGTAAATTCGGATTACCAGGTATTTGACAAACTACAAAAGTTGACATTTCTTCTAATTTATAATCACATAGGAACTGATGGTCGATCGGGCCCTAGAGGTTTCAAAGGTATACAAGGTGAACCAGGTCTTCCATCAATTAACTTCAAAGGAGAACAAGGAGACATTGGTTTTGTTGGATTCGCTGGCCTAAACGGAACTAAAGGTCAACAAGGAGACACAGGTTTTGATGGCCGCCCCGGATCAGGCGGACCAACAGGTTTAAGAGGACCATCGGGTGATATAGGTTTACCCGGAATGGTAGGACTGTTGGGTTTTCAAGGAGAAAAAGGAGATCGAGGTGAAATTACCAGTGTTGTGCCAGGCCTACCTGGAGATGTTGGTTTTCCTGGTGAAGATGGTTTACCTGGATTACCTGGTATTCCTGGCAAACAAGGACTTCCAGGTTACAAAGGAGCGAGAGGTGAACCAGGGCAAAGTGGTTTAATAGGATTACCTGGATTTGAAGGACCTAAAGGATCTCGCGGTGATGGTGGATTTCCAGGAAGACCTGGTTTACAAGGTCTAGTAGGAGCTGTTGGATTACCTGGTGAGCCTGCTCCTTCACCTCCAGGTCCTAGGAGTAGAGGATTTTTCTTTACGCGACACTCTCAATCAGAACTTATTCCTGTATGCCCGAAAGACACAGTTAAAATGTGGGATGGATTTTCGTTATTACATATAACGGGTGACGCTAGATCACATGGACAGGATTTAGGTATTTATAGCTGGATATCATAAAATTACTTTTAAATTTATTTTCTTCAAATATTAGGAGCTCCTGGAAGCTGTTTAAGGAAGTTCAATACAATGCCATTTTTATTCTGCAATTTGAATGATGTATGTGATTATGCACAGCGTAACGATTATAGTTACTGGTTATCTACAAATGAACCTATGCCTGTTATGATGACACCCATTCCCGCACCAGAAGTTGGAAGATACATTTCAAGGTAAGTTAATAATATTTCATTTGCTAATAATTAGGTGTTAATATATTCTTTTATAGATGTTCTGTGTGTGAAGCTCCTACAAGAATTATCGCTGTACATAGCCAAACGATGAGTATACCAGAATGTCCTGTTGGGTGGGAAGAGCTTTGGGTTGGCTATAGCTTTATGATGGTAAACTGTTCATAAACATAACTATAATCAATACCAACTTTTGCATATATTACAGCATACTGATGCAGGAGCACAAGGTGCAGGCCAGTCACTGGTATCACCTGGCTCTTGTCTGGAAGAATTTAGACCAAAACCATTTATTGAGTGTCATGGTCATGGCAGATGTAATTACTTCACAACTGCATACTCGTACTGGCTAGCAACCGTTGAAGATTTTGCTATGTTCCATAAGCCACGACAACAAACTCTTAAGGCGGGAATGGATTTGACTTCACGTGTCAGCAGATGCTCTGTATGTATTCGACGAAGACATCACGTCGGTCGAGATCCTAGGCCGCGACCTGGTGGACCCAGTTTCGGTATTCCTCAACCTAGCGAAATTCATCGACGACCTGAGACCAGATACAATCCAAATACATACAATCCAAATACATACAATCCAAATACATATAATCCAAATACGTATAATTCAGGTCCTTATAACCCAAACCCTTATTTAAATAATTTAGATGCTCGTCGTCGTCAAAATAGTAGACGCCAGCGATTGAGGAAAAGGGGCCAAGACAAACCAAGCGATGAGCTAAATGAAATTCCATCATAAACTATATTTTCTTATTTAAAGTGCCATGAATGAACATTAGATTAGTAGGTGTTTTTGAAATTTTCAGCTGCTGTGAATATGGAAAATTTCACGAACTATTATTTAGATAATTTTGTTTGTATATATATAATAACTAAGTAAATCGTTTGTAATTGTAGATATGACTGTTAATACATTTGTGTTCATTTTAATATTCCTATTACAACACGATTTGTAAGAAAATATAATGTTATGTGTTGATGGTGCTATGCTCATAAAGCTTTTATAACGTATGTGATTTACAATTTAATATTAGGTATTATACACTGCCATAAAAATCGAAGCGAATTAATTATTCTTTTGCCATCTATACAATTTAAAATAGCAGTAGAAAACTTTTTAGCTGTTTATAGGATAAGTTAATAAGATACATGTATCTATAATTATTATTTAAATTGTTCATTTACCTACTATTTTTATATGCAGTTCATAGTGTTGTCAATATATGCTTGCAAAGTAAAATATACGACTGTAATTACGAAATTGTTGCTATACTTTTTTAAGCAAAATGAATATTGCAATTCCCTATAATTCTGTTACATTCATGCCATTACTTATTTATTTATTTGAACAAAACAAACATATCGTGTAATTACACTGTTTAATAGGTATGCAGTATGGTTCATATAATCAACAAAGCATAAATAAGAATTATAATTATCGAAAAAAAAAACTTATATGAGATGCTGAATATAAACGCAAGACATGAGGTTTATATTATAAAAGCTTAGTTATTAATCTCTTAAACTGTGTAGCTGTCGACATTATATAATAAACACAATCACACCAAAGAGCATATATGCATTATATGCTCTTTGATCACACTAAGAATTTTTTTGGATTTTACTTCTAAGATATTCTAAACAAAACAAGCTTATTATCATCAATTTGTTTCTTGTTTCTAATTGTCGGCACTTGTAAAAGTTAAGTTCCAGTCTGCTTTGTCAGTACTTGGAATGGTGAATATCTGAAGAGAGTGTTCTAGCTTAGACAGGCTCCACTACCTCAAGTATCTCCGCCGAATTTAAAAATACACATCAGATTATGTATGTAAGTATGTTTCTTGTTTCTAATTGCAGGATCTCAAATTATTTCTGCAAATTTTAATTTTAATCTAACCAAGGAATTATTTATTAATGAGTATACTTATTTAAAGTATAAACCATTAAGTACCTTGTATATATTAATGTTAAAGAATAAGTTATTTGTTATTTGTAAGTCGAATATTTTTAATTTGTTTAATACATCATATTCTACTGTACTTATCGAAAGCAGTTTAAAGATTTGTATACAGGGTGTCCAAAAAATGGCGGATTAACTCTACGGTGCGTTACTAGGGATGCCTAGTGAACCCTGGAAAAATATTTTAAAAATTCCCCCGGTCGTATTTTTCGAAATATTTGTGATCAAAGGTGGGTGATAAAATCCATATATTCTTCTTCTTCTTTCTTCTTTGGTCCGTTAGCTGACGGTCAGGGAGGGTCGTCCCCACAAGGAATACGCTGCTGTCGGTGCCGCTGGGTCTCAAATTCCATTCACGATTCGTTTCCATTCTTGACGATCTTTGGTGACGTCTCGGGCATCGATAACCGATAATCGCCGATTCCTTAAGTCGCCCTCGATATTCTTTAGCCAGGTTTTTTTCGGTGCTGATCGCTGAATTCTCCAGTCTGCCGGACAGTCTCGCCAAAGAAGTTTACATGGTAAACGGTTATCATCCATTCGACAGACATGTCCAAACCATCGTAGTCGATGTTTCTGTATTTCTTCTCCTATCAGTGTTTTTTGATCACATCTTCCTCTAATTGTTTAGTTTCGAAGGCGGTCACGGAGTGAGACACCGAGAATCTGCATCAAGCATCGCATTTGGAAAACCTCGAGCTTGTCAAGTTCCGGCTTGAGCAATGTCCACGTTTCCGGTCCATAAAGAAGGTTGGGAAGGATCAGCGTTCGGTACAAGCGTACTTTCGTTTTGATGGTAATATTTCATATATTAACATATTAACCCTTAAGAGTTAACATGCTGTCGTGTAACAACAAGGTTAACGTCGGTCTCTGAGACCAACTTTTTCAAAAATCCGGTGCTGTTACTGTAAATTTATTTTAATAAAAGAATGTAATAAATATGATTGTTTCATGTATAGTTAGTACAAAAATAATGCCTGACAGCATTAGTAACCTTTATTTGTATACGTATAATAATTACAAATTAACAACAACAAAAATAACAGCCATTGAAAAAATGTCATTCAAATACTTGAAAATGTTTCAATAAAATACCTATATTTGATGCATAAATTTTGTAAAAGTAGGGTGTCTAAGAACAAACAAAAAAGTTTTTCTCATACAGACAAAGAAACAAGTGAAACATAATGAACTAAAGTTTCTGACGTTTCGAACAGGGGGATGTTTTTTCCATTTCGTTTTGCCATGCTTGTCAGTAAAAGTAGGTTCCATGAAATTTCTTATGGGTTTGTTCGCATCAATATTTGTTGTAGAATCATCTACCATGTCTAACTCTTATTCAGAATCTGTATCTTCTAGTTGTTCTTCAATTATATCTGCATCACACTAATCGTCCTCTTTTTCGTCATCATACTCTATTTCCAAATCAGAACCAATTTCATCATGTAGTCGTTGTATTTGCTCCAGTTCATAATTCATACTGACTATTGACCTAAACAAATTGTTTTCATATAAACTGAACAAAAACAGACAACACACCTTAAAATTACGGTTAACATTTTTTAACACTAAGGATAACGTACGGTGTACGAGACTGAATGTGTTAATGACGTAAGCACGGAAAGTCCTATTTCAGATATAATCTAGTACACTGCACGCCACACACCTAACTTGAAGGTACTGAACGGGTCAGCGCTTATAGTAAACGTTTTCAAAAGTTTTCGGATAAAATGGAGAACGTCGGACTCACAGACCGTATGTTAACTCTGAAAGGTTAAATATGTCCCAGATATATCTGACACTATAATTATAACCTACACCAGTTATTTAAATAAATAGATTTTATCACCGACCTTTGACCAGAAATATTTCGAAAAAAATGGCCCAGGGAATTTTTAAAATATTTTCCAGGGTTCACTAGCCATTTTTTGGACACCCTGTATATAGCACCTACTTGACACTTTTATTCGCAAGCATTCAGTTACAAAAATTAAATTTGTGTGTACAAATTTCTCCTTTTTAAAACTGTTTTATTCAGCACAAAGCAATGTTTACATGTGTTCAAAAAATTGTTGGTAACATGACTTTGCAGAAAAAGAAGTCACTGGGAATAGAATCAGGAAATTAGAGAAAATCCCAGAAATAACCTGGTTATAAAAATATTAATAGAGGAAGACCAGATTGATAAAAAGGTGAAACAATTATTAATATATAAGCGCAAAATTGCTACAAACGTTCAGAAAGGTGTTAAAGGAATGGATGATAAGAAAATAATAACTGCAGAGATGAGCACGTGGGGAAAAAAGAAAGAAGTTACGGACAGGGAAAACCTTCAAAAAGACACAAACATATTTATTGAGAATGATTTAACTTTTGAAGAAAGAAAATTCAAGCCAAACTGTAAAAAACTAGCAGAGTACAAAAATGGGTAAGGAGTACAAAGATAATAAGAATCGAGTAGTAACAACTGGCATGAAAGCAACACTAATGAATTAACAGTAGGATTTTGAAATGTTAAAGAGGGGAAACTAAAGCAATTATTAAGGTAGGCAAAGGAATATAATTTGGATATTTTAGCTGTACAGGAAACAAACATAAAACGAAATAGCATGAAATTAAACGAATACCTATGGTTTAAGGAAGGAGAAAACACCAATAGAATTGGAAGTGGTTTTCTCATAAAAGAATATTTAAGTAACTCGATCACGGATTATAAAGTAATCAATGAATGAATTAGTTATTTAAGGGTAAGAGGAAATTATAAGAAGTTAAACACTATAAATGTAGTACATACACCCATAGAAATTTTAGACAACGAGAAGAAAATAGTAATTTACGTTACAAGGCCAGAAAGTAGTGTTTTGCAGGTCGAACCAAGTAGATTCCAGGGCGAGCCTCAAGGTTGAGGAGACAAAACACTTTGCGGTCATGTATCGTACAATATTTTCTTTACCACATCTGAGTCCATACTTTCAAACTTGCAAATTCACTTACGCAAACTCAAAAAAATTATGACATTAGTATCTATTATTTGACTTATCCAAACAATAACACACGCTTGATTCCATAGTAACAAAGGCATCAGGGACCGGCAAAAGCTTTTATTTGTTCCTCACTTGTAAACATCAATTTATCAAGTCACTGTATTCACCTTGAAAATGTTTCTTAACTGGCTAGCTAGTAAATTTTTTACTGGCTAGCCAGTTATATTTTACAAGCGTGCTCATAGATAAATGATAGCGTGCAAAGCCAGAGTTGTCTTTATTAGTATGTGTCATATTGATTAATTTAGTTGCTTGTCAGTTTGACATTTTGAATAAATGATAAATTTCTAGTTATTTACAAGTGAGGAACAAATAAAACATTCAACAATACACGCCAGGTAACCATTTTTACTGGCTCAAGGATATGACAGGCGCGCCTAACGGCTCGCCAGTCATCCCAATCCTATCGCCAGTAAAACCTGTTTTACCTGGCTTGTAATGTTATAGTATTTAACATTACAAGCCAGGTAAAACAGTTTTTACTGGCGATAGGATTGGGATGACTGGCGAGCCGTTAGGCGAGCCTGTCATATCCTTGAGCCAGTAAAAATGGTTACCTGGTGTGTTTTGTTGAATATTTTATTTGTTTCTCACTTGTAAATAACTAGAAATTTACCATTAATTCAAAATGTCAAACTGACAAGCAACTAAATTTATCAATATGACACATACTAAGGAAGACAACTCTGGCTTTGCACGCTATCATTTATCTATGAGCACGCTTGTAAAATATAACTGGCTAGCCAGTAAATTTTTTACTGGCTAGCCAGTTAAGAAACATTTTCAAGGTGAATACAGTGACTTGATAAATTGATGTTTACAAGTGAGGAACAAATAAAATACTATTATTTGTTCCTCACTTGTAAACATCAATTTATCAAGTCACTGTATTCACCTTGAAAATGTTTCTTAACTGGCTAGGCAGTAAAAAATTTACTGGCTAGCCAGTTATATTTTACAAGCGTGCTCATAGATAAATGATAGCGTGCAAAGCCAGAGTTGTCTTCCTTAGTATGTGTCATATTGATTAATTTAGTTGCTTGTCAGTTTGACATTTTGAATAAATGATAAATTTCTAGTTATTTACAAGTGAGGAACAAATAAAACATTCAACAATACACGCCAGGTAACCATTTTTACTGGCTCAAGGATATGACCGGCTCGCCTAACGGCTCGCCAGTCATCCCAATCCTATCGCCAGTAAAACCTGTTTTACCTGGCTTGTAATGTTAAATACTATTACCGATCCCTGATGCCCGTTTTCAGAACTTGAGCGGCAAAATGTTACTTTCTGGCGAAAAAATTCTTCAGAAACTACAGATGTTCTGGTCGTAAAAAATGAATTGTTTAGGCACCCGTCCTAAAAATCATGCATTACTGTACAATGTTTCGGCTGGAAAGTACTTCCTTACAGGACGATTTTGTAAATGTTTTCTTTATTAAAGATTTTGCAAAATTTGCATTTTGATTGGTTTGCAATATTTGTAGACTGTTTAATACGCAAATTAAGGATATTGATTGATTTGCAACGTTTATAATAATAATAACATTACTTTATTAGGGAATTGGTTCAACTGGTGGTGGCTGTTCTTCCACCAATCCCAAATTCTATCTACATAAATGAGACAAGATAAGAAATGAACATTTGATCTGAAAGTGTTTTGTAACTGTGGTCTCATTGTGTATGAATTAGTCGGCCTATTTCCACAGTTTATATTATTGAATCGCGACGTTTCGGAAGCTAATTCTGCTTCCGCCATCAGGCGTAGTCTTGAGAAGGACTGGTTTCGCACTTGGAGTTGCTTTTTAACTGCACAAGTATTGACACACTATGTTTACAGTTGTAAACATACAAGTATTGACACATTATGTTTACAGTTGTAAACGTAGTGTGTCAATACTTGTGCAGTTAAAAACCAACTCCAAGTGCGAAACCAGTCCTTCTCAAGACTACGCCTGATGACGGAAGCAGAATTAGCTTCCGAAACGTCGCGATTCAATAATATAAACTGTGGAAATAGGCCGACTAATTCATACACAAGAAATGAACAATTAGTTTAGTTTATTAAGTTTACGGGAACACCCCATTAATATAACAATTATAAGATTGACTTATTATAACCAACACAACAAACTAACAAATTACACATATATAAGCAGTTCACGACCTTTTTGGGACAGAGTTGGCTATGATTTTTTCTTTTCATGTTGGACTAACTGATTCGATAATGTATAGCCCATTCACTAAACACAACATTTAAATTTTTTTGAAGTTGGCATATTCATACAATTTTTGTACTAGGGATTCTGCATTTTGTTTTGCAAAGGTTTCCACACTTGCATAGAGGCGGGTATGAATTTAAAAGTGACAATCAGGTAGGTTTGTTCGTAAATCATACACCCATTATTTCCGGGGTAGTGTAGTACAGTGCAGTGCAGGATGATATTGCATAAAGTGTACACTAGGTTGCGCGACACTAGATTTGTTCGTTTTTAACCTCAATTATAGGTGCTGTAACTTGTACGCGCGAAGTATGAATAGTATTGCTACAAATGTGTTATTATATAAAATAGGTAGCCTTCATTAGTTAAAATAGGCGAACCCGAACGTAAATACTCCAAATGTGCCTTTTTTACTGGGATTTCATCATCCATTTTTAACAAACTCTCAAATTTTATGTGAAAAATACGTCAACAACCAAATCATAACCTCACAGTACGTCGCTGCACTTCCGTACACCACCTCCGGAGTCGGTGTAGGAAAGTACGCCCTAGTGTACAATATTCAGCTTGCACTAGCGTTTATGAACAGGTCATTAGTTACACTCAATTTATGCACTGTTAAAAACGAACGTCATTTACGAAAGTAGTGTACACTAGAACTTGCAGTGCAGAGTTTACGAACAGACCTAGTGACAATTAATATTTCTCATTATTTCAGTGTCAAAGTAGACATTTTTCTGGAAATTCTCGCTTGAACTTCTATAAAATGTAATAAAAATACTTATTAATACGCGCTACGACAATAGTATCTAACACGGTATTTGTATAATATCCTTAAAAGTAGTTAATCACAACATTATGACAGACTGATGTTAAGCAAATGTCACACCCTTAACCTATTTGTTTTAGTATTTTTGTGTAAGTACATTCCTAGACAGAGATGAAAGTCCACTCATGAAATTTTGGAAATCAAAGGCAACTTTGTGTTTTTATGTTTACTGAACAGACTATAGCAAATGCAACTTTTTTCTTCTGTCAGTGTCTGTTCGACATTTTCTTGCCATCACATTGCCAGATTTATTATTTTAATATTCGTAGGAAAATAAATGATTTATCAAATGTGTAAAAATAATTTTAATTTCCGCCAAAAGAAAAGTCAAAATGCTCAAAATAATTTTGTTACAACAAAAAATTTCCATTAAACGATGCTACTTCAAATTTAAAAAGAACAGACCAAATTTATAAAAACGCGAGTCGATGTGGAGATTAGAGAATATCCGGCAACAATGTACCTATTCACAAAATATTACCTTAAACTGAAAACAACCTAATCTAACACACAAAGTGTCACTTTCCATTAGGGAGTTTAGTTGTCACAGAGGTACTGCCAACAAAATTACTAGATGGTAATAGCCTCACCTCACCCAAAAAGATCGTGAACGGCTTATACCGAGTGACTATAAATGATTGAATTTTTTTTTATTAGGTTGGCACTGTTTATTTTGGTCGAACTGTAAGTCTATGTCAAATGCGAGGTTAGCAGGTTAGGTTTTGCGTCAGTTTTGACATAGAATGACGCAAAACCTAACCTGCGAACATTGAATTTGACATAGACTTACAGTGCCACCAACATAAACAGTGCCAACCTAAGAAAACAAATTTCAATCATTTATAGTCACCCGGTATATAGGTACAAACAGTTGCAAAAATTAATAATAAAATTTACATATTAGAATTTAACATTCTATAATAAAGCCCATTAAGACTTTTAAAGTTTAACCAAAGAGCATTATATGCTCTTTGGTTTAACATAATAATTTATAACACTCTTGTTACAAGACTTTTAAAATGTACCAAGGAGAGGTTAAATAGATCGATATTGCTGTGTAGTTGTTAAGCAATTACAAAGTTCTCACAAGTAAAGAATGACACCCATAGTTGATTTCATGAGAAGAAATATAGAACAATTCTTGATTTCTTAGGCAACGATTAGGAACATTTAATTTTATTTCAGCTAAAAATTCTGGACAATTGATGCATGCATCGAATACGGACCTTCTTACATGTAATGGCATTATAGGTTAACTTTAATCAACATTTCATTAGTAAAGTACGTTTTTTTTCTATAATAACTGTCAAAGTGTTACAATGTTGGTAGATATGTGATTAAAACGCTAGGAAATATTTATACCTTGTGTTGGTAGAACTTTTTCAAAATTATGGTTGTGTCAATTTTGAATGTCAAAAGTTTCTTAATTTGAACTCTTGACAAATTTTTTTATTTAACATGGAATCATCATTATCATCAATAAAATCGGATAAAAAAGAAAACCAAGAAATATTTTAAATGCAAAAATGAAGCAAGCGATATTAAATTATGACATATCTGTCAAAATGACAATCGTTTTTTTAGTGGAAGAAAATAACTAAAAATCTATGTACCAACATTATTAAAACTAGGAACCCTGCAGGAATGCAACTTATCCCCTAGAAAGTTAACCTTGAAAATTATTATAGAAAAAAAATGTACTTTAGGTATTATAGTTTTCTTTGGGTATGTCTTTAAGTAAATTTGAGAAATTTGTTCTGAATATTTACTAAACTATTTATATAAACGTATTCAGGTGACCATATTATAGATACGTACTCACAGTTTGATCTAACCAGAGAGCAGTATACATTTCTAACTGCGGATTGGAATTGTTTAAAAAACTGATATAAATGAAGCTACTAACAAATTTTATGCATTGTTCTATGATATTGTTGATCATTGTGTACCAGAACATATCTCTACAAGATCTAATCGATACCCTTTGTGGTTTACTCGAGAAGTTATAAATGACGTAAAAAAAAAATACTTTCATAAAAACAAAAATAAATCTGATTACCATTTGCAAGAATTTAAATGATTGAGGCAATTATGTAAAATTAATATTTCTCTAGCGTATAAAAACTATATTGAGTCGTTGGAATTACAAATTAGTAATAACATCAACAACTTTTGGAATTACGTTAACGATAAAAAGAAAGATGTAAATGTTCAGCAAAATTACTACTATCAGAAAAAGTTATAATACGCAGAAAATAGTGTCTGAATCCAGTTGCAGTGTTACGAATATGTTTGAGATGCGTGCAGTTGATATGGAAGATGTCGGTAAAGCACTTGAGCGATTAAAAGGGACTATTTCCCACATCTCTTATTATCCAATGAAAAGCCATGCTTTTTCAAAATTCAACCAATCGTGTATTTTTGTAGTGGCAAAAAATCGAAATTTTCCCTTGGGATTTTGTCAGTTTCCTTTGCCACTTGCATCCACGGCAACCACCAAATATGTTGCTTTAATCAAGGTGGTATTTAAGAAACGTCATTTAAACTGTCATTGCGCATCAGTATAAATGTCAAACTGAACCCATATTTGGGAAATAGTCCACAAAATGTATTTCGGGCTCATGATTTTGCTCAGCAAATGTTTTACTCACGATTTGTTGTTTTTTTAGCAATGCCCCTCGACAAACTAACTTTGACAAATTCCCTCGCCTTCGGCTCGGGAATTTGATCAAGTTAGTTTGTCTTGTGGCATTGCCAAAAC
Source organism: Agriotes lineatus (assembly GCA_940337035.1). Lineage (NCBI taxonomy): Eukaryota > Metazoa > Arthropoda > Insecta > Coleoptera > Elateridae > Agriotes > Agriotes lineatus. The sequence goes on from CALNHX010001679.1 coordinate 134,275, forward strand.
AAAATACTTTCGTAAAACATTTTTACCGGCAAAAGCATTTGCCCTTAATACATTATTACTGAAAAAATCCGCTGGTCCTGATTTAATACCTACTTACATATATAAAGCATGTCATGAATGGTTTAAAAATCATTTGGCTTTAAAAACGCGCACCTTTCCTGATAAGTGGAAAATTTCAAGAATAACACCAATACATAAATGTGGATGCAAATCTGATATTGAAAATTATAGACCTGTGTCGATATTATCAGTTCCGGCTAAAATCTTTGAGCAGATTATGTATCAAAAACTATCTTATTATTTAAAAAACTGGATATCAGTGAACCAACATGGTTTTATGAAAGGCAGCTCAGTGGATACGAATCTTATGACATTAGTTGATTTTGTTAGCAAAGCTCTAGATAAAGGTGGACAGTCTGATGTTATTTACACTGATTTCGCTAAGGCTTTCGACAAGGTCAAACACGACATACTTCTGCAGAAACTGCATGCATCTGGCTGCCACATAAACATGATAATTTTTTTCAGTTCTTATTTACAAAATAGATACCAATCTGTTCAGTTAAATGGAACCGCATCGAAAAAATACTTAACACCGTCAGGAGTACCGCAAGGCAGTAACTTGGGACCATTGTTGTTTCTTGTGTTCATAAATGACTTTCCTGCCCTTATTAACTCCTCACAAGTTTTACTATTTGCTGATGATCTCAAAATATTTAGAGAAATTGAAGCAATCAAGATTGCGAATTATTGCAAAAAGATCTTGATACCGTTGTTAATTGGAGCCAAACCAACAATTTGCTGTTTAACGTCAGTAAATGTAAAACTATGACATTTTCTTTGAAAACTAATTATATATGCACTAACTACATAATCAATCATACAGATTTGAAACGTGTTCAGAATTGCAAAGACATGGGAGTGGTTTTTAATTCACGCCTCAAATGGGATGACCATGTGGAAAGCATTGTAAAAAGTTCTTTATGAAATCTAGGTAAATAAAAATAAAAGTTTATGTCACAGCTTCCCCGCCATTTGTTTTACAAAAACACTAATCGTACCATTCGATTCCTTTTAAAAAAGTGCCTTAAGAATGTTTTTGCAGAAACACAAAATATTCACAAATAAGCAAGTTACGGAATGAGTCAAAAATGCACCAAATTGAAAATCACCCTGTATCTTTTAAAGAGATCAAGATATCGATGTGCGGTTTTCGCCATTCATTTTTACACAAAAAACGGTCCCGTAACATGTAAGTTAGTTTTTTACTATCTCCTCTAGAAATGAATGTTTCCTATCAAAAGTGTCCTATTTGGGACACACTGTACAGTTATTTATACGAGATGCCAAGTGTTAGAATTGGGCCTGTGCCTGTTACACCTGGTACTTTAAATAAATAAATAAATAATGAAAACTCTTGACAATTTCTTAGCACGAAACCTAATAATTTAAGACATTCCTGTGTAGCACTAATTATATGCTCAGAAAAACACACCAAGATCTTTTACTTTATTGACATGCTTTAACTCATTATTATTTATATTGTAAGAGGTAATGAACTTTTTTCGTCCCCTAAAAAAATGTATGAAGCAACATTTCCCAATGTTCAAATCCAGCTTCTTCATAACTGACCATTTCCATAACCTATCGATATCTTGGAATATCATCTTCACACTGGATAATCCGATATAATTTAAGATCGTCAGCAAAAAGGCTTATAGATGAATTAATATTATCACTAATATCGTTAAAAAAAGATTGAAAAGCAAAGGTGCACACTCTGAGCCTTGCGGCATGCCTGATGTTACATTAACCAAAATTAATAAGTAATTCTAAGTAATTAAGACCTAAAACCTATGTAACAGCTTCTGTTTATTTTTAAAACTATCGAAGTGAATTTGATTCTAACGTATACCAGAAAATTTCAAAAGGAGTAGTAAATGTTATGGTCCGGATGCTTCAGCAAAAACTGTCTCATGCGCTGTTCAGCATTCCCAGTTCTCATTAATTGGTCTATCAATAATGGGGGGAGTAGATTATATAGTTTTGGGCACAGATATGAAAAGCTACTTTTAAATCTAATTCCGCCTGGGGGGTTTATGAGTAGCTCATAATAAGACATTGGCTGGGAAATGAACGTTCACTTGTTCACGAAGTATAGCCCAACCACAAAAAGCTTCTCTGTTTTCACTGTCTCCTTCGGTTAAAGCTTGCACTTGTTGATAGTGAAAGGGGTGTAAAGACTGCTCTTTAAGAATTCCCCAAAAAGTGCTTTTGCTCGTATTTTCCATGGCAGAAATTCATCTTGTACTGGTTGTTGGATCTTTTTCATCATCATCATCTATCAGCTCAAAAGGCCTGTGGCTACAATCTTCCTCCATTCCTTCCTATTTCCGGCTCGTGTCTCCCAATTATCGGCTATGTCCATACGTGCTAGGTCTTCCATTAGGTCCTGCATCCATGTTTTTGGTGGTCTGCCCTTTCTGTTTCTGCCCTCTGGTTCCTCTTTTAGGACCCTCTTTGGCACTCTTGTCTCCTCCATTCTCGATAGGTGGCCCAGGCAGCGTAACCTTCCTTGTTTGATTATAATCTCAATTTCATGTTCTCGGTACAGTTTGTAGACCTCATCATTGGTTCTTCTCTTCCACTCTCCCTGTGTTTTCACTCCTCCAAATATTCTTCTTAGCATTTTCCTCTTCCACCTTGCTATTTTACCACGTACTTCCTCTGTCAACACCCACACTTCACTCCCGTACGTCACTACTGGTCGTATCACCGTTTTATAGATCTGAACTTTCACCTCCCTTGATAATTTGTTGTTTAGCACTGAAAACAGCATTGCCGCGCACCTTGATCCTGCCGCAATTCTTTATTGTATTTCCTGACTTCTGTCTGTGTTGCTGCTTATATTTAGGTACACCAAGATATGTAAAGTTCTGCACTTTTTCGAAGTTATATTTTAGGTTTTGTTGGTTGTCCAGTATAGCAAGCCCATTAGCTCTGGGATTGTTGGAGTTGAGGTTGATGTACTTGGTTTTACTCTCATTTATCATTAATCCGAATTTTCTTGCTTCCTTTTCCAGGCGTTGGAATACCAGTTTTAACTCCTCTTGTGTTCATGCCATAATTGTGAGATCATCAGAGTAGGCTAGTATCTGGTAAGGGCTATTTATAATACTCTTATTAGCCTTCATTCCACTTCGTCTGATTGTTGTTTCCAGGGCCAGATTAAATAGTAAGGGTGACAAGGGGTCCCCTTGTCTTAGTCCTTTCTGTATCCTGAACTTGTTTGACCTTTCTCCTTCAATCCTCACCCTACTTTCTGTCCCTTCTAATGTCATTGTTATCAGTTGTTTAATCCATTCTGGTAATTCCATTTCACTAAGTGCGATTAATAGTTCCTTTCTGCATATATTGTCGTAGGCCTGTTTAAAGTCGACATACAATATGTGGACTTGCTTTCCTTTCCTTTTCATTTTTTCTTGTATAGTTTTAAGGGTGAAGATATGGTCTGTTACTGATCTCTGCTTCCGGAATCCTGCTTGGTATTCACCTATCTCATCCTCCACAAGATCCTTTAGCTTGTCGTTTAGTAATGATGCTAAAATTTTATACACGACACTTATCAAGGAAATAGGCCTATAATTTTCACAGTCCAGCTTATTGCCGTTTTTATAAATCGGAATTATTATGGCTTCACTCCATTCTTTTGGCATTTTACAGGCGGCCCAGATTTGCAATATGAGCTCATAAATTTTCTTTTCTAAGGTTACACCGCCGTATTTTATTAATTCTGGTTGGATTTCGTCTATACCTGGGCTTTTGTTGTTCCTCATTTTGTGTATGGTTATTTTTATCTCTTCCAGTGTTGGGAAGATTTTGTCGGTTATTCGCGATTGGTTCCGTGCATTTGGTATAGACTCATACAGCTGTTCCAATTCCTCGTAAAACTTGTCCTTAATTTCATCTTCCGTCTCCTCTGTCGGGGCATGAACATTAATTATGCTAGTTTTTCTCATGCCTTTCATTCTAATAATGCTAATTCTTTCGCTTGTTACTTTAAAATCTATTACATTTTCCACCGCTGAGTTTAGAATCAGAAATCCTGTGCCCAGTCTGTTTTGTTGAGCTCCTCCCTTGAAAAAAGTGTAGTCTCTGAGCTTTGTTATGCTTTCACCTTTTATGTTGGTTTCCTGTACTGCTAATATGTCAATTTGGTATGCTTTACATTGATCCTGTAGTTGTAATAGTGCCCCTTCATAGTTTACTCCTGTTACGTTCCAAAGCCCCAACCTCCAGTTCTTTAGTCGGTTTTTGTTATTTTCCCTGAGGATATTTGTGTCTGTTTTAATGTGTTACATATTTCTTGTGTTTTCGTTTTGTTCCGATCCCCAATTCCCCTAATCTTTTCTCTAACCAATTTTCTAATTCCTTTCCACATACTTCTGCTTTGGACAGTTGTTTGAGTCTCTCAGGGGAGTATTTCACTTTGTTGGTACTGTTCGTATTTGCCTCCTGCTTGCGTGATTTTTCCACAAGATCCTCTAGCTCCTTGTAAAGTGCTTTCCTTTCCTTGTTCCTCTTTTCTTCTGCTCTTGCCACTTCCTCTCTTAGCTCTCTTATCAGCGCTCTTTGCTCCGCTAACTTTCCTGTACTATATTCTAGTTCCCTCGTATAATTCTCTCTTATTTCATTTATTTGCGCCCTTTGCTGTTCTAGTTCCGCTATGCACCGGTCCAGTACTTCCTTGTCGCTCATTTGTGAAGATTTTTGTTTACTCTTCACCCCTATCTTATCTTTTTAACCCACTTTGGGATCTTTTTCAACTCTCGCCAAAATTGCTTCATCCAATTGCACAGGTCTAACATTTGCTCTTTACCTGGTTTCTTTCAATTTTACGCTTCGATAACGTTGGAAAACTCTTGCAAACATTTGGTGGTGCGGCAAATTTCTGTTGGGATATCGTTCTTCATACAAATGCGATGCTAGCAACGAATTTCCATCGGCTAAGCCATAAACAAAAACCATATCTACTAACTTTTCCACAGGATATGTAATCGGAGCCATGATAACATATCGAAAAAACGTCTAAGATACGTCAAAAAAAATGTAATTTAATAAAAAAAGTAGTAAGCCTACTTAATGTTCGGATTTTACAATTTACTTAAGTCGGTACATGTCCTGTGGTACAAAATCAGTGTTTATCTCGGAAACTATGCATTTGTGAATATATGTTTATTAGGACTTTTTTGTTTCTTTTTGACCAAAGAACACGTCAGTGCATTATTATGCAATCTATAATCTATGCAAGGTTAAGTGGCAGAGCAGCTTTAGTATACCTGAATTTCGCCTCATTTAAATATAGTTATTAAGAAATATGCTTTTTTAATTTTGGGAAAATAAAGAGCATTATTATTATTATTATGTGGGCACCCTTCAATACGGAACTTAGTCACGAAGGCCGCAAAAGTTAGATGGCTACAGAACGCGATGTATTTTATTGGCTGATAAATGAGATAGCCACCTGCTGAACACTTAAATTCAGGAATTATTAGTATGTACATTGTACTTAGTACTAGTTTCAAAATATAGAGTTGCTTAGAGACCAAAGTTAGAAATAGTTGTTTAATTTAAACTAAAAATAACTATGTGCTGTTTGTATAGATGGGTAGAATGGTGGGCCTGTAAATGCTGTTTACTATTTCAGCCCATATAGGCTGCTTCCAATATTTCAAATCATAAAATAAACTGGGAATCGTATAAATTACCTACTTTTTATTGGACTTATAGCATTGGCAACATTGTAGGGTCGAATACGTCGACAGTTCGATATTACTTATCTACTCGGGCTTGAAAACGCTGTTGAATGTATTGGATCTGTCAAGGTTTATTGCATAAAGTGGTAAATATTTTTCAAGATTTTGTTACTCCTCTCAGGATGCTTTCACAAATAAAAACATTTAATATGTATTAGCCAGAAACATACTCCTCTAAACCCTTTACTTCACGTAGGTCTGTAGTGGCCTGAGAAACATATGGGGCTTGATAACGTCGAATAAACCAATATATACATATATACGAGGTGTGTAAATTAAGTAATGAGACTGATTTTTTTCAATCTTTTTATTCGAATAGAATTACAATTCAATATTGTCTCCCTTAAAATAACTTCCATGGGAAGCCACACCGTGCCATAGACAGTCCAATCCTCATAGCAATGCTGGGATTCGGATCCTGGAATAGACTTCAGCTCGTCGGTTACAGCCGTTTCAATGTTTTCAAGTGTCCAAAATGACGTCCCTTGAGGTGATTTTTAATCTCAGAAACAGGAAAAAGTCACAAGGACTCTTCACCAGTAAGACACGTTCCAGAAAATGTGGATCATTTTCAATCAATCCCAAAAAGTCAAGGCATCTTCCCCTCCTGATGTCCTTTTGATCCTAGGAAAGGTTTTTTGGAACCATTTTTGCGCAGACTTCTCATCCCCAATTCATAGGTCAAAATCTGATGAACGGTGGTGTGTGTCAAATTCAACTTTTCCCCGATCATTCTGACTGTCAACCGCCGATCTGCACGCACAAGATCCCGGATTTTGTCGACATTTTTATCGGTTCTTGAAGATGAAGGTCTTCCGCTGTTCATCTTTAATCAACTCTCTTCATTCTGAAAATGCCCTAAAACACCAAAAAACCTGGGCCCTTGACAAATCACTGTCTCCATAGGCCTGCTGAAGTTTTGCAAAAGTTTCCGTTGCATTGTGTCCAAGTCTGAAGCAAAATCTAATAGCACACCGTTGCTCGAAATTGATGTCACTCATTTTTAGAATGCACTAGAAAAAACTGTCACGAAACAATTCGCTATGAACAACCAAATGACTCGAGCGAGTTCAAACTCATACTGAAGACGTATCACAAGTTAATCTACTGCCTCTCCAAGTACCGCGTCGCCAGTGTTACCAGATCGAATGATACATTACCAGTCTCATCACTTAATTTACATACCTTGTAAAGTATGTTTTTTTTCTATAATAACTGTCAAAGTGTTACAATGTTGGTAGATATGTGATTAAAATGCTAGGAAATTTTTATACCTCGTGTTGGTAGAACTTTTTCAAAATTATGGTTGTGTCAATTTTGAATGTCAGTTTCTTAATTGGAACTCTTGACAATTTTTTTTTTAACATGGAATCATCATCAATAAAATCGGATAAAAAAAGAAAAACAAGAAATATTTTAAATGCAAAAATGAAGGAAGCGATATTAAATTATGACATATCTGTCAAAATGACAATCATTTTTTTAGTGGAAGAAAAGAACTAAAAATCTATGTACCAACATTATTAAAACTAGAGACCCTGCAGGAATGCAATTTGTCCCCTAGAAAGTTGACCTTGAAAATTATTATAGAAAAAAAATGTACTTTATATAAATTTTCTGGACACTTATTGCAGCTATGCCGTTCTGCGCTCTCAAGGTGTAGACTGACATACATATGTAAGAAGTGCTTCGTACAGCCCTTTGAAAATCAAACACATGGCAAAAATGTCAGAGACGATTGCTGTATGTTAATTGCCAAATCTAAAAGTCGACCACAGTACTGGCAGACACTGAAGCAGATCTAATAAATTTTCGAATTGCATGGTTGTTGGCAATCAAGTACAGCAGCAGAAAACCACATTGAAGATTCAGTGCAGTATAAGATTCTTGGTAATGACCATCAGCAGTCATGTAGTTTTAAGTAGATAAAGTAAAATCTTCGTGGTAAATATTGGAGTCAAGAATTAAGAGCCCATTTTACTTCTCAAGTTGCTGAACTTGACGCAGTATTATTCTAGTAAAGTAAGAAACTTTAGGATATAGAGGACACATACATATCTTTGGCCTCTTTTTCCTTTCCATGTCTAGCACCATTCATAACACATGGGAAGTGCAATGGAGGTAATAGGCAGTAGTTAACTTGCATTATAGTTTCTCACATTTATATACACAGCAAATTCAAGAATCCTAAATCTTCAAATCCATCGTCATTTCCAAAAAAATCTGTTATGATCAGATTTGAATTAACGTTCGTTTTTTGCCTTATTGTTAAGCATGGAGCTTACCCTACTCAGCCAGTCCAACAGCCTTCGAGAACATTTAAATAAATAATTTTAATCAAACTACCCCCCATTTTAGCACTATGGCAACTTTAATGGCAAAATTGTTCACTGTAGGATTTATGCGCATGGAAATAAGACGCAAATAAAAATATCACGATGTATTTCATATTTTATTGTATAACTTACATAACCACTAATAAAATGGAACCTGAAGTGTTATGAGAAACTAAAATTCTAAGGATCAGTCCATTTAATCATATAAGAGGAATAGTGAGTAGATAAAATATCACAAACATGATTCAACTTTTGTTTGATCTAATGTTATGTCCAATATCCCCAAGGTTTTTCATAGATTACCTGCTGCTATTAAAATAATTATTTGGATCTATGAACTCTTACAAATTTTGAAAAAATTACCGGAACTAATAAAAAAATGTGATTTTTCATCCCCATTGTACAGATTATGATGATAATGTAGGTTCATGCATTCATACTTTTAAAGTTATGTAATCCGTAACAGGTCTCAAAAAGAAATTAATGTATTTCTTCCATTCAAGCATTAAAACTAAAGTAACAATCACTAACATTCTGTATGCAAACATCACCTTACAACACCCTTTCTCATAAATATTTTAAACAACTATTATTATAATTGAGGATAATCAAATCAATTAGCATTTATATAAAATTTTGACAAAAATAGTACTTTTAAGCATTCTACAAACCAATCTAGTTTATGTAATAAAAATTGGATACGTAAAATTTTTAATTCCTGCACCTAAAATGTCTCTAAGGACTCCTCATAAAAGGAAATCATGTTTTGTGTAATAGCAATAGAAACTACAAATCTAACAAAGTAACAACCTCCAACGCTTTGTGAATTTAATTATTTTGCAAATCCATTATTAAATTCAACTGCTCTATCTGTAAATTGCATGTGACTATCTATTATTTGAAATAATTCGGCAGGTTGCGGGATTCTTCCAGTTTCCAGCTTCGACCACACAGGAACATCATTCAAGGATATTTCGAATGCTCCCGAATGTATTAATTGTCCTTCTAGTATATTACATAGGAAGAATAGCATCATGCAAGCGTAAATTTTGTTTTCGACACACCAAGACCACCACGATGGCTGCGGTTGGTTTATGTACTGAAATATATTAATACCGCCCAGTATGCAACAAATTATTGCCATTTTTGCTATTCCCTGCAAAATAACGGCTATAACTAAATACTTTACAAGTTTCTGGGATACTTACGATTAGTCGAGATAAAAACATGTTAAACCCTGGCGGATCGTAGTTTTGTCCATCAACAGCCATGTATGGATATTTTTGTTGAATTATATTCACGTATTCCTCAAACATTTTCCTATAGCCGCAGGAGTAACTGCAAATGAGTTGAGTGTAGGTAAATTAATTAAAAAAACGAGATTCATTGGGGTTAACCTACCAGTACAAAAATTTTAGTGTTGGACCACCAATGTTTTGGCTTAGTTTTGATCGTGGGACGTCATCTGCACTTGTTTTCTGTACAGAATCTAATAAAGTGAGTATAAATAAGGCTAGTAAAAGCCACAAATAACTAATTTTCGGTTTTTGTATCATTTTTACAAGGTAGCTCTCAAATGACTTGACGTTCGAAAGATTACTGTTTATACAGTGTTGCCATTTGCAGCGGAACTAAAATAAAATGGGAAATTTGAAAGAACAGGGGTCACTTGGTTGTTTTCAAGTTCGAACTTTCACTTCAGTAAATTATCACAAAGTACAATGTTCATGTGCATGTTGTAAAAACAAGTATTGTCATTAGTTTTAACTATATTTCTTAATACTACTCGAACATCTGGTTTCTCATATGGTATGGTTATGCAGCTGTCCATCCCCAAATATATAAAAACATATTTTCTTGTTTTTTCCTTTATAAATAATAAATAGATTTTTTTAAACAAACGTATAAATAATAGAGCATTTAGGATTTTTTAAACATATTGTTTTACATTCATAGATTATTAATAGTTATTAACACACCAAGTGAGTTAAGGAATGCTTATTGACGAGTTGAAAGTTTAGCCCTTGAATGCACAAGGGCCTTAATTTTTTCGAGTAAACAAACATTCTTAACTCATGTGGTACCTATATAGGGTGACCACTTTTCAATTTTTACAAACACTGAGATCCTTCGTATGTAAAGAGAGTTTTCTTCAATGAGAAATACAAAATGTTTTTATTCATTTCTATTGGGTTCCGGGTGGTGTAGCTTGAGCAAGCGTCCACGTTCGATCAGTAGAGTTTAGCAACGCTTTTGCTGGTCAGAACTTGGATGGGAGTTCCATGTCTGCTTCTCTCGGCTCCTCGCGATACGGCTGTCGCGGAAATAGTTGGTCCCGGATGTCATAATAACATCATGACAACGTTAGTGAAGTTGGAAGTCCCCATAAAATGTACAACGACGCCTATAATTGGCATAACGGCTGTTGGCTGAGTACCAAAATATAAGAAAAATATATTAATGGTTAGCAAATATAATGCAAGGTGTAACAGAAATACTTGTTCATATCGTACGTCGTACTAAACACGGATTGCTTTTGCATGTTCTGTATGTATTCAAAATTAAACATCAACAAACGGTTTGCATTCATATCGAAGTGCCAACAATCGATGACGCAGCTAAAGGGATTATAAAACAGTGCAAGAAGGCACAGGTTATGCAAAGAGCATATGAAAAGCAATCTACGAATTACTGAAGATTACAAGAAGGTGCTGGTGGCGTGTTAATTAGTATTTATTAACTAAAAGTAAAAGGCATGACCAATTGTGAGGTTATAGTTTCCTGAATGACATTTACCAAAACAATTGAAAATTAATATCAAAGAATGTACACTTACAGATAAACAATTATAAATAATGTTGCTATGGTGATCTAGGGAGTCGCTTGTATTTTTTTATGTTGGGAAAGCCAAGTCGAAAGCTTGTGTGTTTTTTGGCTTCCCGATTTTGATAATTTTTTTTGATAAAAGTAAATATTTTGAACTCAGTTGTGCGTTTTATTTATTTGTCTGTGTGCGGAGGCCGGCTGTGCTTAAATTGTCAGTATTCCGGAGTGCAGTTCCAGAATAAATTGGTCGAGATTGTGTAAGATCATCTTCGGAGCTGAGATTCTACAAGTTTTGGACCTTCGGGAAGCAGAAAGCAAAGTGAAGCACCCAGAAGAGGCTTTATTCGTGATCCAGAAGCAGCTAGCAGCAACTGAAATGTTTTCATGAAGCAGATACGAGCTTGGCGTTTTTTCCAACCGTACTCGCTCAGGCGAATTCATCCTTTAGAGCCGAGATTGGGAGCTGTGGTAAACGGACAGCAAATTACACCACCTAAAGGAGGCATTATTTGTGGTATATAAGTAGGTAGCAGCAGCAGGGAACTTTCCAGAAAACACACACAAGCTTGGCGGCCTTTGCGGAAGCCGGAAACGAGACTGGCGTTCTTTGAAGAAAAAACAAATGCGAGTTGGCGTCCTTTTGCGCATGAAAAACAATTTTCAGGTTAGCCAAACTATTTGATTATTATAAAAGCATTGTTATAATTTACCTGAGGTGAACTGTTTGATTGTTGGTTAATTTGTTGTCAACATACGCTGAATTTTCTGTGTTTCGAACAGCTTTGTTTAGGGTTAAATAAGTTATGGGTAGCTGTCATTCATTACAATCGAGCATTTTCCATACAATGGTTAAAATCATCAACAGTGTAACAACCCAACCCTGCAGATACGAGTCTCAAATTGCTAGCCGGCGCAAAAGCTTTAATAAGTTTGGCAAAAAAATTCAAACTAAGCTTTATGTAGTGGATCAATTTTATTTATTTATTGTATTACAAATACATAATATTAAAGTATAGAGTTAATATAATAGTAAAGCATTGCAATATTATACCTTTGATTACAATAAAAACAAAAGATTATACGCTCGGGCTCGCACGAGATTTTTTGTGGCGATTTTATTTTTATTAATAGAACCGACTTACGATAAAGTTAATATTAGACATTATTACAAAATGGTCACCCTATACCTATATGCAATATTTTTTGTATACTGGTCTGCTAGCAAGTATCTACAAAAAAACAGCTTAGTCATAAGTCCGGTAGGTACGTTTTTATGGCCTAGACCGGTAGCACTCTGCAACGCCTGTGATTCGTGTGATACGTTTGGCAGAACTGAAGTATATTGTCACTGGCAATCGATGCTAAATTCGAGGTTAGCAGGTTAGGTTTTGCGTCAGTCTGACTCAAAACCTAACTTCGAATTTGACATAGACAGTGTCACAAACAATGCACTTCAGTACTGCCAAACGTACAACAAGAATCACAGCATTTTTAAAGCAAATAGTTTGAGAATTTTTTTTAACAAATTCAAAATGATTCTTGTTCTTGTTCAGTATACAACAAAATGTTATACGACACACGGCCGGTATTCGAGTTTATGGCTTCGCCAGTTAATGTATCTCGCCATGGCGGGCTCGACCGTGATGTACTAGCTTGCCCATAAATGCTTAGCTACTGGCCTAATGTCGTTTGGTAGCCATTATCTACCCGCTTAGCAACGAGTCCGGTAAGTACGTTTTTACGGCCTAAGCCGGTAGCACTTAACGGCGCTTGTAATTCGTGTTATACGTTTGACAGTACTGAAGTAACTGCAGATTTTTTGCTTCGTCCAGTTCCTTATAGTTAAATAAAGAGAGAAAATTGTTACGTCACAGCAAAAGGGTATTGTGTAGACGTTAGCAATATAGGAGTATTACATGTATGGTAGCAGGTTAGATTATTCGCCAGTCTGACACAAAACCTAACCTCGAATTTGACATAAACAGCGGCACTAACAATTAGGGTTACTAACATTGAGTCGATGCTAACCCGAAGAAAATAATTTTTGGGGAGAAAAACTGGGGGCAAAATTAATAAAAAAGATAAAGATAAAAGTTTTTTTTTACATTATAAATGTTTGATTCCAAAAATTATTTTATAATTTTAAGTAGTACCTATATGAAATGCGACATTCTTTACCCCTTCGTGGATACATTAAATTTGAACAAGACGTCTCGTGCGCCTTAATATTTAAATAATTATTTGCCCTTTTTATCTCTTAGCTAGCGCAATGAAATTGAAATTCTCTTAATATCTCAGTTAGTGGCTTATAAAAAATCACTATCTGCCAGAACAGGAATCTGGTTCTTTCTTGTAGTGTTGGTCGCAGTAAAACCTAACTTTAAACAATGAACAAGAGCAGCCGACGTAACCTTATCTTGCTGACATAAAAACATTTTACTTGAAAATAGCTGCTGCATAGCCTTGGAAATGGCACATCTTTTTTGAATCACCCGCTCCTAGCGCACATGATGCTGTAAGGGCGGTTGAGTTAGCGCCTCTCTAAATACATGCTTTAAATAAGCCTTTGAATATAGCACAATTGGTGTACTTACATGTACACTCGGAAAATGCGTTTTAGAAATTTACAAACGCTGACTTGCTGCACTTTAACACTATTTGCAGCAAACGTTGGCTACTAGGTCGCTTCGAATTAACTTATATCGTCCTGGGAAAATTCGCGCACTATACTTTCGAGTCGAACAAATCCATGCAGCTTTCAGAAGAGGCTACGTGCTACAGTCGTCTTTGGCGTCTTCATTGTTAAATTTGCATGAGTTGAGAATCCCCGCATCTCGCGTAGTACGTGTTTCTTGCTGCAATCACGAAAACTGAAATTCACAATACACGTCCAGCGCAGGACCGACTTTGCGAACATTTGGTTTTAGATAACATAATTTTCAGCCATTATAAATCAGTAATTAAAGACCAAAGCTACTTTTCACATTCTATAAAATAAAATTTTTTAAATGCGTCTTAGAAGTTACGTGAACTATTACAAAACTACATTTTTCTGAAAAAAAAATTTTCTACAATTATATTTTTGACTCTTTGGGCACTTTCTATTCTGCAGCTTTTACATAGGAGTAACATTTTGTCGCAATTCATATATGTATGAACCTTTAGTTAACCCGAAGAATTTTATTGAAAACCCGAAGCCCGAAAAATGATTGCCAAACCCGAAGTCTTCAGGTCAAAATGACAATGTTGGCAACTCTACTAACAATACACTTTAGTACTGCCACACATATAACACGAATCACAGCACCTTAGCGCGACCAGTGGATTGGGTGGTGAGCTTACGTTATTAGAAATGTTAAGATGGTCGAGTTTGTAAACAAGCGCTTTACGGGCCGGTGTGCAGGGAGCAGGGCCATATTAGTAATGAGCAGAAGAAGCGATCGCTTTTAGAGTAAATATTTAGAGGCCGCAAATTTTGGGCGAAGAACAACAATCGCCATAGAAAAATTATGCTTATGATTTTGAGTAGTAGGAAAGTTCCAATAACTGTAGTACTTCAGAGCAATCCTTTTCAACTTTTAAAAACTCCTACAGAGCGTTTGGACTTTTTTAATTGAGTCTAATTTGTTAAATAATATACATTTTTATAACTTAATTACGCAATTTGCAAATGCCAGAATTCGATGTGGGGCTGTGAAAAGACCCTATGTATCTTTTTTACTGAAGAATATATATATTATGTGCATTTTTAGGAATACATTTTTTGCGTTTTAATTATTTATTTATTGTCTATTTTAAATTTGTTCCCAATATCGTTTTTAAGTTTTGCTTTCAAAATAACTAACAACCTAAGTTTGCTTTTGTACGTCCCGACTTTGAAACTTTTCAATAAAAAGTAAATATTGAAAGGTTTGCTTTATTTCAGTGCGTCTGGCCTGGAGATGCCGTAGGAACTTTCACTTTGCTGAGAGAGAATTTCTTCACCACGTAAGTCGATCTTTTGTTTGCTAACGGCCAATTGGTGCCTTTAATTAATTACGGGAGTGAATCGACCCGGTAGACGTTTATCAAGCCGTAATCTGTATATTCGTAAAAGTAAAAGTGCCGTTTTAACTGTGTAACACTGGGGTCCGGAGCCGTAGGGAGGCAGCTAAGAGTAAGTGAATCTATGGGACCGGGTCCGGCGACTTGGTGGTTCTGCTTAGGACGGGTTTAGGGATGTATTTATTGATATTGAAGCCGGCGGCCAAGCAAATACGTTAAGGGTTGTTCGCATGCTTGTTCTTCGGTATCGGAATCGGCAACCCAGAAAATGGCTTCAGGTTCGGAGTTCAAGAGAGTATTTGGAGCTTTGGAATGCTTCTTCGGACAGTTCTAGATAGTGAACCAATGGCGACTCGTCTTTCAGGGCAACGCAACGGCCGGATCTGTGCGGCGTGTCTGTTTCGCTTGTCAGGATCAATCAGTGGGTTCGGGATCGACAGGAAAGTATTTTACGGCCACAGGGGCTTTTGGTTAGACCCAGAGGGCTTATGTCTGTTAGTTCTTTCAGTTGGAGTTGGCTGGACTGCCCACTGCACTCAAATGCCTTTAGCAGGCCGGGCGCCTTCGTTGTATACCTTTCTGGGCCTCTCTATCTGGGCCATCTTCTGTTGAAATTTGAGAAGAAATATGCCGTGCTTGCCTGCACGTGGAGTCGAGCATCGCTAGGTTGTTTCACTTATCGTCTGGTTTTCGCACACGGTATAATCACACTGTAATTGTGACTTATTAGCGCGTACAAGTTCTAAGCATATTATTTACGGCTTTGAGTCGCGCGAGGTGGATTATTGATCCGTTGCCATGAGTAATTAGACCAAGTAACATTTAATTGTCTACGCGCGCTTGTGACGACGTTTTCTGTTCCTCGTTCTCTTCTGCTAGCGTTGTCAACTTAATCTCAAGTGCATACTTCTTATTAACCTTTGCCTTAGCTTAGTGCTAGTTTATAGTGACTTATGAGGACAATTTATGTAAGATATTTGAGTCTTAATTACCCATTACATTTAATTGCGGATGTTTCTAGTGTCGCGATTTAAGTTTTGAAGCTGTAAGCTGAAGGTATGTGTAGGCTTTCCTTTTCTAGTTCTCTATTATAATTAGGCGTTCGTGAATTTCAAAGCCCACTTTGGAGCCGTTAAAGTATGAGCAGCTAGTTTGCGCTACTAGTGGGCAGCCGAGTTTTGAAAACATTGCTGAGTTTTTCCGTTTGTTGTTGAGTTCTTATTTTGCTCCCCGCTTTGCTTCTTCGGTTAGCAAGTGTTGTTGTGAGTCCTTGCTGTATTTCTGTTTGCTTTTGGCAACGTTTCCTGGTGGCTGATTGTTGCTGTTTGCTTTTCGGTGCTGTTCATCGTCATTGCTAGGAGTATTAAAACACGATCTTATGTTGTGAAGGTAAATACGAATCTGTACATTAATGGCATTTATGAAACATTCCAAGTTTCTATGTACGTGATGGCATACTGTTATTGTCGCCCTTCTGCTATGTTCGACCTGCGGCACCATCATAAATTTGTAATTGCCCGTTAATTAATCTGTCCAGAGGTTTGTTACGTATTTAAATATTAAACTTTGTTATGGGCTAGTTAAACTCATATAATCAGCGGCAACAGTAGAGTTGGCTGCATGTGTGGCTTTTTTCTGTAGCGTAGGTCGCGTTTGTGATTTATACGAGTGTTTAAATTAGCTAATATAACATTTTGTACAATATTTATTACAGTTAATTAATTTAACCCTGTTCATGTTTACTATGGTTTTGTGTATGGCTAATGCAAGCAATTGAGGTGTCGAAACTTTTTGAAGTCTGTTTCAGCTGGTAGCAAATTGGTACGCATAGTATTTTAGTGAGTTTAAGAGTTCTCGTCAGCTAATAGACTTATTGGTTGTAAAATACTTTTTTACGCCTCTTGGTAATGTGAACACTCTGCTAATTATAGAAAAGAACCGCAGTCCGTCTTCATTCTTGCTGGTTGCCCCTCTGGTATCTCTATGTAGCCTGAAGTCGTTTGTTTAGTACGATTAAAAGCTGGTTAGAGTCATTGGGAAATTTTGATTTGATTCTTGAGTCTAAAATTGTTTACTGTTCGTAATAAAATAATTATATACCTCAAAGCTGGTAGCAGTTTAAAGTGTTTGTTTCTCTTTTTTTTTAAATGTTCTAATGTCAATACAAATATTTTTAGCGATATAATATAACTCATAATAAATAAGCTAAAACAATTAATAATGGAATTGCGAGAAATTTCAAAATTATTTTTACAGTAACGCTATATTAGTGCATGTGTATTACAGGTTGCTATATTAATTATCGCTTATTACTATAATAATATTATTTTATTTCATTTTGGGACCATACTCTTATTTATTGGCCCTCGATAGCGGGCGTAAATGGCTTTTATGGCCCTAGGGCCTATAAGGTTGTTAAGCAGTATAATAAGCACCAACGATGTAGTATATCAACACCAACAATCTGCACAGAAACAATAGTGCCAGCACAATGATGACGCAGTAGTTTGTAGTCAAAATAGTGAATCCTTAAATTTTGTCCATGTTGAGAACAAAAATAAAATAAAATGTTGTATGTGCCACGTGTTTAATTACCATTATCTCGGGAAATTTAAAGCTCTTCGCTTCGCGTCGCGCTTTAAACATTTCCTCGTGCTATAATATATTGATTATGCCCTTAATACATAAATAACTAGTAGGTATATACTTAACAGTAGTTAAGATTTTATGTTTTACTGTTGTTCTAATTGTAATTAATAGACATATATATTTTTAAGGGTTGTCAGGTGTATATATAAATAATAGTTACTATACCCTATTCGGGGTCGAGCATTGCCAGCTGAACTGAACGGCTATAAACGCTGTGAAGATTCATGCCGAGGCAGCGCAGCCAAGTTGATCAGGTCTTGCACCTCTCGCCTGACAACAAGGAAGACCGCAGGGTATCACTGGCAACGATCAGTGATATGCGATCCTAGCGATTGCATCCTTCTCGTGGTGGCCCCATTGAGACTGAACCCCGCGGATCTAGACTGGGAAGTCGATAAACATCCCCCAAGCCCAGCTGTCTTGTCGTGGCTAAGGGTCTGCACTTGGGATAACGATGCCGGCAAAGACGAACCTCTGGTCACGTCATTGCCGTTATACCATACATGGATATCTCTGCTGTAGGCATGTATTACGGGAGATATCTGTGCTGGGGGTCTTGGCTTCACCGCCCGTACCAAGAGGAGAAAACCTCAATAAAAATCCTAAATCTCACGGCGGGGGACCAGGCTCAAGAGATGCATGGCTGTCTAGAAGATCAGCCTTTCTGGTTCCAAAATCCCCTTTTCGAATGTGTTATGCGACCCGTGCAAAGCAGAGCATCAACAGGTGTAGGCGCAGGGGCTTATAATATGCGTCATGAACGGAGCCTTCTGGATACCAGGCGCCCTCCAGAAGTATTTAGCCAAACCTCTTACAGTTGAATTAAATACTCACTTGTATGGATTTAACAACTGCTTTTTCACAGGGTGAAGACGACACCGCTTCCGACCACTGATGCTCAGACTTCGGTGACCGAGATAAAAATGGAACAGTGTGCCTCTACTGCAGAGTTGACAGTCCAGACCTCCAGTCAAGGACAGTCTTTTGAGCAGGAAAAGGCCGCAACCGGAGCGGACATAGCCGATAAACTAGGCAAAGTGTCCCTCAAAAAGGTCCAACTTACAGCCAAGGAACGCAGAGAACGCGCCAAGCGAGCCTGCGAAGCCAAGGGCATTAAGTACGACCCAAACTTTAAAAGAAAGCAGAAGATGGAGAAGAAGAGGGCAGCAGACCCAGCTTCGAAATCTGAAAAACCTGCAACCAACCAGGGACAAAAGAGGCAACGCTCTGACGAAGCCACTCCCTCCCCGGCAAACGCCAAAAAGAGGCCCAGGCAGAAAGTAGACAAGCCGACCTCACCAAAGGCAGGCACCAGCAAGCTTGATTTTGCTGAGGCAGCCACTACGGTGAAGATGGCCATCTACCCTGCTGCATATCCAGACGTCAAACTGACAAAGGAACAAGGTGACCTAGTCAGAGACAGTCTGATAAATCTCATCTTCCAGATGGAAGAAGAAGAGAACACACCTCTCTTTACCAGCCACTATCTCGAAGCTGGTACATACGTGGTTGCGTGCAAGGACGAACTCACAAAACACTGGTTAAGTGAGCAAGTACCTAAGCTGCACCCGTGGACCAATGCCAAGCTGGAGGTAAAAGAGCGGGCAAAAGTTATTAACTCCGTCCGGGTAGTGTTCAACGTCCCCAAGTGGTACGACAAACAGAAACCCGAGGTTATTCTCCGTTTGATCGGAAAACAGAACAAACGGAAGGCAGATCTCCAAACCGATACCTGGAGAATACTCAACGTCACTCCACTAGAAGATGGCGGTAGAACGTTCGCAGCAATGATAGATGACAGGGCAAAACAAGCACTAACATCCATCAACTGTGTAGCGCACCTAGGCCTCAACAAGGTCACTTTCCTTATCCGCTCCAAGGATAGGAAAGAAGAACCTGAAAGTAGTGCAAATTAACCTCCACCACTGCAAAGCAGCCACTGCAAATCTAAGCAGAAAGCTGCTAGCAGATGACATCGATTTAGCACTTATCCAAGAACCATGGATAGTTAAGGGACAAGTCCGTGGATTAGGGGGTGCTAAAGGTAAGCTTATTTATAATCATGCAAGTCCTAGAACATGCATACTTATAAGAAATAATCTAGACTGTTTACCACTAATGGAATTCTGTTCTAGAGACATAACCACAATTAAAATAAAATGGAATAACGATGAAGGTTGTGACCAAGCCATTATAAGCTCCGTCTACCTTCCATCCGATTCCAGGGACCCACCGCCTAGCGAGGAACTAGAGAACCTAGTATCATCTGCCTCCCAAGACGATCTAGACCTCATCCTAGGCTGCGACGCAAACTCTCACCCCACCATTTGGGGCAGCACCAACTGCAACATAAGAGGTGAGTCACTTTTAGAATTTATCTTAACTAACAATCTAGTAGTATGCAATAAAGGTAACACTCCAACCTTTTATAACTCTAATATACATGAAGTTATAGATATTAAATAACCACTATGAGAATTAGTCAATCAGTGAATAAATGGCAAGTTTCAGACGAACCATCACTCTCTGACCACAATTATATAACCTTTGAACTGTTTCGACGGGAAGTAAGCCAAAGAGTTTACTACAACCCAAGAAAGACGGACTGGGACCTATATAAACAAAAACTACAAGAGAAGATAGAACACCTAAAGTTCAGATCTCCCAATAAAGTAGCTTTAGACTCAAATGCTGACCGGTTAAAAGAGGCCATGATTGACTCCTTTCAGAGTAGCTGTCCTCTAATAGACCCGAGTCAGCAAAGAGCAAAAAACACAAAAATTGGTGGAATAAAGACCTAGAAAAGACCAAACAAGAAGTCAGACGTCTGTTTAACAGGTCTAAAGCCACAAATAACTGGGAGAACTATCACAAGGCTCTCACAGACTATGGCAAAATGATCAAGGCAGCTAAGATACCAGCCTGGAAAAAGTTTTGCCAGGAGGCGGAGACCACGCGATCCACAGCTAGACTCCACAAAATCATCTCAGCGCAAGCCATGAACCCAGTACGCACTCTTAAAAAAGAAAGCGGAGAATACACTACAACGGAAGAGGAGACTTTATCTCTTTTGATAAAAACTCACCTACCCGGAGCAGTGGAACAACCTACTCTGGCTGAACCCAATCATACCCCTAGGAGGGAAGACTGGGAAACAGCTAAGAGAATAGTCAGCAAAGAAAGGATTAGATGGGCAACTAGCCTCTTCAGCCCTTTCAAATCTGCTGGAAACGACGGCATACAACCCGTAATGCTGCAGAAAGGGATAGATATACTGCTGAACCCACTCAAAGACATGTTCCAAGCAAGTCTTGCCTTAGGCTACATTCCCCAAGCCTGGAGAGTGACTAAAGTAGTGTTTATCCCTAAGCCTGGTAAGAGCAGCTATGCAGAAGCTAAATCTTACAGACCTATCAGCCTAACGTCATTCCTCCTTAAAACGTTGGAAAGATTAGTAGACAGGTACTGGAGGGAGGAAGCCCTAACTTCACTCCCGATTCACAAATATCAACTTGCTTACCAAACAGGGAAGTCATGTGAAACCGCCCTACACCAACTAGTGGTTAAATTGAGAGAACCTTGGAGTACAATGAGTATGCAGAGTACGCAGTCGGAGCATTTCTAAACATAGAAGGTGCCTTCGACAACACCTCCTACCACTCTATTGAAAGAGCAATGACAAACCATCAGATCGATAACACGACGATGAGATGGACTATGGCAATGCTCAACACTAGAGTTGTAAAAGTCAAGTTATTTGACAAGGAAAAGACAGTGCAGGCGACAAGGGGATGTCCACAGGGAGGAGTTCTTTCTCCACTCCTGTGGTGCCTCACAGTTGATGAACTGCTGATCCAACTCAATAACAAAGGCTACTACACTCAAGGATACGCTGATGACATTGTCATACTGATTCAAGGTAAATACCAAAGAATCGTAGACAATGTAATGAAATCAGCACTAAAGATAACCGAAGAGTGGTGTCTAGAGAATAATCTTAGAATTAATCTCAGCAAAGCCACTCTCGTTGCTTTCACTCGTAGAAAGAACATCACGAACAGAATCAACCTAAAACTGTTTGAGACAAATGTCAACTGGGAGAACGAGGTTAAGTACTTAGGTTTAACCATCGATTCCAAACTAACTTGGAACTCCCACTTAGACAAAACAATCACCAGGTGCATACAAACATTAGTAATTGGGAAAAGAGCCATAGGTAGTACGTGGGGGCTCAAACCGGAACTGACCCTCTGGCTGTACAAAACCATGGTTATACCAATAATTTCATATGGAATAATCGCCTGGTGGCCCAAAATAAAACAAGCAACTGCGATCCACAAAATCAGCAGAATACAATATCTAGCTAATCGGTGCATCACTGGAGCCTTTAAAGGCACCTCAGGGCAAGCACTGAATGCTATTTTAAACCTGCCACCTCTGCACATCTTCTTGGAAGGTGAAGCCAGAATGGCAGCCTACAGATTACAAAGTACTGGTCACTGGATGACCACAGCTAATAATCTAGGACATGGCAAGATCATGTCACACATCAACAACCCAATATTAGAAATGGGTTCTGATCTTATAATCAAAGCCTATGACTTTGAAAAGAATTTTACTGTACACACAAGTTGGAATCCGGACCAACTACCAACTCCAACAAATAAGAACATCATTTTTTACACTGATGGATCTAAGTTTGAAGGGGGTACAGGCTCCGGTGTGTACAGTACCAATCCTAGAACCAACGAAAAAGTCAGTCTAGGAAAGTTTTGTAACATCTTTCAGGCTGAAGTACAAGCTATTAACGTATGCGCAAACATCAGCATAGAAAAGAAGCTGCTCAATCGAGACATACACATTCTCTCAGACAGTCAGGCAGCACTGAAAGCGCTAAACGCTTTCAGTACTTCATCGAGACTGGTCAAGGAATGCAAATCTAAACTTCAAACCTTAAGCCAGGGAAATACAGTAAAATTATGCTGGATCCCAGGTCACCAAGGTATTGAAGGAAACGAAAAGGCGGACAAGCTCGCAAAAGAAGCAGCCCGTAATGCAATGACCGGTCCAGAACCTGGTCTAAGCATTCAGAAAAACCAAGCCCGCTCAGCCATTAATGAGTGGGTCAATACCGCACACCAACTAAGGTGGAGAAACTACAATCAAGCAACACACTGCAAAAGATTGCTAAAAACTCCGAATCCACAAACCACCAAAACTCTGTTGAGATTGAACAGAACTCGAATCAAGCAAGTAGTCAGTCTACTAACAGGCACTGGAGCATTCAGAGAATTTATGCACAAAATCAATATCTACAGAGATGAACCTGTTTGCAGACTATGCCAAAAGGATGATGAAACAGCCTATCATATCCTCTTTGAATGTCCAGCATTAGAGCGTAAAAGACACCAACTCGATTGGAGCCTTAACTCTATTGACAACCGCAAGCTAGTAGGGGACATTGCAAGTCTAGTAAAAGATACGGATGTCGGCCTGCTAACTTGAAAACTCCCGACAGTACAAAAAGCCCAAAGGGCTGACGTGCGCATGCCAGCAAAAGGCAGTCGTGAAATCTAATCTAATCTAATCTAATCTAATCTAATACCCTATTCACTCCATTTGTGGTTGTGAACAGGCTTTGCATGTTCATTCTTTTAATGATGTAACGCACAAATGGTAACAAAAAAATATCAAAGTCTAAGCAACATTTTCCATTTATTAAGTGAATTAAAGTAGTTTAAAATAAGATAACTAATCACTTACAATACCATGAGTAGTCAAAGTTATGTCGAATATTTTTGCTGTGGTATCACGAATTTCCATTGCGCTTAGGTTCGATTAGGACGAGTGCGCTAGCACGAGTACTAATCTCAAGCGCAATGGACATGAGTGATACCACCGCAAAAATATTCTACTTAACTTTGACTAAGAATGGCATTCGAGGGACTATTCAATGAACCAAATTACTTTTTAAAATTACTTTTCAGTAAATCTAGCAACAAACTACGCAATTTCTATAGTAACAGAACACTATTAATACTGACTTTTTCTAATAAAAATCACATTTGTTTAAAATATTCACTATACCACTAGTGAAAATTGTCACTATAGTTCATTTTTATTGGCTCAAAGACGTCAAATCTTGTATTTTTATTGGAGAGTTTTTGATACATGACAAGTGAGTTGAACAGTCCCTATAATTCACCAAGATGCCACGAATGGGTTTTATATAACTGAAGTATTTAGTATTCGTTGTAGATCCCTAGCAAAGGGATCTTTTACATGATACACATCGTAGTAACATGCGACCCACGGCTTTTTTTTTATACATCACTTCCGAATGATGGCATTCCGTTGAAGTTTTCGTTAGTACAGGGACTCTAGTTTTCATCCGCATTTTTTAATTTTTTAAAAACCTTACCGGGATCGGGGATCGAATTCTCGACTTTAGATCAGTAGCCAGAATGCTAAACCACTGAGCTGTGGAGCCCGGCATATAACTGAAGCAGAGTATGAGCAAAAATTATTTCCACTAGTACGGCTATGAAATAGTTTCTAATTTATGAATGCAACTACATTTATAATTAAATGTCAAACTTGACATTTGATTTTGAAGGGACTTATAGTTGCATTAATAAAGTAGGAACTGTTCCATATCCATACTAAATGAAAATATTTTTTGATCATACTATTCTGCCCAGAAATTACAAAATGCCAATGTCATTTTGACATTAATAACTTTTAGTAACTAAATATAAGTATCATCAAATAGTTATTTACCTAACAAGTTCGGGAAGTTAATTTTCCCGAATGAGCACTTTGTTTGCAGCACGACCGAAGGGAGTGCTGCATGTAGTGCGAATTCGGGAAAATTCTTCCCGAAAGAGGTAGGTACAATGTTTTTTGTAACGAATAACTCAAAATATTTGAAAAAGTTAAAAAAATATTATTTAGTGTTTTACAACTTTACTGAGTTGGCAGCACAAATTACTAAATTTTTATACGTATCCTAGCACCTGTTAGCTTTTGTTGACGTTTACAGCGCCCCTGGAACACACAATTGCCATAGTTTTTGTGGGAAAGTAAAAAACACCCCGGTGCGGGAAAAGTCATTTTCGGCGCATCGGGAATGACCGGGAAATATGAATTTTGAAATCATGAGTGCAAAATAGTATATTACATACCGAGGCGGGAAGTATTTCACTCCTGTAGAGAGATTAAGTAGTTAACCGAGATGTGCAACGTATATACTTTATCTCGAGACAGGAATGAAACTTTTCACCGTGGTATGTATACTATTTTATTTGCAATCATTTAATTTTAAAAATATCTACAATTGAATTCTGAATAATAGATATCTTGATGTAGCAATAGTATATTACATACCGAGGTGGGAAGTGTTTCATTACTGTCGAGAGATTACGTAGTTTACCGAGACGCGTAGCGTCGAGGTTAACTTTATCTCGAGACAGGGATGAAACTTTCCACCGTGGTATGTATACTATTTTATTTGCAATCATCTAATTTTAAAAATAACTACAACTGAATTCTGAATAATAGATATCTTGATGTAGCTAATATTTTTGTTACCATGAAAACAACCTACTCAATGTTTTGTTACCATGGAAACACCCCACTCTTCAGGTATGTAATATTTTTCGGGGTATGTAATAATTTCCTGGCTGGTTTTAAGTAATCATCTAGTTCCCAGCTGTTGACATGTCATGAAATTGACACATTACAATGTGATTGCGAATAATACATAACAAGCTGCGAGAGTGGCGTATATCGTGCGAGTATATTTGAGAAACGAAGCGAAGCGCAGCGAAGTCGAGTGACTTAAAATATGAGCGTACGATACAATTTCGAACGAGTTATGTACGCTATTTTTCCCACAAAAAATACACATTTTTGTAATTTTATGAATGACAACTTTATTGTGATAACTGACAATGTCAGTAGATTGCCCGTAATTTTTAGGTCAAAATGACATATTTTCAATAGTTTTTAGGTTAAAATGACATATTGTCAGCAATTCTTAGATTAAAATGACATATTTAGCCCACTAACAAATACGTTCGTTATGACAACGACCGGCTTTCGTATGTGGGCGTGGGAAAAAATTATTTTCATCTAGTATGGCTATGGAATAGTTCTTAATATACAGAGTGTTATGGAAATGAGTGCAAATATTTTAACCCGTAATAGAACTCGCTAAACTGAACAACTTGTCCATTTATAATTTTTTCGAAAACGCCCCCAAAACTGAGTTAAAATTCAAAACAGTTTGACTCTAAAAATACATACCCGCCTTTGCAATAATATTTTAATTTAAACGCACACTGATAAAACCTATAGTTCACATCTGGTCACCAACGTTCCTTATCAATTGAGGTAGGTAAGTTATTGACCGCATGTTTTTTGTGCAAGAACTTTGCAGTTTTAATATACCTTGTGTCGTTCACCTCTAACTTTGCTGACCAAGCGGCTCGCCAAATTTAGGGGAGTGTATAAATTTAACTATATAAGCCAGTTTTATAAAGGCTACTAATCTGACGTTAACTTTAATTCGCTCTTAAAATAAACAAAGGCACATCAAAATTTGTTTACTAATGAATAAAATGTCATAAGCACTGACGTTTTGATGCGCTTTTGTTTGTTTTAACAGCGAATTAAAGTTAACGTCAGATTAGTAGTCTTTATAAAACCGGCAGTTAGTAACTTAAAAATCTGGTGCGATACACTCACCCAACTTCCTTTTACAGTGATCTTATAATTAGTCAAAAATTTCATTTTTAATTTTTAAAAATTTGTCAAAAATTTTCAAAAATTACAAATTCTACAAAAACGGTACAAAATAGAGCGTTAGTTGAAGAGACAAATTTTCTCTAGAATTTTAAGGTGAATTCGAAAATGTAATAATATACCGGCTGTTTTATTTAAAATAGGAGTTAATAAAAAAATAGACAAAAAAACAAAAGAAACCCACTTTACAAGTATTCAACTGGAAAATCACCTATCTCACATCAATACACATTAAAAATGTAATAAAAATTGTAAAGTTTAAAAAAAATCGTTAGAGCCGTTTTTGAAAAAAAAGAAAAAAAACGGAAAATCACAAGAGTAAACAGCTACTTCCGGTTATGCGATTTTCTTCAAAATCTTGCTGTCTCATCTACATAGTACACAAAACTTATACCGTGTGTCCACAGGAGGACGCACCATAGGGATAACCTAATAGAATAGAAAGATCGGCTAATGCTGTGATCGCCGGCACGCTAAAACGTTGTTTTCTGGCTTCTGACTCGCCACTGTATGAAACAATATTGTTATAAATGGTACAAGAAAAGGGACGGTGGTCATAGAACTGGTTGATATTTATATTCTATTAGCATTATCTTATCTCTATGGAGCGTACTCCTGTGGACACACGGTATATGAAGTTTCAACGCCATACCTCTTTTCGTTTTTGAGATATTCTGTTCACAGACAGACATACACACAGACAGACAGACAGACCAATGAAAAAAAATATGTTTTTCGGGTTCAGGGGACTCTAAAACGTGAAGATCTGTTGAAAACTCAATTTCGAATTTTTGAGGTGAATCCGCAATACTTCCTTTATTGTAAAAGGAAGTAAAAATTATATGTAAAATTTGACATTTAAGTATAAACGTAGTTGTTTGTTTGTTAATGGATAAAGTCTAGGCATGCGGAGTACCAGGTACCTTAGTCCTACTTAGAATTTTGCTGAGACGAAGGAGTTCCAACCCTAGCAAGGGATCTTTTAGATGCTACAAATCGTAGTATCATGGGACCCACGGCATTCTGTAGACGCTTCTATCTGCATTTTTAATTTTAAAAACCTCAGTGGAACCAGGGATCGAACCCATGACCTTAGATCAGTAGTCAGAATGCTTGACTACTGACCTACCGACCCCGGCTATAAACGTAGTTGCATTCATAAATGAGGAACTATTCCATAGCCATACTCATATATGTATTATACGTATATTGCTAGTAGGGCCTCGGAACGCTCGAAAACATTACGGCGCCGACATAGTTTCACTTAGAGTATAACGCGTCTCGTGCGCATGCGTAAGAATTCGAACTCCGCCTTTAGAAGCGAATTTTAAACTTGACCACTTCCCCATTGGGCTGACGACGACGCCGCGCTTGCGCACAGCACTCCATTATACATTGAAGAGTTGGTTGTTTGTCTCACTTCCTTCATGAGTTTCCTACTCATAGCCGCTAGCAATATAGTAAGTATTAAATATATGGCCATACTAGATAAAAATAATGTTTGATCATATGTACTAAGGTACTATATTTATACGAGCAAGCTCGTCCGCCATTTTGAGTCACTGGAAGTGGCG
Organism: Agriotes lineatus; assembly: GCA_940337035.1. NCBI lineage: Eukaryota > Metazoa > Arthropoda > Insecta > Coleoptera > Elateridae > Agriotes > Agriotes lineatus. Next base: position 162,325 of record CALNHX010001679.1, read on the forward strand.
GCAAATTCAAATTCTAGTTACTTTCCAATTAGCATACGGCAAGTCGGAATAACAACGATCATATCATTTAATTGTACCGCCTTAAAAAAGATTGGTTTTTAAACAAATAAAAAGAAAACAGACAAAATCGAAACATAAAACACTGTTAACTTACACGCAAGTGGTTCAAACTAGAGAGCTTCAATAGTACCTTAGTTCAAACAACAGTGACGAGTGACAGAACTCAATAGAACTGACAGATACAGTTGACAGCACAGAACAACACCTATAGATTTAAATAACCACACTTGGATGAAGACTGTAATTATAATTAGCATCGTAATGGAATGCACCAAGATTTAAATCAGCATGCATTGTTCGTCTGGATCGAGCAGTACGTACTCCAACGGTTTCTAGTCTTGCTTGGTTGACAGACGACAGAACGCACGGTTACCGATCAGCGCAGCCAACGGCTTGGTGCTAAAATTCCTGTGACACAAAATCTAGTGGGATAAGCTTGCCTGGTTAATACAGCACTCTAATATGTACTTTATTTAGTACACTGGTCAAAATATTCACATTCAAGACTTGCTGAGAATCACAAATGAAGAGAATGGAGTGTATAGAAAGGAATATAAAAATACATAAAAGACATACAAATGGCACTTTTAATTCTAGTTGCGCTTAAAAAATATAATGTAATTATCATCATCCTAATTTTCATAATATTTTTCGCTATAGCCCTCAACATTGTTAATTTGGTGTAAAAGCTTCTCATTTCCTTTTATTTCTTTAAAACGTTCTAAACATAATAGTATATTATGTTATTAGGAGCAAAAGTTATATTTTATGTGGCGAGGCTGGACGGGTTATCTGCCGAGCTTGCGAGGCAGATAAGTACAGCCGAGCCACATAAAGATACTTTTGCTCCGAATAACATATAGTATTTTTTCTTCAAACGTTTTTATAACAAATTATTTACAACTTTGTGAACACAATTCGAAGAAAATTACTTGATCTCGTCAGCGGCAGATAAAGTTGTCAGCGGCAGATAATAACTTTATCTGCCGCTCATCAGCGGCAGATAAAGTCGTCAGGGGCAGATAATAACTTTATCTGGCGCTCGTCAGCGGCAGATAATATTATCTGCCGCTTGGCAATAAAGTGACAGTTTAGCATCATCAATCCAGCAGTATAATGCCATATTTTACTGCCGTTTGAAGAAAAAATATTTTTCTCGGGCAGTGAAAATTTTCAACTTATTTTTTCCTTTGATCCATTGACCGCCGATTAAAGATTATTTCTAAGGTCGGAAGTAAATTAAAAAATAACAGCCCCCAGCCAACACATGTTGACTTATGTTGGCCAAATAAACATTATCTTAGTATGATAATTGTTAAATTAACATTTTATTTATTTTCTTAACTTACAACTGCTAGAGCAAAAGCAACATAAAACATAAGTAACATAGAAAATTAAACCATCACTGATATGCGTTTTTCCATTAGACAAAGTTGCTGGTTTTATTCATGGGATGAATATGTAATGTTGGCGATCTTTTATACTTGTTTTTGACCTTACGTTAGCATTTTGACCAGGTATTGCAAGCTGAAAATTGTTTCATAATGCAGAATGAAACACAACAATAAAAATATTCTATCCACTTGTGACAGGAAATAACATCTGGTATCGTCCATACCGACGTTTTCAGAGACGAGAAATAGTATAGAATTTTCAACAGTAATTACATAAGTGGTGATAATTTTTTGATAATTTTAACTAGATTCACTAATCTTTGTTGCTGTCCATGAGTGTAATTTCTTAATAGTTAAAATAGTTAAAATTATAAAAAAATATAATACCACGAATGTAATTCAGCGGGATTATTTTTTAAATAGTTCTGTTGTGGGTACGGTTTGATGGAGCTTCCAAATGAGTGTCCTGTTATTTTTAACAACTGCTGTTCACCTATTCCACTTTTAGCTAGTTGTGTTACAACAGAAGAACGATTTGAATGGTTTGTGAAAAAATAGTCGCTGTAATCAGCTACCTACTAGCAAATAGTCAGTGTAATTTTGATGCTATTGGTCGATTTGAATTTTGTTCTCATTACTATTGGCTGATAGGACTGTTTAAAAAATAATCAATTTAGTCTCATGTAAACCTATCTAATTTCATCTTCGTAAAATTATTAAAATATTCCTACATTTTTTTGTCACTCGTGGAATTTACTATAATTTACATTGAATTTATCTAATTTACTTTAATTTATTGTAGCCATAATTTCAATCACAAAATTTTGTTCGGCTTCTATTTCTAATATTTTTCATGAAAAATATGCCTTAAGCAAATTCTAAATCAGCTTTGGTAAAATCATCTTCTAAAAATAATTTAAAATGAGAGGAGGGTTGTTCAGCGATAAAAATAAGCTTTTAAAGCAGGATAAACTAACACTCTTTTCATAGGAAAACTTTTATCTGTGCAACGAGTTGTTGTTTGTTGAAAAAGAAAACAATCTGAGTGTATACATACAGGGTGTAGAAATGATTTACGCACCATAGGGATTTCAAAGGTAATTTCTTTATATGAAAATATTTGCTTCCCTAATTATTTTCGAGCAAACTTGTAAATATATTTTTTGTAAAGCATACAATTCTGCATCCATTTATGCCATCGTTTTTGTCATGTTACGTTAGAAAACCTAATAATGAAAGAAACTAGAATTATAATTTTTTCAAAAATCAGTGGAAATTTTGAAGTGGTGGTATGCTGGAAACAGATTAGGTGCAATAAGCGCCATGGTTGCCGCTACATTTGACAGATGCAAACAAATAACCAACAAACTAATGTGTGGATGCTTTGATATGCTTCAATAATTTCAAGGCACCACTGATTAGTCTAAAAATGGTAATTTTATTTCTCTAATTTTCGGTTTTCCGAAATGTAAAATAACAAATGCTGGCATAAATCGATAGAGAATTTTTTTATCTACAAAAAACTTTCATTCAAGTTTGCTGTAAAATAATTAGGGAAGCAAATATTTGCATATGAAAAAATTACCATTGAAAACCCTATGGTGCGTAAAGCATTTCTACACCCTGTATACAGATTGTCCGAAATCCTTTTTGAACATAGGAAATTAATGAGTGCGACAAGGAAGGCATAAACAAAATGAGTAGCAGGACAAAGATAGAATGTAATCATGGCTAGCTAAATGTTTAAACTAAAATTAAGTCAATGAAACAAAAACATTTCTGTCAAAAGTTTAGCTGTTGTTAAGAGTATAAAGTGAGGTTTAAATAATTAAAATAATTATGTGAATAGTAAACTTAAACCTCACTTTATACTCTTAACGACAGCTAAAATATTTGAACATGTTCTCTTTAAAAGAGACAACGCTAGCGATATTTCTATAAATATTAAATTTAAATTTACTTTTAGCATTTTATAGGTGCCCATATTGAAAAAAAAGCTATACCTAATTGCAACATTCTGAAAATTTATTATAAAAATGTTTGCACTTCATTGTCTGCATTCTTGATTTGAATTTTTTGTTTCTATAAAAATAGGTAACTTGGCAACGCTGCAGAGTATTCGTCGGCGGTTCATGTGCAATTGTTCATGTGACAACTCAAGCGTAATTGAAGATGAAGAGCCATAACCTAAATAAAATGGCTACGCGAGGTGGTCCATCTAGGCGAGTGCCAGAAAATGATTCTACAATCGCATATGTGCAGGCCGATGGCTTGGTAAATACCATATATTTCTAGTATACTATAAAACTAATCCTGAAACACAAATTTGCTCGTACTGCAACCACGTAACTTACATTTGTTGGGCACCATGTGTTTGCTAATTTGTGCTACCTTCTTACCGTTTAAATTGTTTGTTTACACAATGTAACATTATAGGCCGTCATGAAGATCGTAAAACATTGCCATGAGGAGGCAGCGAGCAATATGGATATAGCACAAGGTGCGTTGTTGGGATTGGTCGTGGATAATCGTCTCGAAATCACCAACTGCTTCCCGTTTCCAAAACACACTGATGATACCATGGATGAGGAGGAATACCAGCTGGCAATGATGCGCCGTCTGAGACGTGTTAATGTTGACCACTTCCACGTTGGGTGGTATCAAAGCGCAGATGTCGGAAACTTCTTAAGTTTGCCTTTGTTGGAGTCCCAGTATCATTATCAGACCTCTATTGAAGAGTCCGTGGTTGTCATCTATGACTCTCAAAAATCTTCCAGAGGTTTTCTGACTCTTAAAGCGTACCGATTAACTCCTCAAGCAATCGAGATGTATAAAGAGGGCGAATTTACCCCTGAGACCCTTCTTAAGCTTAAAGTGGGTTATGAGAGCCTTTTTGTGGAGGTTCCATTTGTGATTAAGAACTCTGCTCTTACAAATATCATGATGTCAGAACTGGCAGAAATGGTACCCGAAGAACAGGGATCCAAGTTCCTCGACTTGGGCACTGCATCAGTATTAGAAGGCCAACTGCGCTGTTTGATGGATCGTGTCGACGAATTAAATCAAGAAGCCATTAAATTCAATCGTTACCAGCAGCTGGTCAGCAGGCAGCAGCAAGACAAGCACCGTTGGATGCAAAAGCGGTCCCAGGAAAATGCGGCCCGTGCTGCCAAGGACGAACCCCCCTTGCCAGAAGAGGATGTTACTAAGCTCTTCCGTCCTCATCCAGTTCCACCAAGGTTGAATCCAATGATAATTGCAGGGCAGATCAATACCTACAGCCAGCATATATCTCAGTTCTGTTCGCAATCGTTGGCTAAGCTGTATATTACACAGGCATTGCAGAGCGCTAAGGAATCTAAAACCAGTATCTGATGAGGTGCTTTCCTAGAGTAATATTACCAAGTTTCTATTTAATCTGACAAATATTAATAATGTGTATTTTGTTATTTTGTAATCTGTCAAGTAAAGGAAGTTAAATAAACTGTATTATTGGGTGAATTTGTCTATTTCAAACAGCTGTGAATACGTGCTACTTGAAATTTGGTTGTGCTGCTATTCCAGTGACGTTTTCTCTGGATGTGTATCATTGATCATTGCTCAAACAAAAGACAAAATAGGATCTATTATACAGGGTGTCCAAAAAATGGCGGATTAACTCTACGGTGCGTTACTGAGGGATGCCTAATAAACCCTGGAAAAATATGAAAAAAAAATCCCTGGGCCGTATTTTTCGAAATATTTCGAAATTCATAAAAATAAATCTGGCAACATTGATACTGCAACAATTTCTCAGTCAAAAATGTATCCATAGTAAGTTGTTAATATGTTGGTAACACTGTAAGTCTATGTCAAATTTGAGGTTAGTAGGTTAGGTTTTGTGTCAAAACTGAAGCAAAACCTAACCTACTAACAACGAATTTGACATAGACTTACAGTGCGACCAACATATTATTCATACAACAAATATTTCAATGCCAAGCTTGATTTCGTATATTATTATTGTACAAAGCCTGTTTGCCATATTTAGTTATTGACAAACTCAACAGGAAATCAGTTTTTTAAAATACTTAAATATTGAAAACAATTTAGTTAAATCCCAAGAATATTAAAAAAACAGATATTTTAATAAGTCCCAGATATATTTGACACTATAATTATACACTAGTTATTTAAATAAATGGATTTTATTACCCACCTTTGACCAGAAATATTTCGAAAAATACGGCCCAGGGAATTTTTTTAATATTTTTCCAGGGTTCATTAGGCATCCCCAAGTAACGCACCGTAGAGTTAATCCGCCATTTTTTGGACACCCTGTATAAGAAAAGAAATGGTATTTGAGCATTTGTTTTTAAATAATTGGCGGTTTAAGCTACTTTGAGAGTCTGATTGGAATGGGCTGCAAGCTATTGCTAAGAGAATGTTGCAAATATGTCGGACCACACGTCCCCGTTCTAAATCACTTCAGCATTTTATTAAATCTTAGTTTCAAACCTCTCCTTGTTCCTTGTACCTGTTTAGATTTTATTGATTTTGCTTATGTGTGTTATTCATTGTTCTTAATTGATTTTTCACGTACATCCCAAGTGCATGTTGATTGTTTCCAGACATTTTTTCAGTTACATTCGCACTTACGTTTTAAACGCAGGACATCGTAGATTGAGTGCAGTTATTTTGTGGGAATAACACAAAAGTAAAATTTACTGGAGGAATCCATATCACGAGGACAAATTCGGTAAGAAAATTGTTCGACGCCTAAATATAATTTCTTCTATTAATCACGTAAATAGCATGGTGTAAAGAATACAAGGTGAAACGTTCCTGGAAATGCGCAGTGGCAGTTGTTCAGAAAGTAGAGGGGAGATGTCAACCAATCCCCCATGGGCCTACACAGGAAATCTATTATGGCCACGATCACGGTGTAACCATGGACGCGTTCCTATATTGTTGCTGGCACTGTCAGTCGATGTCAAATTCGAGGTTAGCAGGTTAGGTTTTTCGTCAGTGTGACACCAAATGACGCAAAACCTCAAATTTGACATCGACAGCGTCTTCAACAATACACTTCAGTACTACCAATCGTGCCATTTGTGGGCCCATGTCGTATTGGTTGAATTTGAGGTCCGCCCACATTCTGTGGAACGTTACACCTTGTATTCTTTACACCATGGTAAATATCAAGAGATCCAAAAAAAACTGTTCCTCAGCGGGCTGTGGAAATTCAACGTATGAATAATATGTTGGTGACACTGTACGTCAATATCAAATTCGAGGTTATCAGGTTAGGTTTTCCGTCAGTTATGACACAAACCGAAGCAAAACCTAACCTGCTAACCTCGAATTTGACATTGACGTACAGTGTCACCAACATATTATTCATACGTTGAATTTCCACAGCCCACTGAGGAACAGTTTTTTTTTGGATCTCTCGATAGTACCTCCACAAGCAAGTGCAATTTTATGTTTAATTATTGTTTTGTAGTCGGTAATAGTTGGGAAAAGTGTAGTTCTTTCCTTGCAAGGCAAGGAAAAACACTTTTCTGACGTATTGCATATGCAATTTTTTCATGTACTGTAATGGAAATTCCTAAAAATGTTGATATAAAAATATCAAAAACCATGCGAAATATTGTGCATTTAAAAATTAAGTGATGCTTTGTTATACAAAAAAGGCGTGCTATGCAGAAAAGTGTACTTTTCTAAACGACTTTGTATTTGAAATACAGTATATATCCCTACGTGCGATGCGTTAATGATCTCTCGAAATTGGCAATAATGACACTGTGCTTCAAATGTCGTTCATTTCAAAAACCATCTAAGTCAATTATTTGTAAATTTGAGTTTTTACTATGAACCGCATCTACGGGGTTTTTATTTACATCTGTGTAAAAACCACACGAGTCCCATAACACATTAATTGCGTACTTCGGTCTCAATTGCAGTATTCACTGCAAAAACCACATAAGTCAGCGACTTGCATTGTTTTTGCACGGACTATTAAGGCGACGTCGTGCTGAGTGATCAAATATGGCGATCATTTGTTTAGATATTATTTGCTAGTCGCCGGCATTCCAGTATGTGCATTGTACTGTTCTAGACATATAAAGCATAGTTTTTAGTAGAAAATATGTCTGATTCTGATGCATCAAGTGAACGTAGCGAACCACAACCTTTAAAAAAGTCAAAGACGTTACAAAACTTATTAAAGGAACGTTATTAAAAACTCAAAAGTTAAAGGATTCCAGCACACAAACTGGAACGGAAAACTTATAGACCAGTAATTATAGACACTAATCCAAAGTCCGGAACATTGTTAAAATAATTGTAATTAAATCGTTTTTTTCTGTATTTTCCCGAAAAAAATTCCAAAAGTGCTGCAAACTTGAAGTAGAGTTAAATGTGTTATTCATACCACGTACCAGATTTGCAACCATTTTAAAGATACGGAACGTTTTTTTTTATCACAAATTAATGTTTTTCTCTAATAAACTGGCCGACAAAATTCCAGAAGTTTTGAATTTTGGTTGCAAATGCTTAGAACATCTATTGTGACGCATTTACAAATTGCAACCTCACAGGCGACCCGGAACATCGTGCGATTTCCAAAAATTGATTTTTGGGATTTTATCACCCACGAAATAATTGCAAAACTTTTGCAAATTGATTTCATGATTTTATTTTGGGAGTAATGTCAGTATTCGAATTTGCAACCCCGCGTGCGATCCAGAATTTGGAGTGATTTGAAAAAATCAATTGTTTGAATTTTTGCACTATTATGCATTTGCATGCAGGGTGTGTACTTTCTGGAAAACAGGGAAAACCTGGAAAAGTCAGGGAGTTACATTATAATTCTGGAATCAGGGAAAAGTCAGAGATTTTGCTTAATTTATAAAAAATTTATTAAAAAGCCAAACTACTTTATCAAGAGTTTATTCGATTCGAGAGTCACCATTTAACTGGATTATCTTGACTTGTCTTGCTTCCAGAGCATCATGTAAATGTAGTAAGTATGTTCAAATTGTGCAAAATCAGGCGCCATGCGGGAAGCTTCTTGACAGCAGGTTACGTACGTTAAGGTTGAAACAATAAAGAAGCCAACCTGCGATCGATTACTAATAATAATCTATGGCAGTATAATCGCAGATCAACCCCCTTATCATTTATACACCACGGTAGCTCTGAAATGTTCTTACTCACCGCAATGACCTAGCTAGCTTCAAATTCGGTGGCCTTGGGTCGCAGATTTCTATCATCAGCTGAACTGCTGCAAGCTCTTTTAATAATAGTAAAAAACACGGCGCCAGAAATCACAGATTTCGAGAAATAAATAAAATTACAGCAACAATTAGGTTTATTTAATTAATAATTAATAGTTGCTCGCAACATCGTAATTAGGTCTGTAAATTGTTTATCACAAGGTTTAAATACAGTATATTACTAATGCTGAAAATGCAGCACGCACAAAAAATATGCGAACCTCTTTTGGGCTCTTGGATTGAATGTGATTACAACTCAATGAAGGAATAAGCTTACCACTGTCATATGTTTTAACCGTTATCTCGGTAATGATAGTAAAATGGCGTGAGGGCACTTTTTACAAAATTCTTAATACGTATTTATTTAGCAAAACTCTAAATTTGTGAATTGTAAATTTGGGAACAATTAATACATTATGTTTTAAATTTGTAACGCATAGATTTATGAATAATTAATACATTACGCTTTAAATTTGTATAGCGTAGTTTAGATTTGCAAATTGTAAATCTGAAGCGTCGTTACAATCGATTCAGCCAACAATTCATAGGCGGACGTAGTTATCAACAAAAGTTGAAACAAGACTAACCTGGGTGGTGATAAAAAACGTTGCCGGCAGGCACTGAATTGGTCCAGGATTAGCTTAGCGTAAGCCGACAGCAACTTCAAACTCGTGGGCGAATTTGATAATGGAGTAGACGCTTCTTGTACCACTTGGCAAGCTCAAGATGACATTCCAGAAAGGAGTTGCGGGTCCAAGTTATTGATTAGGGTGTTAATTAGGAAACCCAAATAAAGAGTCGTCTAAAAACGGCATCTAATAATGGCGTTTAAAAGTGACGTTGAAGAATATCGTCAAAGAGCTAATAAAAAAACGGGAAATTACTAAAATGAATATCAAACAAGTAGCGTAGACATACCTGATTTTAGTCATCAGCTCACAAACGAAGCTAATTAAAAATTGGTGCGGTAGCACGCGGGAAAGCCTTCGTAGAAGCAAGTTACTTCAACCGAATGCAAAAATCAAATGCCCGCAAAACAACGGAATAGCTGCTCGCTGGCGCAAAGCGATAACAAGTGAATTTCGGAAAAACCAAATTCAGCACTTTTGCGCGGACAAGATTTGATATCGTTTGAAATACAGCGAATAATAATTGTGGGAATATACAGGCTGGCCCGGAAATGAATAAACGACGAAACAAATAGCCGGAGCTAAAGATTTGTTTCACTTGGTAGCTCACTTGTACATTTTTGTGGAGCAACTTTATCGGTTGCGCAATAAAATTACACATCGTGTTCACACGTAAATCGAAAATTGCAGCAATTTGGTCATTTCTTGAATTGCGTAACTTAAAAAGTGTCAGCGCCACTTCTTAAAGTTGCAAGCTGGTTCACACACAAGCGCTATTTTTAATTGCGCCACTCAGGCTGCAACATTGTTCTTGTGTGTTCAATGCAATAAGTAGAGTGTCTAGATTTGGTCGTGCATCGTGTCAATTTGTATTGTATTTAATTTATTTGGATACCTACTTGTTTATACAAAATATGTATTCTACTGATACACACATTGAAGCTGCTGCTTGTATAGCATTAATTTTACTTCGACGACGAAAAAGAAGACGGGAAAATAGTAATCATACGAAGAGAAGTATTTGGGTTAAAGAATGGATTAAAGGACGTGAACGATGTGGAGTGGTAAATAATTTACTAATGGAATTACGTGAAGGAGATGAAGCATCATATAAAAATTTTTTGCGAATGTCGGCGACTGATTTTGATTACTTGTTACAAAAAGTATGAAGAAAGCAATAACGGCAACCGAACAACTAGTTGTAACTTTGCGATACTTGGCAACAGGTAAGAATTTTGAATAAAACGACAAAAACATTTTCCACATTTCTATACTGCCGTATTCATCAAACAGGAGTAAATAGTAACACTTGGTGTAAGAGAGCTGATTGGTTGAAATCTATAAGTTTAACCAATACGAGTCAATAAATACACCGTTACCATGATTTACCCTAGGGTACACTATTTACACCCGTTTGATGAATCCGGGGTTTATTATGCAGCAAGCATTACGTCATTTGGTATTTTATAGAATATTATTTTCAGGTGACAGTTACCAATCACTGATGTATCTTTTTCGTATACCCACGAATACTATATCTTTAATTGTACCGAGAGTATGTAAGGCCATTTATGATGTATTGAAGGATGACTATTTAAAGGTAAGCAAATAATAAACATTACTGTTTGTTTATTCAACGGTACCCGGATTTACATTTGTGTATTACATACTGAGTAGGGGTCGCAATACCGGTCGCTTTTACCAAAACCGGTATTTTCGATATTGAAGTTTTATGAATACCGGAATCCCGATATTTTCGATATTTTCAATATTTAGAAAAGCTTTCGTCTAGATTCGAGATTAAAGCCTTTAAATTAGAGGTGACGATTTATTAAAGAAATAAAAACATTCAGAAAATATAACATTTTAATTTTTAATAAGCTTTTACTACCAATAACATAAATGTGTAACTTAGAACTTTAATCAAACGAACAAAAATAATGTTCTTAACTTTTTAAATTAAATAGTTTTATTAATCAAATACTTAAATAATTTGTGTTGTTAATGTTTGTTCAAATTTAAATAATGAGAACGTAAAAATGACGTGTCTAATGTTTGATCGCTTCATTTTGAGCGCAAATGGTTACAAAAGTAACCTGATGATGAGAACACCCGCTCAGACTCCACACTGGTAGGAGGAATACACCTAAAGGTATCATACGCAATTTCTAGATTTTTTCTCTTGAACCGCCATTTTCAAATAAAGCCATCTTTATTTTTACCAGTGTGTCAATGTTCCCTCAGTTGGGCTGGAAGTATTATCCTGAACCTGAAGTTTCTTTTGTTTCAATTTCTAATTGTCTCTTAAGCGGCAGTGTGTCTTCAGGTTCGTCATGCTCAGATCCAAGATGTCCAATCTTATTGCCCAGAGACATTTCCAATGCCAACGAGAAATCCGCTCATTCTAGTCCACCCTCCGTCAGTTCGCAAGCGATTTATATTTTTAAAAAGGAAATACCGAAAATTTCGAAAATACCGGTTTCCATAAATTCAATCCCGGTATTTTGAAGCATCCGTTTTAGTCAGGTATCCCGGTATTTTTGAAAGTTGGGATCCCGGTTTGCGACCCCTAATACTGAGTCAATATAGTTTTGTGAAAATTCGTCGTTACCAGTTTGCTGTAACAAAGTGTAGCTATTTCCATTCGATGTATCAACATAAGTTTTTTCGATTGAAAGTGCTGGTTCTATAGGTGGCGATGAACTCAGTTGTAATGAAACGTCAGTATGCAAAGAAGAATGAGACGATGAAACTGGGGATGTCAATGGTGTTGATGTTGCAGATGAAACTGTAGACTTTCTTGATAAATAAGCTGCAGTATTGGCCTCTAAAATACATCTTTGAATAGAACTTTCCAACGTGAATTGTATATCTGGTACATCTCTCAGCAGTCTTAATTCATTCGCAACGTTCTCTCCAAATATTGCATATTCATCTTTTTGGTTTGCATTTAGCATTGCAAGACAGCAGTTAATCGCTGCTTGTTCTTACAGATCAGCGCTACTTTGATTTGTTTTTCTGGTTCTCTTTCTGGAAGGTGTTGTCGACTGAGAATCAGACTGATTGGCATCTGATGTTGATGGTACACTGATTGGCGATTGTGCTTCATCATGATTCTCACGCTGATCGTCACCTGCATTTATTTCTTTCTCCCCATAATCATCCGTACCATCTTCGTTTTCACTGTAAATATTGATTGTGTTCTGAAAAATAAAAAATATGAATAAGTTTTTGCTTATCCTTTTTCTTTAATTTCAGATCCCAAATACTCAGAACGAGTGGATGGCAATAGCAAACGATTTTAACGAAAAATGGAATTTTCCTAACTGTATTGGTGCTCTAGATGGAAAGCACGTAAATATTAAAGCACCAGCAGGTAGTGGAAGTTTGTATTTCAATTACAAAAGGACACACAGTATCGTTCTCATGGCATTAGCAGACGCTAATTATAAATTTACCTATATTAATGTTGGTTCTCCTGGACGTGATTCAGATGGTGGAGTATTTAGCAACTGTTCATTGGCAGGTGCCCTCGAAAGTAACTCGTTGAATATACCACCTGCACAGCCTTTATCTGTAAGAAACACCCCAGTGCCATTTGTCATTGTTGCAGATGATGCATTTGCAATGCAGCCACATATTATGAAGCCCTTTGCTTTCAGAAACCAGAGTGCGCAAGAGCGAATTTTCAACTATCGTTTATCTTGTGCTAGGAGAATAATTGAGAACGTTTTTGGTATAACTTCAGCCTGATTTCCAGTTCTAAGAAGAAGTGTAGAACTTTATCCGCATAAGGTTAAAACAATAGTATGTGCAATTGCTGTGTTACACAATTTCATAATGTCTCGAACACACTCTACATCAATATATGCACCACGAGGTACCTTTGATGTGGAAAATAATGATGGAACTATTATACAAGGCGATTGGCGAAAAGAAACCTACAACTTCATGCCTTTACACAGAGTGCCAAAAGGACTAAACACAACCGCGAAGAATATTCGAGATGAACATAAAAATTATTTTTGTCGGGAAGGCAAGGTACCATGGCAACGTAATTACATTTACTGCCGGTCTTATAAAAACCACTAATCTGACGTTAACATTAATTCACTGTTAAAACGAACAAAAACGCATCAAAACGGCAGTGCTTATGACATTGTATTCATTAGTAAACAAATTTTGTTGCGCTTTTGTTTATTTTAACAGCAAATTAAAGATAACGTCAGATTAGTGGCCTTTATAAGACTGGCTGTTAACGTTGTATTATTTCATCAAAAACATTATACATATAGGGCATTCAGTAAACACAAAAACATTTAAATTTTTTTTGAAGTTGGCATGTGTATATAATTTTTCTACTAGGGGTTCTGTATTTTGTTTTGTAAAGGTTTGCACGCCTGAATACTGGCAGATTTGAATTTAAAAATGACATTTAATATTTCTCATTGTCAGTGTCAAAGTAGATATTTTTTTAGAAATTCTAACCTGAAGTTTCATAAAATGTACTTAATAAAGATACCCATTAGTAAACGCTAGGTCAATAGTATCCAACACAGTATTTGTCTAATATCCTTAAAAGTAGTTAATTACATTTATGACAGATGGGTAGTAAATGTCACACCCTTAACCTATTTGTTTTAGTAACTTTTTGTAAGTACATTCTTAAACAAAGGTGAATTTTGGAAGTACACTCATGAAATTTTGGATATCAAAGGCCACTTTGTGTTTTTATGTTTACTGAACAGACTATATAAGAATAATAAATTACTACTTACTATTGAATCAATTGTTTCATTGTTTGAACTGTATTGAAACCATATATGTATTATACATATATTGCTAGTAGGGCCTCGGAACGCCCGAAAACATTACGGCGCCGACATAGTCTCACTTAGAGTATAACCATATATATTATATAATACACATATATTGCTAGTAGGGCCTCGGAACGCTAGAAAACATTACGGCGCCGACATAGTCTCACTTAGAGTATAACGCGTCTCGTGCGCATGCGTGGGAATTCGAACTCCGCCTTTAGAAGCGAATTTTAAACTTGATCACTTCGCCATTGGGCGGACGACGCCGCCGCCCTTGCGCACCGCTCACCGTTATACATTGAAGAGTTGGTTGTCTGTCTCACTTCCTTGGTCAGTTTCCCACTCATAGCCGCTAGCAATATAGTAAGTATTAGATATATGAGTATAACGCGTTTCGTGCCCATGCGTGAGAATTCGAACTCCGCCTTTAGAAGCGAATTTTAAACTTGACCACTTCCCCATTGGGCGGACGACGCCGCCGCACTTGCGCACAGCTCACCGTCTCACCATTATACATTGAAGAATTGGTTGTCTGTCTCACTTCCTTGGTGAGTTTCCCACTCATAGCTGCTAGCAATATAGTAAGTATTAGACATATGGTTGAAACATAAACTGCAGAGCGTTGTAGAACTCCCATTTCGTCACGTAAAGTTCACCTGTGCCACTTCCACTTTTCTTCTTTTTCATCTTGGAACGTTCGTTGGTGTATTGTGTCCTCAAGCTATGAATTTTCTTTTTCACCTCTTCGGCAGAAACTTGTAATACACCATAAGCATGGATTTATTTCTACCAAATTTATTAAACGAAGGGTTTCTTCAGACTTCCACTTATTAACAAAATTATTATTTGCTACTCGCTTCGACATTGTCGCTCGATCGGTATTAAAACAACACTGCGAAATTGCAGAGAAGCAAATGTTGCGCAACATTATTCACCAACATGCCGGTCCGCAATTTGTCAATTAGTCCAATAAGCAAGGGGTTTTTCCAGGAAAAAAATGTAGAAGTTCTTTTCTCAACGGTTCTAAATGTTTTTTGGGGCGCTGAATCCGAATATGAGGTTTGCCACCTCACCAGACGTCGGCTTCACAACGAAAATTGCAAAAAACCTCAATTTTTCGGCACTATTTTGAGTTTTTTTTACTATAACTCGAAAACTAAGCGTCTTTCGATGATACAAACCCTATATCAAATTAAACTAGACACAATTTCCTTTAAAATGCGTATAATAACTCTAAAGTTTGGGAAATCCATAACGCCACTAGCGCTTGTTCAAGAGAAGCCATTTTTTAACTCTTCGCTAATAAAGTCAAAAACGCTATTCTAGAGTGTCGTCACGTTTTCTTTTTAGTTCTCTCCAGGCACTGGACTGCTCAATCTCTTGGTGGATGGGCGCCGGTCTTTCCACTGTGGAAAAATATTATGACAATTTGATAAGTGAAGGTTCAGTTTATAATTTATAGTGAAAAAATACTAGAATACTGTAATAGTATGAATTACCTTCTATCTTCTCAGGTGAGACGTCTTGATCGTCATCACTCAACAGTATTTCTACATTAGAGCACCTTCCTTCGCACTCTAAACAAAGTCTTGAGCAGTATAACCCAACCCTTTTGCAGCCGCAATTGCCCTTGCAGCCCTTCTGGCACTTGTAGGCATGAGTTTCAAAAGCTTCTCTGGGGCTGGGGGTCAAGGGTCGTGATGGGAACCAAGTTGCCTTTGATATCTTTCCATCCCCACTGCTCCGGTGGTAGAATATTCCCCAGCCACTGCTGTATTTGGTGAAACGCCCTGTAACTGTGTTGCTGAGTTGCAGCTTTAGTAGGTGGGATGGATGCTACATTTCCACTAACTTTGAATGCTGACGACACATACTGTTTGAACCGCAATTTATTGATTGAAGTGGTGCGATAATCTCCACCGTATAGGGCCACCAGAAATTTTTCCCCTACCTCCGAAATTTCCTGTGATGTGGCAAGAGGGTTTCTGAAACGTTGGATGTAGACTGGGAGGTCAGGATGCCTTGTAAGGATTTTCAGGAACTTGGCTTTCCCTTGTTTGAAAATAGCAGAGGTGGAGTCACAACCACTGGCGGCATGTATAAATAGTATATGTTCTGCCAGCCTTTTGTCGATGACGCTTGGAGGATGGTAAACAGATGGAAGAGCTTTACCTTTACCTGGCTTTAGAAAATATACATTAGGCGACGTCAGGGTTCCAGTCATAATAACCAGGAGGTCTATATCCTCACCAACCAGTACAACAGTTTCATGCTTTGCAGCAAGGGATTGGGCTGTTTGCAAAATCAGAGTGTCTGCATCTTCACTCGCTTGCTTCGTGTCGATTTGGGCTGCACTGAATTTCTGTAGAAGCATGTTAATCAATCTGCTTTTGTTGTAGGAATTAGACAGAAATTTCTCCTGGGGGACTGTGGGCACCATTTTATCATTAAATTGGATGTCAACTGACTGCATTTTGGATCTTCTCATGCGCTCCATTTGTTTAGTGCCTTTCTGTGCATAATCAGCATTAATCAATTTTTCATTAGTGTAGCTCTTCCTATATTTTTCGTGGACCTTAATCTCTTTATCGATCTTACATCTTTTAAACAACACTATCTTTCCATCCTCTCGACATCTGCTTGCTTCAATGGAACTGTCCAACCCCTTTTCCTTCACTACACTCGTCTTGGTGCCATCATCTAACGATCCGCCGCATATGATACACTCGCGAGACATTTTGACATATACTAACTGGACTAAAAATTGTAGGTACGATATACGATCGCTGCAGGAGACCAACTAAATGGTCAGGTGTATTAAATATATAACTAAAGAATTTACCTCACTGACGTTCGATAATTCCTTAAATATGACCTGGCATAGCAGGTATTCATAAAATAAGTGATTTTAGGTGTATGAAGTTTATAGTAAGGCACAAGAGCACAGTTAGAATGGCGTTTAAATTTTTTAAAGGATAGTCAAAAAATTACCTTTCTTCAACACGCGCTAGCGTCGTTATAGATTATCCAACCTTTAAAGTTAAGATATGCACTTTGTAGGAAATTTTGTATACTTTAATTCGGTATTTGATTAATATCTTCGTCGAAAAACGCTTATTTTTCGAGTTATAGTAAAAAAAATTGAAAGACTGCTGAAAATTTCAGTTTTTTGTCTTTTTCGTTACGAAGCCGACGCCTGGCGAGGTGGCAAACCTCATATTTGGATTCAGCGCCCCCAAGAACATATAGAACCGTTGAGAAAAAAACTTCTACACTTTTTTCCTGGAAAAGGCGTTTCTGAACCTTTGATGATTCGACTAAATATACAGCTGTTCACACGTAGCAATTTTTTATTTATGGAGCAACTTAAGAAGTGACGTGCAACTGCTAAAATTGTGCACCTTTTAGACTTGCATAGCGGTTCACACATTGCAATATCCAAGTTGCGCCATTTTCGGAGTTGCGCAATACAAAAAGTGTACAAGTGTGCTATTGTCTTTATTTATCTAATAGCTTGCGTGTTTTCCCACTCTTCCGTAAAAATTTACTTTTAGAGTATGTATGTATATGAAGCAATAAAACTCAATAGTTTTCTCCACGAACATATATTTTAAAGTTAAAGGTGGCGACATGTTTCGAAACCAAAATGGTTTCATCCTGAGACAGAGTCTGAGTGCTGTTCGTCTTCAATGGCAGCTTCTATTTTACTGGCTTAATTTTAAATTTTTATATTTTGATGTATTATAAGTGAGAGAAGGGGGAAAACAACTCGACAGCTAAGGTTAATGGCACGAGATAGAAAGAAGTGGAGAGAATGGGTGAACACTCCAGCACAGCCGACGCCGTAAGGCATAAGGCATCAGCTAAAGAAGAAGAAGAAGAAGAATGTATTGTTACGTTCTTAACGTTCGGGCTATTTAAAATTATACGACAAACATGGGTTCAAATATTTATTTACAACTATTGGATTAATTATTGTTATTTACAAACACACGAGAGAATTATCAAGCAGATTACAAATTATTACAAGCACTAACGACTATCGGTACACGTATTTCTATTACATACGGATTTATTTATTTCACTCTTAAACACTAACGATTATATATTTATTTATTTCTATTAGTTATATGTACACGCGTTTTTATTTATATGGGGGCTTCTAACAAGCCTCGACGTGAGTTCGAACTGCCGCAGAATTATTTCAGAACTGAACTGCGGGTCCGACGGCCGGGTATTTATATGGCCAATAATTTCCCTCCAGAAGCTTCCAGACAGTCCCGACACTCACTAGAAACTCCAGATAAAAGCATGACGCATCTGACCTCGGCCGCGCGTGAGTCACACACTGCACCTGGCTCCAGATTTATCCGAAAGTCTGGAACTCTGTGACACATCACACCTGCTCCTGCCGGCAGCCTCTGAATCACCCGCGCACATCTGCTCTCAAGGCCGTTCTTGCGTTCGTTACACTGCCCCCGCCTTAGATCGTTCTGTCCCAGAACGAGTTGCGTCGGGTGCCCGTCTTCTCGCTCTTGTGGGGGTCCGATGGCGGTACTTGCAGGCGGTGCCCTTCTTGCACATGGACTGGCTGAGGAAGCAGCAGCCCACCGTGGTCTCCAGGCTTCGCAACAGCACACCTCGATCTGGACGCCGGTTGTCTCTTGTACTGTCGATCGGTAGGCCATCAGGAACAGGTGCATGTACTGGCCCCAGTCACGCGGATGCTCGGAGACGCCCTTGGAGAGATGCTTCTCCACGGTTCCGTTCATCCTTTCCACCATGCCGTCCGATTGAGTATGGAGGGCAGTGGTCCGGGTCTTGCGTATCCCCAGTAGCTTACAGACGTTCTGGAACGGTCCAAACTCGAAATTCCGGCCCTGGTCGGAATGTAACTCCAGGGGGACTCCAAAACGGCTGAAGCACTCCTTCATCAGAACATCAGCGACAGTACCGGTCTCTTTCTTCGGAACGGCGTACGCTTCGGGCCATTTGGTGAAGTGGCCCATGCACACCAAGATGTATTTATTTCCCGCTTCGGTTTCGGGGCATGGTCCGGCGATGTCAATGGCTATACCCTCGAACGGACCACCGACGTTGTACTGCCACCTCGGAGCTCTACGTCTTCCAACAGGTCCGTTTCCCGTAGCGCATGCTTCGCACCTCCGGCACCACTCTCGGACGTCACCTTTGCAGCTTGCCCCGTAGAACCTTTCTTGGACCTCTTGCAACGTCTTCTTCAATCTGAAGTATCCCCCAGAGGAGCCATCATGCAGGTGGCGCAGCACCTCGGCCACTCTACTCGTTGGAACCATCGATCGTAATCTCGTTGCCCTACTGTCCTCATCTTCCAAGATTCTGGTCAGGACGTTGTTGTCCAGCTGCAAGGAGTCCCATTGCGCCCAATAAGTCTCCACTGTTGCGTTGGTGGCGGGGACCTCCTGCCAGGTAGGTCGACGGCCATCTTGCTTCCAGGCTATAACCGCGCCTAAGTCGGGGTCATTCTCCTGGCTACTCTGTAACTCGTCTGGCTCCCACGAGTTGTCGACCACAGTGGTACGATTAATGGGTACCGCACGACTCTCCAGTCTTGAACAGTGGCCGCAGTCCGCAGGGCAAGGCCTCTTGGATAACGCATCGGCGTTGCGGTGGGCTGTGCCAGGTCGATGATTTATTCCCAAGTCAAACTCTTCTAGGCGCTCGATCCACTCAGCCACCTGTCCTTCAGGGTTCTTGCACTGCAGCAGCCATCTCAGAGCAGGATGGTCGGTCCTCAGCAAGACTCTTTTGCCAAACTCAACTGATTTATGTTTTCCTACATCAGTACGGCCGCTGGGATGATCTCCGCACTCGACGATGTCTTGGTACCGGGCCACCAAACCTTCTATCTCCTTCCGTTTTCGTTGGCTCATGCCCCCTCCCAGTATTGGGTTCCTCTTGACGGTTGCCAGTTCCCTGCTGACGTTCACCATCTTTACTGGGACCCCAAGCCCAGTCGTCACCAACGTCTTCCCTACCAGGATACCATGAGTGAGCTTCTCGCCACCATCAGGCTCGACCACGCGCACCACGTTGCTCCGGAGATCGCCATCCAGGTATGCATCCACGACCCTCTCGGTTCGTCCCTGCAGAATAACATCTTCCGCCCATACCACTTGTGCCGCGATCTCTCCTCCTGGGTGTCGAGAAAGCTCCTCCCCACCCACGTGCAACTCGCCGCGTCTCAGGTCCCGATGCTTGAGGGTTTGATTCCCAATCTTCAAATCAGTTTCCCCATGTGTGGCTACCGCGCCCCCCGTGGCAGTGCTAAGGCATGTTTCGTTGTGCAGCAGCTGACCCTCGTCCCTTACTACGTCAGACCTGGCAATGGGTTTCGTCGCTACAGTATCCAACAACAGAGACCAAACTCTTCCATTTATTTTCCCATCAAGCTTTTGGATTTCTTTCTCTTCTGCGGCTTCCAGCTCCTCCTGCCCAGCCTCCAGCTCTTCTCGTGCTTTCCGCCCGGCTTCCAGCTGTTCCCTAAGATCCTCTTGTTTTTTTTCTGCCTTCTTTCGACCGGATCGCAATTCTTCCCTAAGCTCATCCTTGAGGTTTTCTTGAGTGGCTTTCAATTTTTCCTCAAGTTTTTCTGCCTTCTTTCGGCCGGCTTTCCATTCCTCAAGTTTTTGGACTGCTTTCTCTTGCTCGGCCTTCAGCCATTCCTTAAGTGCTTCCTGTGCTTCCTTTTGACCGGCTTTCAATTCTTCCTGGCCAACTTGGATCTCTTTCCTAAGATCCTCTTGTGCTTTTTCCGCTTTCTCTTGCGCCTTCTCTGCCTTGTCCTGGCTAACTTGCATCAGTTGCAAAAGTTGGCTTAATTGGGCTTCCATTTTGCTGCTTTGAGATCTCGTCAAAGGCATGCACAATACTCACTTAAATTTATTTATCTGACAGTCGTTTTATCGGCACTTGTTAACAATTTATTTATTTAATGTTTGTTCAATAATTTTCTTATAGCCCCCGGTACAAAACCCCACACCTGACACCACTGTTACGTTCTTAACGTTCGGGCTATTTAAAATTATACGACAAACATGGGTTCAAATATTTATTTACAACTATTGGATTAATTATTGTTATTTACAAACACACGAGAGAATTATCAAGCAGATTACAAATTATTACAAGCACTAACGACTATCGGTACACGTATTTCTATTACATACGGATTTATTTATTTCACTCTTAAACACTAACGATTATATATTTATTTATTTCTATTAGTTATATGTACACGCGTTTTTATTTATATGGGGGCTTCTAACAAGCCTCGACGTGAGTTCGAACTGCCGCAGAATTATTTCAGAACTGAACTGCGGGTCCGACGGCCGGGTATTTATATGGCCAATAATTTCCCTCCAGAAGCTTCCAGACAGTCCCGACACTCACTAGAAACTCCAGATAAAAGCATGACGCATCTGACCTCGGCCGCGCGTGAGTCACACACTGCACCTGGCTCCAGATTTATCCGAAAGTCTGGAACTCTGTGACACATCACACCTGCTCCTGCCGGCAGCCTCTGAATCACCCGCGCACATCTGCTCTCAAGGCCGTTCTTGCGTTCGTTACAGTATTATAAGTACAACGATCTTTATAATGTAGTTTGCTGGTTAATTAATTTTCCTTCTCCAATGTGGTGTTTTTTTAAATATTATTTCTACCTCGTCTTCAACGTTTAATATCTTAACCTCATTTTAACCTCAATTTTAACATGTGCTTCTACTACTAATGATCATTATGGCTCGAGGATGAAACCAGTTTGGTTTTGAACCATGTCACCACCTTTAACTTGAAAATAAATGTTCGTGGAGAAGACTATTGAGTTTTATTGCTTCATATCAAGGAATCTTCGCTAAAAGCATGTCGGATCACCTTCCTATGTATGTATGTATGTAACAATCTTCTGGAATTTTGATTGAAAAATTCTGGAAAACCTGAAAAAGTCAGGGAATTTTTAAATTGTAAGTTAGTATACACCCTGTGCATGTCATCCTCAATATTTTCAATATTGTGTATAAAATTTTATCAGTGTATGAAATGAAAAACCGGTAAGTATCTTTTTGATTTGATTTTAAATGAAAAAATGGCGAAAAATTGAAGAATTGGATTGATAACTATAGTTTATATCTCAGTAAATGTTTGCAATGAGATATACAGAAATAATAAGAGTTTCATAACTAAAGAAAAGCACGAGGTAATGTAATATTCATAACAAAAGTAAGTAAACATTAATAAAAATTAAAGTTCAATATTTCTATACACAATGAACGACAAGAAGTGTACCTAACCTAAGAACTCGTTTTATTAATTAAAAATACGTAGGCTACCTGCAGAAACTTCTGCCCGGTTTAAATAATTCCAACAGATTTTTTTTGGCAGCAATCACGTTTACTGTTGTAAAAATTGTACGTTGCTAAGCTTGATTACAAGCAAATTTCGTCGCAAACAATGTGAGAAATTAAAACATGGATTGTATTTCTATATAAATTTATTTTAAAGACGAAGTTTTATCAGTATAAGTATGCGCTTGGAGGATCCACAATGCGTTCGAAAGATAATGGAAAACGGAATACTAAAAAAAGAATCGTTGCTGAGACATACTGAAAAATACTAAATAAAGTACTTAGAAAAATGGTTGTACAATTTATAATTATTTGTTTTCAATGGCAAGTGATTATAAATTTTTTTATAATAATACTTTATGTTGGTATTTGACAGCAAGGAGATAAAAGAAGAAAATTTCGAGTCTTGACGATTGTTACATTCCAAAAGTTGAGGATTGGCTTCTAGGTCGTTTAGATGTATTGCCTATTGACGTAGATACGAAATTAACATAATATTTTTAAAATTAAAATATTTTTGGCACCTCGGGTTTGGCTGCAAATTAAAATACCTTCATTAATCAGTAAACTATGCCATCCGCTCGAATTGCAAAACTTGAAATTTTTTCAGGATGAAAAAAGACAAAAATTCGATTTTTGAAAATTGTTCTGGATTGCGTACGAGGCTGCAAATTTGTAAATGCTTCAAAATAGATGTTCTGAGCATTTGCAACCAAAATTTTAAATTTTTGTAATTATTCCGAAACCACTTTGCTCGAAAAAAATGGCTATAAATAAAAAATATAAATAAACGTGTTCGGCTCAATGCAAAAGGTTGCAAATTAATGCAATTGTTCGGGACATTTTTCCGATGCATATTTCGAGTTTGCAAAACTTTTGGAATTTTGTCGGCCAGTTTATTAGAGAAAAACAATAATTTGTAATAAAAAAAAACGTTCCGTACCTTTAAATTGGTTGCAAATCTGATATGTGATATGAAATAACACAATTAACACTACTCCAAGTTTGCAGAACTTTTGGAATTTTGTTCGCGACAATGTAGCAATATTTCATTTATTGCAATTTTAATAAAGTTCCGGACCTCGGCAGAGGTTGCAAAATTTTATAGTTTGTTTTTATGCTCTTCCCGACCTTACATGAATGTTTCAAAACTTTTGGAATTATTGTGAATTGATTGTCCTGACTGACTGGCCTGTTATACCAGCTCGTGTTACTGGTCCGGACTGCATGTAAGTTTTTGTCTGCAAGATCATGAAACAAATATCAATGGTATAAAGGAAAATGTTTGAGAAGTAACATTTTTCTTTATTTATTCATTTATCATAGGTACAAACTGTCCATCTTATTGATAGTACGTATATTGTATTGTTTTGGGTGTAACATGCCATGCTTTGTATTTGTATTTACAAAATAAATGGATTTTTAAATAAAAATGAACAGGACATCTTTATACGACAGCTGATTGCGAAAGAGCGAGTAAAATGTTACCGATTTTGCAAAGAAGGTGCAACACCCCGGGTTTATCATTTTGAGTATTATGCACTTACTCAAAACAAAAGAAAACTGTACCTATGTAAGAAAGCATTTACTTCTATATAGAGAATCACTGAAAACTGAGTTAGACGTCTTTTAGTAGGTACCTTTTACTACAACAATCTCTTACACCGCACAACAAACGAGGCCAACATCAAAAACTCAACACCACATCTCCCACTGTTTTAAAGAGAGATACAATATCTGGAATGAGCAAAAATTATATTATGTATCTAATAATACGTAAAATAATCTGTAACCTCTTATACAGTTTGCACAGTGTCGGGGTGCCGGGTACATCAAGCCGCTGAGACTATGTGCATTTTTAAATTTGGCGGAGGCACTTGAGGTAGTGAAGCCTGTCTAAGCTAGAACACTACGTCTGCACTCCAGATGTTCACCCATCTAAGTACTAACCTAGCAGAGTGGAGCTTAACTTTTACAGGTGCCGTGAAATATGCAACACCACTCAGCCCTACTGCCGGCTATTATCTACTAATTAAAAATTATTATTATACACAATTGTCACATGATTGATATTATTCAATGAGAACCATGCATTTTTTGGAAATCGACCAATCCCGAGCTGATTACCAGATAAGTTTCCTAGGGATGATTATCAAGCGATAAGCACCCTACGGCTGATTATCGACCCTGTAGATAGTGTCATAATTAGAAATAGAAATGTAAGAAACAAGCAATTAAGAGCTGTTTAGCATTATTAGATCAATTTTAAATCATAATTCGTATACAGGTTTTGTAAGTAGGTATGAATCCTATAGTGTGAGTTACCGTGCATGTTAAAGTTTGGCCTTTACTCAAAAAGTCTTTATTGGGGGACTAGAAATAAAGATAGGATGAAGGCCCGGGGATCCCTTTTGAAAAACTACCCCAAAACCACCCCCAAAGGTAAATTTTTTAGTTTTTGCCAATTTTCTCAGAAACTATTACTTTTTTTGGAAAAATGTCGAGAGCCCTAATTTAAAGAGAATAAAATTTCCTATCGAATGGTGTATAATATGTTTATCCGCAAACGTCACAAAAGTGACAACTTATTTGTCTTTATTGACAAGGTAAAAGTGTCACTTTATCTGCCTAAGCAGACAAAATAGCGACTTTTGCGTACTTTATCTGCCTAAGCACACAAAATGATTGCTCTCTTTCTTTCTTTCTATGTTTGTTCGCCATCTCCTCCGAAGATACTGGACCGATTAAATTGTATGATGGCTTAAAATTTTGCTAATTTTTAGAATTAGTTCGTAGGCCGGTTTTTATTTTCAAAAAAGTACGAAAAAGTTTTAATTTAAATAAACCAGCGGATCGGAGCATCTGTCGCCGTGGGTTATGGTGTGACAGCTGCTGTGGCCGTGTGCTATTAGCACGGGTGATTCAGTATGTTCATATATCATTACAGTTGCGCGTTATCTGAACAACAGAGGTTGGCGCAGGGGTACGGTGCTCGCCTGAAATTTACCTGAATACGTTTGCGGATAAAATAGTATATGTTATTCGGAGTAAAAGTGACTTTATGTGGCTTAGCTGAATTATTTGCCTCACTAACGTTCGGCTAAATAAACTTCAGCTTCGCCACATAAAGTATCACTTTTACTCCTAATAACATAATCTACTATTATTTTTAACAAAAAATAAATCCTAAAACAACCCCGAAACTATTGCAAAAGTACATTCGTTCTATGATTTCCTATTTTATTAAAATTTTTCAATTTTGAACAGTTGAAACGTTGTCAGTCCAATACATAAATACTCTGTACAGTCTTGTTGGGTTTTCGTGAGTGACGGATGTGTGTTAACGCGAGCTCCGACAGTTTAGTAAAATTAATAGTGTAGAACTGAAACAACCGAGTGCAACGAAGTACAGTGAAGAAGGGGAGGACAGTGCGTAAAAAGCATCTAAAATTCACCGGCGGGAAGAAGCAAACAGAGCCGCAAATTAAGTGTTACGGGCGACAAATAACTCGCAACATACGGAAACCGGCGGAATAGCGAGCGACCTTGCGACCTTGCAGGCCAGACGGAACCGGAACGTGCCGTAAAAATAAACACAGATGCGGAAGGTCAATAACAGAGCGATTAAATTACTCAAAACAAGACCCGGTCACGAAAAATTATAAACAGAATATAAAACGCGGCCAAAGACCTAACAAATCAACAGCAACATAATCAGATGAGTAAAAACAAGCAAATACAACAACGCGCAAGGGCGAGCAGTACTGGGCAGCTCAACGAGTTTTTTAAACGAAAAAGAGGAATAACTAACAACGAACCAACAAGTCCAGAAGACTACGCCGAGGTATTTCAAAAAAGCAAGATAATACTCAGATCGCCGAATAATAAAGCAGAAAGCAAGAAAGGAAAGGAACCCAACGTAAACAAGACCCAAGAAAATACCCAGTAGAAGCAGGAGAAGAAAAAGAAAAAATGAACGAACTAAAACAACTAATAATTAACATGTCCGCCGACCTGAAAAACGAGATAAGTAAAAGTAACCAGGAGCTGAAGAAAAACAACGAAGAAATGGGGAAGATGAAAGAAGAACTAAAAAAAACAATGAAGAAATAAGAAGGCTGAAGGAAGAAATGATACGAAAAGAGACAAATTGGGAAAGAGAAAAAAATCAACTAATTAAAAGAATAGGACTGCTAGAAGAAAAATATGAGATTCAAGAAAAAGCAAAGAAACGAAACATCATCATAAAAGGTCTACAAACAAGAAAAGAAGAAACGAAGAGGGAAGTAGAGAACTTTATGCGAGAAACACTGGGAACAACGCCAAAGATTACGGAAGCATACGCTGTGGGTAGAGAGAAAGGAAAACAAGCAATACTCGTAGAAGTGAGCGAATGGAGTCAGAAAAAGATTATAATGGAAAATAAACATAAACTGAAGGGTAAACGAATTTTCATCGAGAGTGACATGACGCTAACAGAACGAAAAATACAGATAACGATAAGAGAAAGGGCAAAAGAGGAAAGAGAAAAAGGAAATCGAAGCAAAGTGGGATATCAGAAACTAGAAGTAGAAGGAAAACTGTACGTATGGGACCACGAGAGCAAAGAACTAAAGCCAAAAAACTAAGCGAAGAAGAGCAGAATGTAAAGAGGACGACAGAAGCTATGAATAGGGCAATGAGTAAGGAAAATTAACCAAAAAATAAACAAAAAAAGAATTCCAAAACTAAAAAAATAAGAATTGCGACATGGAATATTAAAACTATGCTAGAAACAGGTAAAATGAACACAATAACAGAAGAACTACAAAAATATAAAATAGAGGTGGCGGCAATACAGGAACTGAGATGGGCAGGAAATGGAGAAATAACTAAAGAAAAATATAGCGTGCTGTACAGTGGAGAAAATAAGAAGGACAAAAGGGGGTGGGATTCATAGTGAACAAAGACAACAGGCACAGAATAATACAATTTACACCAGTAAATGGCAGAATAGCAACGTTAAGAATCGAAGCAAAAACTAAACAGAAAACGACATTAGTAGGAGCAAAGAGCATATATGCTCTTTGGTAGGAGTATATGCACCCACGGAATCAAGCGAAGAAGAAGAAAAAGAACGGTTTTATGAAGAACTGCAAAATGTCATTGAAAGAATAACGGCACAGGATAATATAATCGTATTAGGAGATTTCAATGCACAAGAAGGCACAGAAGAATACCTAAAGTATGTAAGCGGGGAACACAAGGCACACAAGTCTACAAATGACACTGGACACAGAATGTGCGGCCTAGCAGCAGCGATGAACCTAACAATAACGACCACTAGATTTCAACACCCCAGGGCCCATAAAGTAATCTGGAGACACCCAAACGGTAACATAGAAAATCAAATAGATCATATCTTAATCGCAAAAAAAATCTGAAAAACGTAAATGATGCAAGAACTTATCGTGGAGCAAATGGAGACACGGACCACTATTTAGTAGTAATGACTATGAAAGATAGAAGGGATACAAGAGGGCAAAAACCAGCATCAAAAATAACAAGAAAATGGGATGTGGACAAACTGCAAAATGAAGAACTGAAAAAAGGGTATGAAGAAAGTTTAGAAGAAAACAAAGAACAACAAGAGGGTGAGGGGGAAGACGTGGAGCGTGGCAGAAAGTTAAAAACAATATTATAATGGCAGCAAGAAAAACAATAGGCTACAAAAAAGGCGAAACCAAAAACAAAGAATGGTATGACCAAGAATGCCGAGAAATAACTGAAATAAAAAACAAGATTTGGAAAACATGGCTGGGGACCAGGAAGGAAGAAGACATGGAACAGTACAGGCGTTATAGAAACAAAGCAAAAAATGTATTCAAAAGGAAGAAAAACCATTGGATGAACGAGAAACTTGATGAAATAGAAAATGAGAACAAAAACTGTAATCTGAGGAATTTCTATCAAAAAATCAAAAGTAATCAGAACAAGCAAAAGATAAAAATAAGAGCATTTAAAAACAAATATGGCAAGTCAACACACGAAGAAAAAGAGATCAAAGAAATATGGGAAGACCACTTACGCGAACTAAAAATCGAAGATAGTCAACAGAATCAACTGTATAGAGAAGACAGGCCACAAATCAGAGATATCGAAGGAGAAGAAGAACCTGAACCAACTTTAGAGGAGATACAGGCAGTAATAAACAGGCTAAAAAACAAAAAATCGCCCGGGAATGATGGTATACCAAATGAATTATTAAAATATGGAAGAGAAAAGACAACACACCAGATGTACAAGATGATAAGTGAGATATGGAAAAAGGAAACAATGCCAAAAGAATGGAGAAGAGGGATAACAACTCCGCTGTATAAGAAAGGAGACCCGGAAAACTGCGCCAGCTACAGGGTTATCACGTTACTCAACACGTTATACAAAGTTTTTACGCATGTACTAAAGAACAGATTGCAACCATATACAGAAAAGATAATCCAAGACTACCAACAGGGATTTAGACCAGGAAGAGGCACAACAGACGCACTACATATAATGGAACAAATAATGGAAAAAGCATGTGCCTACAACATCGAACTTCACATAGCGTTTCTAGACTTCAGAAGTGCATTCGACTCTATCAATAGACAAAAGATGATACAGGAGCTAAAAGAATCAGGAATTCCCAAAAAACTAGTAAAATTAGTAAAAATGACCATGGAAGAGACCGAAGCAACAGTAATGTTAAATGAAATAATAACAGACTTCATCACAATAGATACAGGTGTGAAACAAGGGGATATACTATCACCAATACTTTTCAACATGATAATTGAGAAAATCGTACAGAAAGTAGGAATACAAGGGACAATTATCAACAAAGGAACCCAAGTTATTGCCTGTGCCGACGATGTAACGATAATTAGTAGAACAAAGAAAGAGCTGATAGAGAAACTCAAAAGCATCGATAAAGAAGCTAAATACTATGGCCTCCAAATTAACGAAGCCAAAACAAAATATATGAAGTTCGACAAGAATCCAGCACAAAGACAGGACATTCAGGTAGAGCAGTACACATTAGAAGGGGTAAATACATTTAATTATCTTGGCAACCTGATCACAAGACCGGAACAGGAAAATAAAAGACTTAGAGAAAGAATACAAAAAGGAAACAAAGCCTTTTATGCCAATAAAGCCCTTTTAAATAGTAACCAGCTACAAAAAGCAACGAAAATACGGATCTACATGACACTAATAAGGTCAATAGTAACATACGGAATGCAAACCTGGGCCCTGAAAGCAGCAGAAGAAGAAGAGCTCAGGAAGTTTGAAAGAAGAATACTAAGAAATATACTAGGACCAGTAAAGATAGACAACAATACACTTAGAAGAAAAATGAACTTTGAACTACAAGCAGAAATAAAAGGAAAGGATATAGTCAGATACGTGAAAGCACAGAGACTGAAATGGTTCGGACACATTATGCGATGTCAAGACAGTCGAGTCATCAGAAAAATAACAGAATGGAAACCGGAAGGGAAAAGGTACAGAGGAAGACCAAAAAACAGGTGGTGGGATAGTGTCCTGGAAGATCTAAGACTAATGGAAATAGTAAATTGGAGAGAGAAGAGTAAAAATAGAAAAGAATGGAGACAAGTAGCAGGGAAAGCCAGATCATATTATAAGTTAAGAAGACCGGAAGATATGAGGACTAATCCACCTCGGAAAATGGATTTCATAACATCCAGAAAGGATGAGGCCATAACTCTCATTGGGTTAAGGAGCCTATACATACATACATACAGTCTTGAATATGTGAGATAGCAAAAAGATACTCTTAAAATACAAAATATTAAAAAAAAAAACAAAATATAAAACTTTACAATACTAAAAACAAGATTAAAGATACCTACCTATATATTTCCTAATTTAAAAAAAAATCTGTTTTTAGCAGATGAAACATTGTGAGTCCAATAAATAAATATATTAATTTATAAGTTAGATAAGATGGACATAAAATACAGAATAATCAAAAATATACCAAAGAATTTACAATATAATAATGAAATCAAGATTTTGAACACACACATTTGCATAATAAAGTA
This sequence comes from Agriotes lineatus, assembly GCA_940337035.1. Lineage (NCBI taxonomy): Eukaryota > Metazoa > Arthropoda > Insecta > Coleoptera > Elateridae > Agriotes > Agriotes lineatus. The sequence continues at coordinate 192,955 of CALNHX010001679.1, forward strand.
CAGGGAAGTATTTTTTACGACTGCATGCTTTAAGACAATCCTTCTTACAGTTACATTTGATCAAGTCCTCGCAAGCTTTACTTACTTGTGGGATTCATATCCACTTTGGGATAAGTTTGCCAAAATCAGAGGGATCTGGAGCATGAATCAGTGGTTTTTTGGCAGAAACCCATATGCTCGCTTGATACAGAGCCCTTTTTGCAGTGTAGCAGTAGGGCATCCTGCGTAAGAGGTAGGGTCTCTGGGTTATTGTTCCGGTGACCAAATATCTCCTTTCTAAGCTGGTTCGAACCTTTTGATTCTCTGCCGTAAATTTTAACAAAAAAGGGAGAGTTTATTTCAATAGTTGTAAATGGCTTATTTAAAATCTCACACATTCTCCTCCTCTTTGCATTGCAAGGAGTGCGGTATTTTTTGATCTTCCTCTTATCGACGACGTGAAATCACATCCTGTTAGGGTGGTAAATAAGGGCAAAGCGGGGCTAAGTTTTGACCCCAAAGCGTGGTAAAGGTTCCCGATATTTAATTTTCTTTTGTTTTTTCCCGTCATAGAGCTGATTCTGATCCTGGAACTGGTACTGCAATTTACTCTTATGTCCAATTTAATGGACATTTTCCAATAACTATCCCACGCTATGTGCAACTGAGACATATTTTTGAATTCTGAACATATGTATGTCAAGAAACATCTGTTTACATAATCTTCGAAAGTGATCGTGTCTGAAGTGGGATTTAAAAGATGTATCAGAGCACTGATATGACACCATCAAAACATCTTCTTATCGAAGAATGTTGACCATTTTTAGAAGAAACCCAGAGAAAGTTTAAGTATTTATATATTGACAGACTTATAGTCTGTTTTTTTGCTTTATGATTCAGAGCAGGCCTTGCATTTATATTATTTTAGCAGTGTACAACAGTTTAGTTACAAAATATACCTAACGTCAAAATCAAGATCCCCGAGATTGTCACGTTGACACTTCAATAACGTTTAATAAAATGCCACGAAAAAGCAGTTTTAATAGTAAAACTAAAGTGGCTATAAAACGCTGTTATACTAATATAAAAGATATCAATGGTAAATTAAGTAAAACAGCCATCATTGTTGATAAAATCTTTGATGTAAGTATTAATATAATTAAACCATTATAAAATTTCTTACAATTTGTTATTATGCTGCATTTTGAATGCAATTCTGTTTAGTATTCTAAATGAAGCAAAAGCACAATCCCAGCAACAACCTAATGACAATATGAAAAAGGAAAAAGAATTTTTAACTTGGGAGGACTATAGTTACAGGGAGGATATTAAGAAACTTTGGATTTTTTACTTTGGATAATTTATTGCGATGTGCAAGAGAGAAACTAAATTATATCAGGACTCGTTCAAAATTATACTACATATTAAAAAATATAGGATATAAATACAAAATTGTGAATGGAAGAAAATTGGTTTGTGAGAAGATCATTTAATTTCGGCGAAGAATACTTCTTTAAAGAAATATTTACAATTTCGAAATTCTAGTAAAAAATGTATGTTCCGATTTTTGGATGAAACTGGATATTTCGCAATTGAACCAGTCTGCATAGGTAGACTCACGACACAGTCTTGAAAAGTAATCCATCTAAAGTTAAGGCGGAGGGAAAGAGATATACTATTTTGCATGCACGATGCACATCAGGATTTTTACCAGGGTGTGACACTGTTTGACACGGACAATGGTACTATCATAAGTGTATGAACGGTGGCATGTTTTGGCAATGTTGAAAAAAAAAGTTAATCCCTCTTATACGTTTAGCATAAATAACAACTTCTCCAACACAGATTTGCAAACAAAAGTCATCAGCAAGTTTTTAATAATATATTTTCACATTAGAACATATAGAAATTTTATGGCATTTCTGTACAGACCCTAGCAGCACACTATATACCAAGGATATTAGTTAGTAATGTCTATGGGATAAATTAATGTCACACTTTTAAATAATGGCCATATATATAAAAATACATCAATAGTATATCTGTTGCCGATCTTACCTAGATGTTAGCCGCAGATATCTGCTGAATATATCTTACAAATATCCCTCAGATATTTTTAAAGGATGTATTCACTATATTAGCAATCGGTATTCGCCAGATATAGGTCGCGTACATCTGCTGGAGATATCATGCAAATATGCGCACTATATTGGCAACCAATATGCTCTAGATATTAACCGCGCACATCTTCTGAATATATCTCACCGTTATCCGCTTAATATTTTTAAAATGTGCATACACAATATTAGCAAGGAATATTCTCTAGATGCCAGTCGCCTAGATCTCCTATATATATCTTACAAATATCGGTAATTTATTTATAATAGGATGTACACCGTATATTGCCAAACCATCTAAACTGAGTGTCCCGTGCAATTTTATTCATCTCGCTCGCTATTGGGAAATTGATAACAGTAAGAGAAATAAGATTGGTTAAATTAGACAAGTTGCATAATTTAGGCTTTTTCAGATGCCGTTTACTGATTTGTAATTTGCTGGATACTTCTTGAAATATCTTGAAAAACAACTGAAAATCAATTTTTGTTTCTTCAAATATTCCAATATTTTAAGAGTATGTGTGAGGCTATACATTTTATTCTCTGAATCGTGTTCTTATACAACATGTTTTTTAAATGTTTGAAGAAAACAAAAAACCCAATTTTCAATATTTCATAAACTAGTGAAAAATTAAAAAAGCATAGACGGATTTTGAAAAGGCCATAAATTATGCAACTTTTTTCTAATACAACCAACGTTTTCATTTTTCATCATTATCAAAATATCCCAGTAGTGAGCTAGATAAAAAGAATCGCTCGATAGCCAATAGTTATTACTTTGATTTATTTGATTTGTCTGAAACTGAATATCGATACAACATGCTTTGTTAAATATCCTGCTTATGTCTCTTTGCACTATTAACTATATGTTTTTTATTAGGTGCTGTTCAGTTGATATTAAAAAACTGGCGTTAATGCTATTTGATTTTTATATAACATATTATGTAGGTATAAGTAATATAATAACATTATATTCTTCATTAAAATTGTTACACTAATTGTCAACAACATTTATTGAATTTTTGTACACATATATATTACATTGTAGTTTGCCTTAGCGTTCTATCTTTGGAATTTGCTAGATATAGAGCTACGGATTTTCGGATTTCCACCTCAGTAGTAGTGGGGTATCTTTGCCACTAGCATCTGAAAAAATACATAATATGCATTAATTTGAAGTTTACTTGGCTCATTTTACAATTTTCCCACATACACCAAGCATTGTGTTACTATAATATAATATTTACAAAAACAAGCAATGGAAATTCATTACAGAAATGGGAAAAGTTAATGTTGTCTAAGCAGCAGTGGCAAAATTTAATTATAAAATCAAATAGGCTTTGTTTCGGGTGCCACTAACTATGGACTGTTTCCAAATTACCGACGAAAAATGGGTGTAGGTACTGATTATGCAGGAAAAGAAAGAGAAAATATAGTTCCGGAAATGCTTTCTTAGGAGTGACACTCTGACTCAACGCTTAGCGGACAATTGTACTACTCATTTAAGATTTTATATTTATTTATGTTTGAATAAGTGCGCCATAGTGTCTTATGTGAAGGTCACATCAATCTGTCCTAAAAATCACGTTTTTCATACAAAGAACTGCAAATCGTTATAATTACAAGAACGTCTGGGTGTTTTTCTAAGAGGTGAAAATAATTTTTGGGATAAGCAACAAAAAAGTTCCAATAAACATAAATTTAAAATTTTCTGGCTTAATGCCTCCAAAAGGTGGAATAATTCCAACAGTTCAGATCTTCCGGACTTCAAAAGGGCAACTTTTTCTTTTTCTCCAGGCCAGAATAAAATGTTGCCGCTTCTGCTGTTAACAGGTTTCCCATTTGCAAGTAGATCGACTTGTGTGTTGTTTCACCACCTACTAGGTATAATAGCTGAGTCTGAAACACAAAAAAGAAATATAACTGTAAAGTTCTTAAAACAAAAAATAAGTAAATTTGAATACTAATATGCATGTACTTAATTTTTATGTTTGCAGTCTATCATTAATAATTGTGCTTAAATTTATAGCAGAATCTTGTTGATCAATAGTTCGAATTAATACTACTGTAGCATTTGTAGAAATCTGAACAACTTCAACTTTCGGTGCAATAATTCGTTTTATAAAGTGACTTGTTGCTTTCTTATATTTAGACGACATGGTTGGGGTAATAGAGTAATTAATACTTTTAACAATTAAACTTACCTCTACTGGTTTTCTTAAACACAAAATCACTTTTTGAGCACTTCCACAAAAATTTGTAGTTGCAACACAAAATCTGAAACCAAACTGAACACTAGAAAGAAATTCACCCTCCATTATGAGAAACTCGTAAGGAAGTTGCTATTTCTAAGAACTAAGTACCTGTTTTAAGCTGCTTACAATAGCAGCAGGTAGCTTTCTCTCTTATACTCTGTAACTGGGTGCTTTTTAAACGGGAACAAATTTCGTATTCGCTATATGTCTATTCTGTTAAATATTTTTTTAATGCACTTTTCAATTATGATTTTCGCATTCAAAGTTTTGTTTTAGAAACGTATTATTGCGTGTAGGTAGCATATACATGTATAAAGTGATAAAATATTTATTATTATTTAGAAACTCGAAAAAATTTCTCATTAATCAAATATTTGCATTTCTTGTTTTTATCTATGAAAATCTAATGGTACGCCTATGACAAACAACTCGATTAACATTTGAAGGTAAAAGAAACAGTAAAAGTCAGCAAATATAATAAATAGATCTTCGCCTTAAATAATGATTAAGCAAAAATGGGCCATTAGAATTAATGGCTTTATCAAATACTGCACGGTCAAGTCCTTAATTATAACAACACATAATTATTTAAAACAAAAATTATTGTAAACAACAAATTAACGCAAAACTACGATTTACGTTCCCACGCATTATTAACTTAACCTGTTCACTTGCGAACTACGCAATAAGCATCCTAAATTGAAAACAATAGAGAGATTTATATTAAAGTACGTAATTAAGTGACAGGTGATACATTATCAAACTTAAGGTGGGTATCACTTAATTACTTATCAATGTATTATACAATAAATATCCACATATATTTAAGTTTTGTAGATTCTGCATATTTTTAGAAATTCTTAATTTGCATAAAATATAAGTATTGTAAGATTTTTTGCATTCAAATCAAAATGTTATTACTGTTGTTGAAGTAAAATATTTGGGATCGCCGAGTATCCCCAAAGTTGGAAATGTGTCCTATAAGTCATGTTAATTAGCTATAAGCTTTTAAAAGCATCATCATCAACCAGGCAAATTCTTCTAGCATGATTGCAAGAATTACAGCCATAAGACGTCGTTAGTGACTAAGAAATTTTCACATTCCTGAGCTATTTACTAAACGGTCCTTTTGTTTTTTGAAAATTCTTACTCTTTTACACTACCATCATTTTGTAGTACGGTTGTCTGGAGTGTTATGAAAATAATTCAAAATTTAATTACAGTTTTACAGGTTTTACTAAATTACACCTTCAGTTTGCTTTAATTAATCATGGGACGTTGAAAGGGTTTTCTTGGAAGATATTCCCGACGAATCCTAGGGCAAAAATCCAACGAAAAAATATGGTAGTGTCACATAATTTCTTTAAATCTTAAAAATAATCAGATACGAAAGGTTCGTGTACACTAATGCAGATTCCACCGATATAAATGCTCATGTATATTCTATACAGGGTGTAAATTAATTGTGGAGTAAAGTACACGTGGTGATGTTAGTCATAAAATTCTGAGTCAAGAAATATTAATACTAAAATGTTGAATTGGTCTTCATGAGCCTTCACGAGCGGTAGATAAAAAACATGATTTTTTTAGGGTAAAGTACCTTTTCTGTTTTAAATATGTGAAAGTATCTTTAAGAAAAGTTGTTCAAAATATAAAATTATGGCCCCATACAAAATTTCAGAAATATCGGGCTACTTTTATGAAACCGTTTTACCGCAAACGTAGGTACCTCTACTTCATCTAGTACACAGTTTCATAAAAGTAAGCCAATATTTCTTAAATTTTGCATGCGACCATAATTTTACATTTTCAACAACTTTGCTTGACGATAGTTTCACATATTTAAAACAGAAAATGTATCATGTTTTTTATTTGCCTCTCGTGAGGGCTCATGAAGACCAATTAAACATTTTAGTATTAAGATTTTTTACTCAGAATTTTATGACTAACATTGCCACGTGTAGTTTGCTCCACAACTAATTTATACCCTGTATACTGCATCCCTGTATAATAATACACAGGATGTATCAAATTATCACGGCACTGTTTAATTAATATTCTGAAAGTTAATAACATCTTGATTATAAAAGTTGTAATATACAGTTATAATATATCCCAGTAAAGGGATGTTATATCTACATAGTTTTTTAATAAATCAGCTATATACAGTAAACATCCTAATTAAATATTGTTTTTAACCCTTTATTAATTATCCTATAAATATTGCTTGTATCTTGTATAAATACATTTGTTTGTAAATCTACCAGTGATATCATTCTAATATTTGCAATATATAACACAACCAACTCAGTTCGAAATATACAGCAGATATCCGTTATTAATCGGAATCCAATACCCGCTACATCTAATTTTATAATATCCTCCTAATATTTGGGAAATCTCAGTTAAATGTAAACATTTTTAAATATCCTAGAGATGTTGTTTGCATATATCTTTGATATATTGCTCATATCCCATTTTAAAATATCATGCTAATATCCATTATATCCCACATTATTTTAGTGACAAATGATATCACATCTACATTACAGAAATATCATATGTATATTTGGTGCTGCTAGGGGATAGATAACAACCATGTTTAAATAAAATGTCTTAAAAAAAAACAATACCTTATTTAATGTCAGTGGTTCAGTAATAATTGTAGGTTTCATTATGTAGAATAGTGCTTATAATATAACACATTGACAGATGTAATAAGTTATTGACATTACTAGTGTTTTTTCTTTGTAACCAACTACCTACACTGTTACAAAAATGCAAAAGCAAAGCCTGCTCTGAATCATAAAGCAAAAAAACAGACTATATTTACATGCATAATAAAAACAACACTAGCATATCATAGCAACAGCTATTTGGAAACTATAAACCTTTCAATGGCCAGCTTTAACAAGCACCACCATCGATTACTACAGTATCAAAGTATTGAACGATTCCAATTTCTGCTGTTTCAGCTATATCTGAGTTTTCTGCTTCGCTCAATATACAGCGTAAAATGTCGGATTTTTTTAGAATGAAACATTTTATCTCCAAAGTCAGGCGGAAATTCTTCAGATTCAGATTCAGATTCAGATTATTTATTCATGTTAATACTGCAAGTAATGTACATACGTCAATCAAAAACACATTGTTAAAATATTAAAATCAGGTATGCAATAAAATCTAACTATACTAAAATAGTATATTAAAGTATGAGTGGATAACAAGGTCTTTAAAACACGCGCGAGTTTTCGAGCACGACGGCGTAGCCGGAGTGGTCGAAATAGAGCAAGTGTTTTAAAGACCAGTTATCCACGAATACTTTACGCTATTTTTTATTATACCTCCAATACTGGAAATAAATTACGCACTAAACACTTAGAAATAATTTTTGCCGTGATAAATCGAGAGGGCATTATAATATTGCTACTATAGTTACGAGAATTATTTACGTTTTTGTCGCGTCCATGTCCGTTGTTGCATTCAGTCGTTTCCTTGACAACCTTTAAAGCTCGGCGAGCTTTAATCGCCTGCTTTCGCACGCTCAGGCGTGCTTTAAACGGGGATTCTGATGCAGGTATAATAAAATAACACATTAAAATCAACACTTACATAGAGATAATGACATTACAGTTAAGATAAATCAGGTCCCTAATTGTTGAATACCAGGTCAGCATTCTCATATTCAGTAAGTGAATAAAAAGCACTAGAAATTAAAAATGCTTTTATAGTTTTTTTAAACTGTTGTACTGGGAGGTCTCTAACAGCTCTGGGGAGAAGATTAAAGTATTTAATTGCCCAATAGTTTGGCCCATTTTGACATTTTTTAAGTCTAAAAAATGGAACGGTCAGATCATTCTTATGCCGAGTATCATATTCATGAAAATCGCTATTTATTTTGTATTTGTTGTTATTTGTCTTTGCATATAAAAGATTTTCATAAATAAAAACACAAGGAAAAGTCAGGATACCCAGGCTGGTAAAGGTGTGCCGACAATCATCCCTATATGATAGCTGAGCTATTATTCTTACAGCCCTACGCTGTAGGGAGAAAACTCTATGGGCTGTTGCAGCTCGTCCCCAAACTGTTATACCATAGGAAAGCAGCGAGTGCCAAGAGCAAAGTAAGCCGTTCTAAGCACATTGGAAGAGACAACGGTGGACAAACTTCTCAGCACAAAAACTCCCTTACTGATTCTGGCTGCTAGGTTATCTATGTGGCATTCCCATTTCAATTTTGGGTCCAAATCCACCCCAAGAAACCTCACCTCATCCTGCGTCTCCAGGTTTATATCGCAGTTCCGCAGTGAAAATATCATGTGTTCACTCTTTGTCTCATTCAAGACAAGACTATTGACTTGAACTTGAACTTCCTGAGCGAAAAATCATCTATATTTCCATTTTGTGACTGTACAGATATATACAAATTAGCAAGTACGGACAAGAAGAACTTGTATATATTCATGGTATTGTTTATGGCCAGTAGCCTCAATGATATGGATTGAATGTTTGTCTTCAGAAATTTCTCCATTCAAGTTAACCAAGTCATCTCCAACCTCACTAAGCGGATTTTCTTTCATTCTAATAATATCTAATAAAGAGCTTACATCGTTCAAGAAATCATTCTGCGGCTTTTTCCCTTCATCATGGTGAAAAAAATCAGATTCACAAGGTGGAACTAAGTTTGTGATGTACTGAAAAGCCTCAGTTTGTCCGCTTAATTCAGGGCTATATATTGCCAAATTCAATAATGACGCAGGATCTTGGGTAAGTCCTATAATGGTTGTTGGTTGTTAATACACTTACCTACCTTAATTTTCGGAGATTTCTTATTCACACACTATTTTATGCCGTGTAATAACTATGTATGATATTGGGGTGATTCAACCTATTACGTTTACTGCGGTACGGCTGAAAATTAAAAGCAGTTTTTAGTTGCCGTAGAGCGGGAAAAATTGATTCTAAAAATAATTGAAATAACTCAAAATAACTACATTTCTTCAAAATAAATAGACAATTAGAAGTTTAGTTTCTAATTTTATTAAATATATGTAGTATTAGTCTAGCTCGTCACATTTTCTTAATTTTTACCCTATATTTACCTCTTTTTTTCGACTATTTATTAATTGATTATAGACAATCTATATACCAATCGATAGAAAATTTTATTCTCTTTATATTAAGGCTCTTGATATTTTCCCGAAAAATTAATAGTTTCCGAGGAAATGCGAGAAACTAAAAAAATTTACCTTTGGGGTGGTTTTTCAGGAAGGATCCCCGGGCCTTCATCCTATCTTTATTTCTAACCCTCCAATATACCCATTTCTAGTAAAGGTCAAACTTTAACACGCATAGTAACTCACAACCCATTTTTATATGGGAATTAATACCTACTATGTGTAATAATCTTCAAAATATAAACGCGGGCGACACATGATAGATTAAAATTTAAGAATATATAGATTTTATTGTTAAAAAGGCGGCTAAAAAGATTGGGTTTTTTGGTAGAATTAGTAGTAAATTAAATGTATGGTCTAGAATTTTAGTTTATAAGTGTATAATAGCTCCGCATTTCGAATACTGTTCCACTGTGCTATTTTTAGTGACGGAAGGAGACCTGCAAAGGCTGCAAAAGTTACAAAATAGAGCGATGAGAATAATATTGCGTTATCATAGGTGGACCAGAATTGCCAATATGCTAGAAATGTTGCAGTGGCTTAGTGTTAAACAAAGGATACATTTCAATACGATGGTTTTTATTTTTAAGCTGGTAAGAAATATGTTACCTAGTTATATGAGTAGGTAATCATGTAGTTTATAATAAAGATGTTCAAAATTATAGAACTAGAATAGTACACAATTTCCGACTGCCAGCAAATACAAAATGTTTCACACAAAATAGCTTCTATTATAAAGGATTTAAAATGTATAATGACCTCCCACACGAGGCTAAACGACTAACTAATGTGAAACAATTTAAAAAAATTTGCTCAGAATATATTAAAAACCTGTTTCAAATATAGCAGTAAGGTTAAATTAAAAGGTGGAGACGTACACTAAATACGTTTTAAGTTAGGCATTTGTTATTATGTATATAAACATCTTTCTTATGATGAAATAAACTTACTTACATATAATTTTGCCCGTGCCAAAAACCATTGTGCTAGTTGCCCCTAGAAAACTGCCCTCGGGACAGTTTTCATTGCAACCAGCACTCGACCCTTAGCATGTGCAAAATTATCAGTAAGTATGTGTCGCCTTTGTTATATTACTATTGAAAATCTTAAATCCATTTTTAATGATGCTGAAATTTGATATTAATTGTCAATTTGACATTTACATTAACTTGCAAAATCAGCACCAGCAATAATAATTGTACAAATTGTATGTTAATTTTTAATAATAGTTTATTTTTGTTAATAATAAAAATTGGAAAAGGATGTGAATGTCATCAATGTTTGTTCTTTTCTTAAGCTGCGAGCTATAAAATACTTGGGTGCTCGTCTCTAAAAGTAATAAACGGCAAACCACTTTGGCGCTCGCTATTAAAAAAACGTGAACTTTGTCTTGACAAAAGCGAGCACAAAAGTCTACTTTCTATAACAGTTGCAGAAAAAATATTTTCAAATAATTTGTACAGCTCGACAGATTTTAGCTTGCATGTCGACTTGCACGGCGTGAGAAAGAACGAGCACCAGGAGGCCCAAAGACAAGTTGAAATTCGAACTATGCTGTCGTTCCACTGTGCTCACTTTATACTAGAATGTACTTGATGTTCATAGTTAGGTAACTACATAGTAAAATAGTATTTCTACGATGAATGGACCTCGCGCAACTCCGGTTTTTATACCCCATAAGCACTGAAATAAAATTTGTACACCCAGATGTCTGCCTTTCTGAAATTTTTAGATGCTGACTATAATAATAATAATAATGGACTTTTATTGGGTTTAAGAAACTATATAGATGTAAAAAAAAATATAATTCGTATGAGTAATTATATCAAAAACCCAAAAGGGCGATGTTCAGATTGATATTAAAAAACTAATACCATCTGCTCTACCACTTAACTCGTTGTGAACAAATATGGTTAATAGTAAGGAGTACGATTATATCCAATAGCAAATACAGAATCATTATTTCAATTAAGTAAAATAGGTACTACTGCATGATTTTTGAGGCTTTCACGGCCATTGTCATTAAGTAACAAACGACTTCTGGGATTGGACCGTGTCATGATTGAGATCAAAGAACTCAACGTTTCGCCCACTTTCGTAAGGGGCTTCATCAGGAGGAAAAAGCAAAAGAGCATGGTAACTCAACGTGTTAACCACGCCAGAGGCGAAGCTCTTTTGCAAGGGAAGTGATAGAAGAGCGCAGTACCTCAACGTGTGAACCACGTCAGAGGCAAAACTCGACTAACTATCGGAAGGAGAAAGGTGAGAATTTATAGGCAAGCGCCTTCCCTTGCAAAAGAGTTTCGCGTCTGGCGTGGTTAACACGTTGAGTTACAGTGCTCTTTTGCTTTTTCCTCCTGATGGAGCCCCTTACGAAAGTGGGCGAAAAGTTGAGTTCTTCGATCTCAATCATGATACGGTCCAATCCCAGAAGTCGTTTGGTACTACTGCAGCTGCTTATCCAATAAGATGGCTTTTGAAGCAAGTTGATGACAAAGACTTAAGTTTGTTAGGCAAAAAATTGTAAATATTAGCAATATTCTAGGAAAAATATCGTTCGTAAAAACTAGTTCTATGGTAAGGGAGTGTTATTAGATCTTTTCTACGGATATTAAGATTATGAACATCAGTTCTAAATCTAATTTTGTTGTATACAAAATATGGTGGTGACTTTGTACTAATTATTTTATGAAATAAACATGCAGAATGCAGAAATTGACGATTATTAATGTTCAGCCATTTAACCACCTTTAATTTATGCGAAATATGTTCGTAAAGTACATCAAAAATCAGTTTTGGAGTTTTGCATACACTGAATTCTCTTATTATCCACAGCATCTAAACATGGTTCATAAACAGAATCGCAATAATTAAGTTGTGGCAACACTAGCGATTCACAAAGATTAATTTTAACATTGCGGTTTAAATTATATCTATTATTAAAAATGAATTTGAGTTTGACGTAAGATTTTTGTAATGCTGTCGATACATGCTTCTTGAATCTAAGAGCAATATCAAGTATAATTCCAAGGTTTCTTGCGTGATCAGAAAGCGGCAGTAATAGGTATATCTTTAATTTTAATAGCAATATTCCGTCTTACACTATTTTTTAGTGTAGGTCTGTCAAACAGCAAAACTGAACTTTTATTAGCATTGATTTTTAAACAGTGTTTTTCTGATAGACCAGCTGAAGCAATATATTTTCACTAGTAAACCTGATTTAATTTGCCTTAGTGAAGTTAGAATAACGGAAAATATTGATGAATCAGAAATAAATATCGATGGCTATAATAAATATTTATGTTTTTCGGACAGTAGGCACACAGGAGGTGTACTAATATGCGTTAAAAACAGCATAAAGACCAGTATTGAAAAATTAAATAGTGGCACTGCACTGTATTGGTCAATAATAATAAAAGTAGAGCTTATGTGTGGCGTATGGTACATAGGTTCAAGTTACCGCTCTCCAAACGCACAAAATTGTGGAGATTATTTAACTGTATTAGAAGAATGGTGCGAAACTTATAAGAATAAAAAATTTATATTATTTGCTGATAATAATATCAACTATCTTGATGATTAATTTTATACTCGTAAATGTAAAACAATCATACAGGCATCTGGTTATGATCAAATTGTAAGGGAGCCAACGGGAATAACGAATATTAGTAAGACGTTAATAGATCATGTAATTGTAAATGTAAATATCATACAAGCTACAGTACTCCATACACCAAGAATAAGCGATCACACAATTATTCAAGTAAATATACCAGCATCGTGAAAGGAAACAAGTAAACGATATTGCCAGCACTACAGGAATTTGAGCATTGAGAATACCAATAAAATAAACATGAAACTATTAAATGTGAACTGGCCTATTACATCAACAAATGTGAATGAAATTTTTGACGGAATAAGTGACTCCTTTAATAATATTGTAAATAAAACGGCACCGGTAAAAATTAAACACAGTGAAAATCCTTCAGTTCCATGGTTTGACGAAGAAGTTTTAAGAGCGACTAAATTGAAAGACATAGCTTACATTAAATTTAAAAATTGTGATATATACAGTAGAAATCAAAATTGGAATTAATATAAACTGCTTTGCAACAAAGCCGTAAACTTATTAAAAACTAAAAGAAAGGTATATTTTTATAATAAAATTGATAGGTTTAGATCAAATTCTAAAAAGATGTGGAAATCCTTAAAAGAGCTTATTAAACCGAAGTGTGGTAACAATATAAACAATGATATAGTTTTCTCCTACCAAGATGGTGACAAAGTAATACAATCTGATTATGATAAAGCAGTTTCTTTTAATAAATACTTCGTCGATAGTGTAAGTGATATTGTAGCAACCGTAAATCCAAAAATAGAACCCCACCTGTTTATAGATAAGAATATCCAAACTGTCTGCAAATTAGACAATTTTAAATCAATCACAATGAGCGAACTTAAGTCAACAAATTGTTGAATACTTTGATACTAATAACCTTTTTATTAAAAATCAATCTGGATTTAGAAGTAAGCACAGCTGCGAAAGTGCACTACAATTTACTATTTGCAATTGGAAACGTTCCATTGATAACGATGAGTATACTGTGGCAGTCTTTTTGGATCTTAAAAGGGCGTTTGAAACAATAGATCGTAGTATTTTACTTAATAAGCTAAAACAATATGGAATAACTGGAAATGTACTAAGTTGGTTCAGTGACTATTTATCAGATAGGTATCAAATTACAAAAGTAAATAACGCGGTGTCAGATAAAATCGAAATACCTTTTGGAGTGCCACAGGGAAGTATATTGGGCCCTTTATTATTTATAATATATATAAATGATACTGTAAGTATATGTAATTGTAATATAAATTTGTTTGCCGATGACACTTTGTTATACACAACTAATAAAAATATTAATATTGCAGTTAATGTTATGAATTTGAAATTAAATAATATTGTATTGTATTTAAATAATAACAAACTTAAATTAAATGTAAATAAAACAAAGGCCATGATAATATGTAGTACAAATAGTTATAATAAGTTAAATACAAATAACTTAGAAATAATTGTTGACGATAACAGACTAGAAATTGTTCAAGAAATGAAGTATTTAGGTTTTATATTGATTCTAGTTTAAGTTTAAAACTCATTGTGAATATATTATTAAGAAAGTATAAAAAAAACTGTATTTCTTTTCTAGAATATCGAATAATTTATCTAGATCTACAAAATAATTGTATATAATATTCTAATTAAGCCGCATTTTCTTTACTGTTTTTCGATAATGTATATGATGAACAAAAGTTCGATTGCAAGCCTTCAAAAAATGCAAAACAAAGCAATGCGAATTATTTTAAATTGTAATAGATATACTTCAATCAGTAACATGTTAGATATGCTCAATGGTTAAATATATACGATAGTTTGAAATTCAGCACATTAATATTTATCTTCAAAATAGTGAATAATTTACTTCCAACATATTTGAAAGACTTTATAACACTTAATAGCGATATTCATACCCATCAGACAAGAAACAAAAATAACATATATATTAATAAAACGAATTTACATGGCACTATGAATACATTATTTTTAAAGGCTTCAACGACTTTAATAATTACCTAACTACATAAAATCAAGCAGAAATTTGTTGATTTTTAAAAGAGAGTTAAGTTTATTCTTTAGAAAATCTAAATAATTATCTCTTCCTTTATTAGTTTATTTTAATCAAGATTTTGTTTTTATTATTATATAGTTAGTATAGTTTATAAATACTACATTAATTAACAGTAATCCACATGTAATACCTATGTACAAATTATTATGTTTATTGCATATGAATTTAAATAAATCAATTCTAATTCTAATAGCTCAACAAGACTTAATATTATCACTTATAATTACACGAGAGCTTTCTTTTGTCGAAGTAACCTTGACATTTTAATGAGAATTTCTTGCTTGGCAATTTAACGAAAAAAACTGCCTCCGAAAAAATTAAGAGTCGGAAGGGCGAGTAATTTTTTCTGGTAGTTTTTTGAGTTAAATTGCCCAAAAGCAAGGAAATTCGAATTGAAAATGTTAAGTTTACTTCGATTAAAAAAAAGCTTGAGTGTAATTCGGTACGACAATTTAATGAATACATATTAGGTAATTTAGAAGTCACTAAATTAACAAACAAGGCAAAAATTATTTTAGAATTAGAGAAGTTTTAGAAGATTAGAAAAGTTAGGTTCCGTTTTGTCGCTGGAAAAGTTAGGGTTAACTTTTGCTGCTGTCATAGTGACAAAAAATCCGCGGCTTATGAGATTTTTAGTGTATGCATTAAATTGTCATTGATAAATTAACTCCTATAGCGATAATAAAGGTGTATACTTTTTTACAGCGACAATTTAATGCATACACTAAAAATGTCATAAGCCGCGGTTTTTGGTCACTATGACAGCGTAAAAGTTTGCCCTAACTTTTCCAGCGATAAAACGGAACCTAACTTTTAAAACGGTACTACCAGGTGGCCATAAATATCTGATATCACATTACCTTTGGAATCGACACCGCTTTATTAAAGTGATGAATCCAACTCAGCTAAATGTCATCACAAACTAAATTCCTATCTGTCAAAAATTATTACAGATTGCAATAAGTAATGGAGTTAGAACAGCAAATTGTTATAATCGAGTCGTAGGCTAAACTGCAGAATCCGGGGCACATTCCCCTCCTCTTATTGCATTTTATTACATTACATAGGTACCAATACTTATAGTAATTGAAATATAATGCTAACCAACATTTATAAGTAGCTAATTCAATGGCCACCGGGATCTCAGATATTTATGGCCACCCGGTACAAGTAAGGCCCCTTCAGAACACTTTGTTTTCTAAGCATTTTGACCTTGTTTTCAAAGGTATGTTTAAAAAGCAAAACTATATGGGATTGTTCAGCACACACAATTTTTTTAATCAAATCTACGTTTTTCAACGTTCCTTTGTTAAAAGTTAAAATTCGCCTTTTTGCTGTTTTTCTATTGGGCCACTTCAGAACACATATGAATACGATTTCGGCCAAACAAATTCAACTTTGAAAACACTTAAAATTCGCCCTTTTGCCCGTTTTTGTTGGGCCACTTGATCACAAAAATGAATACGGTTTCGTCCAAACAAATTCGAAATGTGATTCCTCATGAGCGTCCACAAAGTGGACTAGTGCGTAGCGAATTCACAGCCGTTTTTAAAAGTATATTTAAAATAGCAAATATTTCAAACCATTTTATTTATTTCTACAAAAGAAAGAATAGTAATGTAATACTTATAATTAAACAAAAAAAATACATTATGTACTTAATGAAATAATCTATTATACTCCTGCAATTCTGGTCCACTTCAATATTAATGATTCACTTCAGGGTTACTGCAAAGAAAAAAATTTAGTTGACGAGGTACAAAAAACTAAAAAATGGCAGGATTCAAGCATAGCGACATAGCTATAGATAAGCTCGTTACACAATGGGTTTACGTAAAACATAACACACAAGACATAAAACTTAACACATTATAATTTGATCATATGACACAATAGTCACCAGTTATGTTATGGTTAACCAAAGAGAAGCTAGAATTTAAAAACAATTACGTTTATTTGCTTAGACGACCTAACCTATAAAATAATGTAATCTTCTTCGTCAAACTCGGACTCCATATTTTTAATAAATTTTTAAACCCACAAAGAGCACAACACTGAACCTGAGTGAATCGACCGAACCACGAACACAACGGAAATTGGAGTTTATAATATGAAATGTGCGAATTATTTTGATTGGTTGAGCATAAGCAATGCTACATAAAAATCCAACCTTATGGAAATTTCGGTGCCAGTTCGATATGCGGTCTACCACTGAGTATCTGATTCGATATGCGGTCTACCATGTATAATGATATACAGGTCCACATACAGGCGAAGTATGTGGTTCAATAAATAAACCCAAAATTGTTTGTTAATTATACGTAGTTAATTATTCATTGTTTCCCTATAACCCCGTCGTTAAAGAAAGCAATAAACTAATTGCCAATCGGATAATTAAGTACTTTCACTGCTCATTATTCCGCAATTTGGTTGTTTTGAAATAGTTTATTAATTATGGTTAATTATTCATACTTAAGAATACTTAAAAACAGAGACGATAAGTTTATTGCCTTTCTGAACGATGTTAGAGATGTATATGTATAAATACTTATAATTTAACCATTTTTACTGTATGTACATGCAGTTAATTAAACATAATAAATATTTTTGACGATAGATCGCTTATTGAACCACAAGACTTTACCTATGTTGGTCTGCATATTATGTAGAACGCATATTGAACCAGCTACTTTTGGTAGACCGTATTATACATGGTAGACCGCATATCGAACTGGCACCGTAATTTCCAACTTTATGTTTTATGGTTTATGTTTTACGTGAGCATTGTGTAAAGCAGTGGTTCCCAAACTTTTTGGGCCAAAGACCCCTTTCCCAAAAATAGTTGATACCATAGACTTATAGTACGTTTGACAATCACTGGTTTTCCATAATTTGTTAATATCTGATTTTTTAAAGTCGATGCTATTTGTAAACGAGGGTAAATTAAATGACACTTTTCCAGTCGCATTGAACAAAGCAAGTTCGGGCGGGCAAAAAAGTTGTTTCAACATGCATTCGTCCTGTACATGTCCAAACTCGTGTACCAGCAGTGTGTTGAGACGAACCTAGCTACTTACAATTTAATCTACTTAAAATTTATTTTGTGAAGTGTTAATTAGTACTTATATACTTTACCATTAAGTTAACATACGATAAGTTGATATTGAAAGATTTAAATAACGGCCTGTTTGGGGGTCGATTTTCAAATGCCGTCGCCCCCCATTTTTATGCACTGAATTTATCGACCCCTGAGAGATCGATATCGACCCCTTGGGGTCGATATCGACCACTTTGGGAATCACTGGTGTAAAGCCTTATAAGATTGTAGTAGCTGAATTTTATGTTTAGTTTTTACGATTTATGTCTTATGCGTTATGTTTTACGTAAACCCATTGTGCAACGAGCTTATATAAATGTTCTTTTTACTTATATTCCATAAAATGTCTGAATGTATTTTCAAACTCGATCCTTTGCGCGTCGTTTTCGAAAATTATTAACACATCTGACTTTTGGGCCTCTTCGAATAAGTTTATTTCAGTTGGTCG
>CALNHX010001680.1:0-186638 GCA_940337035.1 Agriotes lineatus
GTGGGGTTGGAAGTCCCCATAAAATGTACAGTGACGCCTATAATTGGCCTAACGGCTGTTGGCGGAGTACGGAATAAAATAAAATAAAAATAAAATAAAATTGTATCAAAGGATCCTGGAAATGATTATTTATATAAGTGAATAATTAGGAAAAAAATATTTTGTATTATCTTTTAATATTTACATTAATAATTGTTTAAATTAATAATTATATTATATCTAAATTTTTGTTAATAAAAAATGTAAAATGTTTAAATAAAATGATTTTTATTAATTTAACAAATGAATATTGGCATTTGGCTTCTCTAAAAGAAATATATACTCTATTCCCTATAGTCCCGGATTGTCAATGTCAAAATCCAATTAAAAACAATCCCTTATATCATGGTTAATATTTTTAAGTCAAGCTATGGGTAACTAGAAACAATTAATAAAGCTACTAATGTCAAAACTATAAATTGTAGGTTATATTTCGAACTGACTTAAGCAAAAATAAATAAAAGTTGCCAGGTAACAAAAACCTAGTAGTAACAAAAAAACCAATAGAAATTCTACAGTGCTACCATAAAACGTAATTTTTGACAATCCGGGACCATAGTGAACAGAGTATAAGTAAATATAATTTAGCAAATTTTGGAGAATTTATGCGTAACCATAACAGTAGCTGTTACGGTAAATTTTTGAGTTAATATACGTATTATTGCAATTTGAAACATATTAGTTTGAAAGTTTAAGTTTTCCGCTTTATTCATCAGTGCACGAACTGGCAACGTTGGTACGCCGTCCTAACTTTAGCCGTTCCTGTGGTAATCATTGGTATGTATTACCAAGCGGTCTATATCTCTATATTGTTCCAGACCATGACACTGGGCCTATAAAGTGACCTTTGGAATGGCCTACCACAATCTGGCAACATGGCTTTACCAATCTTTAACAAAAAAATACTAAAGTACGTTTTTTTCCTATAAAAATTTTCAAGGTCAAAGAATTTAGGGTTTATGTTGGCATAACTTGGATTCGTTTAAAAAATATATGTTGGCAAAATTTGTTTTAGTAACTTTATAGAACTAAAAATTGGTGGGAAATTTAAAATCTGGCATTAAAGTTCTATGTACATCAAAAGCTCTTGCTAATCTTTCGTAAACGTCTTCTTCTGGTGTGTTAAGATGCAGATCCAACAGTTCCTCTGCACACTTCACTACATTTAATTTTAAAAGATTCCGTTTTTTACGCGTATTCAGTTTCAAAAAAGAAAAACTGACAATTTAATTTTAAATGTCAAAGTGACAAAAAGTTGTTTACAGAAAAACCTGACGAAAATAAATTTTCTAATAATTTAAAAAAAGCACTTTTGCCAATTTTATCTTGTCCTTGAAAATTTTTATAGGAAAAAAACGTACTATACTAGTTTTGGTCAATAAATAAACAATCTGTCAGTGCACTATCCCTGTCATTGTGATGCATTCCAGTTGAAAAAAACCCATAAAATCACTGCTATTTACATCACAGTGCGTCACTTCACAGTAATATTCAATTTAAAAACAATTCCTAATAGGTAGTTACGTAATTCTCCATTGCAAGTAAATAGTTACTAATCTTGACTTCATACAATTTGATATTACAGTCGGAACAAGTCGCATCATCTTATTACCTTTTATATCTGCAATTTTAACGTGCTTTTCACACACAACATAAGCCTTTTCAATCTGCCAGTTCTCTAAATGCAAAATGTCTTTCTAGTTTTGTGCCACGGTTCCATTAGATGGAAACTTGAACACACTAACATATGGAGTAACTGATGAAGCGTAAGTTGACTTGCAGCCTGGTACGTAAAACTTCAAAGGCATTTTTGGAACTTATATGACCTGTCTTGTCGAAATAGTTTTGAATGTCAAATATATTTCAAACAAACAAAACTTAGTGTGTCTTGGAATGGCCTAGCACACAATCTGGCAACACAGCCAGTGGCATGGCCTGGAACAATATAGACCGCCTTGGTATTACCCTTTTAAGCCTCTATAAAATTAATTGTAAATATAGGATTAATATTTACTGAGTTAATATTTTAGCATTTATGCAGTTTATTTAGACTCTAGTTGATGAATTATAACTATATTTGCTAATATTCGCATTGCTCAGTAAGTACTTCTATTTTACTTGCTATTTTGGGATTTTATTATTACAATTTTCTGTTTATCGTTACTTTTAAACTAAATTTCTGTGATTTTCTACATTTTATACAAATTTTAAAGGCAAAATAAATAGAAAGTTTACAGCAATTTAAAAAAATTAAAGACATGAAAAGTGTATTCATCTTAATATTTATAAGTGAAACTATACAAGGTGACTTTAATAGTTATGAAAATATTTTAACTGTTAAAAGAGCACAGTAAAATAACATGATTAGCTCAATAATGTTATTTAAATTTTTAATTTTTGGAAAAACAGGTTACAATTGTTTTAAAACAGTTTGGGGGCCACTGATAAGTTTGAAGAAAATCAATAATCAAAAACAATAGAGCCTGTTTTTATTAATATTTGTATTAATGTCATGTTAACGCTATCTTTTTGAATAATAATAATAATAATGGTGAGGCACTAACACCCCATGAAGGAGCTTGGCCTGCAAGGCGGAAGGTCAGAGCTTCCGTATCCTCGTTCTCACAATGCCATAAAATGAATTTTACCGAGGGATCTAATCACATCTAATCAGTGGCGTATCAGATACAATTTCGAATTGTATGCAATGTACCGAGAACCTGACATTACCAGATATATTAAAATTATGAGGTTACAATGGGTAAAGCATCTAACAAGAATGGACGACCAACAAATCCCCAAAAAACTAACAAACAGTAAACCTGAAGGTAGACGAAGACGAGGACGACCAAGAACATGATGGATGGATGAGGTGGAAAAAGACCTCCGTATCCGCGGATGGCGGAGGACTAGGGGTGGGCGATATTAAAATTTACATATCGATATTCGATATCAGAATTATCTCGATATTTATCGATATATCAATATATCGATATTTATCAATATATCGATAAATATCTGAAAAATACCGATATATCGATAAATATCGATATTCGAAAAATATCGATATTCAATATATCGATATGTCGATATCTGATATTTCCATATATCGATATGGAAATAATATCGATATTTATCGATATATCGCCCAGCCCTACTGCCGAGTGCTGACTATCAAATATTAAGTAGAATTCTCCGATGTGAAAAAAGTGTAGCATAAACAAAAAAACGCCCGAAAAGGATTTATCCACGCAAATTAAATCTGCAGACTTTACAAGAAGTCCTTATTTAAAAGTTGCAAAATGCAATACGTGTTAAATTCGGAGTACGGACTTACGGAGTACGAATACACTTTATATCGTTATCAATGTTTTTATATTGTATTGCATTATTTTAAGAAAATAAATTGTACTTATTAAAATATGTGTTAAAAAATGTGAATAATTAAAGCATATTTCTGTCTTGCTAATTATATGTGCTACAAAAGTAAAGCATTAACAAATATTAGGTATTTATTTTACTGTAACATGAGATGTGTACGTATGTACAACTGCACACCACAATCAATGCGTAATTTAACTTTAGTTTCTGAATAGCCAAATTCAGTTTAGATGAATAGTGGCAACGCAAAAAATTAGGTTCGAAAATGGTTATACAGCACTCCAATGTTTTAAAGATTATCTAAAAATTAAGAGAAACTTCGTTTTTAGTGCACCCATATTCATATCGATTTTTGAAAAGACAATTTATGAATGTAAAATCTTGTTCTGCGTGGTTACAATAGGTCAATATGTAAAATAACATAGTAAATCATTTTAGATCATAATAGCAAAGAGCATATAATGAGTAATAGTATATTACACAACGAGAGCTGTAGGAAGCATATTACACGCGAGTTGGAAAAGTTACGCACAAGCCGCGTAGCGGCGCGTGTGTAATTCCACGAGCGTGTAATTGCTCTATAGCTCGAGTTGCGTACTATACTTTTTCTACGATCACACTCATTTCGTTAAACGAAAAAGAAATATTTTATTAACTGTCAAATCATCTGTCACACCATCTTAAAAATTAGGAGGCTGCAGTCACATCCCTACACCGCTTCGTACAAACAACAGAAGCTAAATGTAACGTAATAAAAAAAATTACGTGTTAGTCATTACGTAACACTGTTTGTAACAACGAATTTACTAATCAAGTAAACAGTGCTTAATGAGCAATTTACTAATAAAGGAGTAGAAAAAGTATTATTATTAGGATGATTAAAAATTGAATTTATGGCACTTCAAATTAAGCGAATGTTGTACACTTCTGTGCAATAAAATTAAGCACACGTCTTATGACTATTTTCCACAATATTCTAGTTTGTATAATTCTGGTCTATTTTAAATGCCTGGCAGCAGTTTCAATAAATTATAAAACACCATAACTTGAAAATAACACCCTTATTAAAAGACCAAAACTAAGACCTTTCGTAAAAAACCGCTATTAATAAATTCAACAAAGCTGTGTGTGTGCTTAATTTTATTGCACACAAGTGTACATGCGCAGATGCAAGGTATACGGTATACATCCAAAAGTTATCGTAAACTAATCTGAACATTTACATGGTTACCACTTTCTAACAACAGTTGGAATAGACTAGTGGAAACTACTAATTTGACAGATATTCCATAAATCTCGATATATATGTATTTATCGATAATATGGAGATATCGATAATTATGTCGATATCTATAATTATGGGGATAGCGATAAATAACGATATTCGATAAATATCGATATCAGATATTTCCATATTCAATACATATGGATATTCGATATTTCGGTATATCGATATTCGATAAATATCGATATTCGATATTTCAATATAACGATATTCGATAATTATCGATATATCGATATTCGATAAGTATCGATATTCGATATTCGATATATCGATATTTCCATATATCGATATATTGATATGGAAATAATATTGATATTTATCGATATATCGCCCAGCCAGGCTTACGGAGGACTGCAAGAGATAGGACAGAATGGCGTCAAATCTTGGAGCAGGCCAAGACCCGACCTGGATTGTAGCGCCAACAATGATGATGATGATGATGAGAGGTCTAATATGGTAGGTACACACTTAATCTGTAACCACTTATACCGTTTACAGTGTCGAGATGCCGGGCGCACCGAGCCGCTGAGGGTATGTGCATTTTTAAATTCGGCGGAGGTATGTACTTAAGCTAGTGGAGCCTGTCTAATCTAGAACACTACGCCCGCTTTCCAGATGTTCACCCATCCAAGTACTGACGAAGCAGACTGGAGCTTAACTTTTACAAGTGTTGTGAGATGTGCAAGACCTCTCAGCCGTACTGCCGGCTTTATTTTCCTTATTTTCGGACGCACACTGTATATTTCTTATAATTATTATAAGCGGCCCGTGTACAAATTGCCCGTATAACTATTGTACAGTATGATAAAGTTCCGTATATAGTTGTAGAATTTACAATTTATTTTTGAAATATTCGCAAGAATAAAAAATTCACAATGACTGAGAAAAATTCCAACGTTCTAGATATAAATGGCCCACATTTTGATCCCAATGTATATCTAGAAAAATTATTCAAGGTAAATTTAGAACCTTAACCCTACTTTTTGTACATTTTTCAAAATTTCAGGAAAGCACTTTAAGACAAGTTATGGACCAAGAAAGCGAAATAGTAAAAGACACACAGACACTACATTCCGATATGCAAACGTTGGTCTATGAAAATTACAATAAATTCATTACTGCAACCGATACGGTGAAAAAGGTACTTCATGGTTGCTTATAGACATAACGAAATTTCGTATTAATGTATGAAAACTATTTGTAGATGAAAACTGATTTCAAAAAAATGGAAACCGAAATGGATCTACTGGCACAAAACATGGAATCGATCACCTCGTTTTCCCAGCAGATTTCATCAACGTTGCAAGATACCAGAGGGCAAATTAGCAAACTTTCGGGAGTACACAGCCTTTTAAAGAGACTGCAGTTCCTTTTTAAACTTCCAGCTACATTGAAAACACGAATGGAAGAAGAAAATTACGCACAAGCTGTTCAGGATTACTTACATGCCCAGAAGGTTCTACAGCATTACGGCAACATGCCTTCATTTCAGGGCATAAAAGCAGATTGCGAAACAATTCTCAAGGAACTAAAAAGTGCACTACGTAATCAATTTAACAACCCTCACGCAACTGCAAAGCAGTTAGCCGAATCTGTCGATCTTTTATTGCAATTAAACGAACCAGCAAAGGAGCTTTGTTTAGAATTTTTGACATGTGCAGAAAAACGTTTAAGTGAACAGTTGGTTATGTTGCGGGATCAAAGCGAACAGCGAGATATAACTGAATTCGTTGATTTAGGCTGTTCTGGCTTCTTGAGCGATTTGTGTTTGGTTGTAGCTTCTTTTCATGATATGTTTATCAATCGAATGAGCACTGATAATCTTGATAATAGGTAAGCGATTTAAATTTTTTTAATTTTTAGCGACTTCAGGACAGTCATCCTTGTTAAAAGAAATGTTGATCGAATAATATAATTTGTGTTTACAGTGAAATTTTCGAAAACTTCGCTGCCATTGAACTAAACACCTTTATTGTGAATAAAATGCAAAAATATTTCGAACTTGTTCAAAATAAGGTGGACATGGAGCAGGATATTGGGGATACAAATGTTCTTGTTAAAGCTCTGGATCGATTCTATCGTAGATTGCAAGCCATGAATACGCTTTGCAGAGACACCGATTTTGCTAAGTATGTGTACTGAGGCATACAAAGCTATGATTTAAAATTGAAATATTTCAGAACCGGCATTGATATAGTAATAAACGCAGGAAGAAAGCAGTGCAAAACCCATCTGCAGGTATTAAAAATGCATTTTGCCGATTCACTGACGAAAATGCGTCAAAGTTTAACCACCCCCAAGCTAATTACCCAAGATGATTCCAGTGCAAACTTGAATGAAATGCTAATGTCTCTTGTTCTAACAGTTGTTGAGAAAGTAAAAGGTGTTCTTCAAGACTTAGTGGTATGTAGTAAATAATTTACAACAACTGCGTTCCACTTTTGAATTTTTACAGATGTTCATTCAATCGGATGTTAATTTTGCACAAAGGGCTTTGTTCAGGGACAGCTTTTGTGTCGACAACATCAGAGAAGGCCTAATTGTGTGCTTTATGCACCACCTGACAGCCACCGCTAGAGGACTTTGTTCCAACAATGTGTCGGACCCAAAAATCCCTCCCATTCTATTATTGCTGCTATCGAAATTTTGCCTAGATTTCCAAAATGGACATGTCCATTACTTGGTAGGTTTTGACATTATGTGTACGAGGTTAATAAATAATTTATAATGTTGCAGTTGTCACAGACTGATGAATTATTCAACATTAACCCCAAAGAATCTACAGCCTTGACGACCGAAAATGAAATTAATACCACTATGCAGGAGTCGGCACAAGAGCTACTGAATTATTATGTTCGAATTCAAGGGTTAAATATTTCTCAGGTTCGTATTACTCAAATTTGTAGTGATAATGGTGTAAAAATGGGATATGGCATAGTATTGGTGTGTTCAAATAGTATATTAAAATACAAGTTGCAGAAGGCATCTATTCAAGCACGAAGCGGCGAGTTGAGGAAGAAATGAGTGCTTGAAGGACCTTTTTTTATACTATTTTTTCTATTTTGCTGCTTTATACCATTTTATAAATTAAAAAGTAAAAATGTTTTCAATTTTGCATTTAGAATAACTCCATTGTAGCACCCAAATGACGTCATTTCATAGCGCCTTATTCTAACACTCAAATAACGTCATTTTGGTGCTCGAATGGAGTTATTCTAAATGGAAAATAGAAAAATGTTGTTATAAATGCTAAAACAGACCATTTCTGTATTTTAACTACTATAGTTACATCTTATACACTGCAGATCATATTTAATGTCTTGAAAATTATATTAGAAAATTAGGCTCCAGTCAATTGAAGGGTTTTGCCACCTTTGACGATTGCATTATGCTGTTACAATTAGTAGTTCAGAACTTAATTTTTAAAGCCAGTAACTAGCTTAGTCTGCAATTTCAACATGGCAGCTATCTACTCATGTGGTTTATTTGCCTTGGCCCTACGGGCCTCGGCAACTAAAACAACATTCGTGATAAAAAGCTAAACTTCAGTGCCTTGGTATACAAACTACCATTACTATCAGTGATTTGAATAGTAGCTAGTCACAACAATATTTGGGGATAACCAAAGTTTCCTACTATGATTCCGTCATTTTTTGTTACGGTTACAGATACAGGAACGACATAGGCAATTGCCTCATCAGTTTTGCAATACGACACAAACTATACATCATGAATACATTTCATCAAATACGAAAAGGAAGAAAATGAACTTGGGTATTGCGAAATACTAGGTGTTGCTGCAATTACGTTATTTCAATTTTTCCCGCCATTTTTGTAAGCGTTGAGCGCCATTGCAATGAAATGTATACAATATAGAAACGATTTAAACACATTAAACAAAATTGAAATACCGCGATTTTTATGTTCCAACCTTTATTCGCATATAGAATTACACATATTTTCAGATGCTTCTGTAGGTGCTTATGGGGTAAGCGTTTATATAAGCGTTATAACAAAAAACAATATCAAGGTCAAGACTAGAGGCTTGTTAGCTGCTCGGTTGTCAAAAAGGGTGCAAGACAGTTTAAATATTAAATTCAACTCAGTTTATTATTGGTGTGTTTCTAAAATGGCGCTTAGCTGGTTAAAAATGTCTTCAAATTTATTGAGAGTATTCGTAGCCAACAGAGTATCGGAAATACAGGAACTGACAAATATAAAAGATTGGTATCATATAAGAACTTTAGATAATCCAGCAGATCTAATATCTCGCGGGGTACTACCAAAACATTTGATTAATTCAATTTGGTGAAAAGGTCCTAGTTGGTTAACTTTATCAAAATCGCAATGGCCTCTTCTAAATTTCTATTAAACATTCAAGAGGTTCCAGAATGCAAGGAAATTGTAGATACAGTATCAAACCTAGCAAATATTGTAGGTGAAAATTGATTTTTCACAATTTTTCATGTTGGAATAAATTACAGCGCACAGTAATATGGTGTGTGAGGTTTATCAATAATTGTCGGAAGCCAACGACGGAACGAATTTTAAATAGTATTTCAATAACCAAGTTAAATATATCGGCTAAATTACTCATTGTTCTATCACAAAGACAAAGCTTTCCTCAGGAATTGAAATATTTAAAGGCAGTTCAAAGACACAACTGAAATAAAAAGTAGGGCGTTTATCACCATTTATTGATTCAGTAGGATTATTACGTGTTGGTGGGAGATTATAAAATTCCAATTTTAGCTTCAACAACAGGCATCCATACTTAATTTGTGGAAAACATCCAATTTCTGAATTAATGCTCCAATATGAACACAAGCGGTTATTACATGGTGGTCCACAGTTGATTTTAGATAGTGTAAGAGACCGTTGTTGGCCCACAGAGGGGAGAGCCTTGGCAAGAAAAATAATATAGCATTGTGTACACTGTGCCAGAGTAAAGCCAAAACAATTAAATCAATTAATGGGAAATTTACCTGAAAGCAGAGTTGTTCCGATGTACCCCCTTCACACTACTGGTGTTGATTACGCCGGTCCATTTCTCGTAAAGCCTCAGAAAGGACGTAAAAAATCGACATATAAATGTTAGGTACATACGTTTATTTGTTTGTTTTACAACATCGGTGATACATTTGGAAGCGGTTACCGAATTAACTCTGAGACATTCTTAGCAACATTGCGTAGATTTGTAGCTCGACGCGGTAAACCTGCTAAAATTTATTCTGACAATGAGAAACATTTCGGGGGATTATGGGAGGCGGCTATTAAATCCACGAAATATCATCTGAAAAGGGCAATAGGAAATGCATTAGTCACCTTCGAAGAGTTTCTAACAATAATTACACAAATTGAAGGTATCTTAAATTCTTGACCCCTGCACCCTTTATCCACCTCACCAAACGACTATGAACCTTTAACTCCTTCACATTTTTTGCTTGGTTGAAGTGGAGTCAGTGTACCAGATCCAAGCTACAAAGATGCTGCTGTTAGCCGTCTTTCACGGTTCCAGTACTTACAACAAATGATGCCTCAGACATACATCACGGAGCTGCAGCAACGTCAGAAATGAACCAGACAACAAGATAATGTGAAGATTGGAGATTTGGTTGTGATTAAAAACGAAAATCTACCTACCCTCAAATGGCGATTGGGGCGAATCAGTTACATCCATCCAGGAAGTGACGGTGTAGTAAGAGTGGTGACAATAAAAACCTCGTCAGGTGAACTACTAGTTTTGTCTACTACCGATCAAAGACTAGGAATAGAACTTTGCGCTACACAATGCTGAATTAAATTAGTGTATACGTGAATTTTCATTAGAATAAGCACAATACCTTTATATTACTGTAAATACAGTTATACCTCGCCGTTCGCTGCTTTGCGGTTCGCTGATTTGATTTTACGCGGGGCACCTTTGTGCTCCCTTTTCTTTGCCGTTCGCGGATATTTGCTTTGCCGTTCGCGGATGTAATTGCCAACGTTAACTCTTTCAACTTTCACACACTAACGGCCGGTCTTATTAAGGCCACTAATCTGACGTTAACTTTAATTTGCAGTTAAAATAAACAAAAGCGCATAAAAATTTGTTTACTAATGAATAATCTTATATAATATGTATAGATATTATAAGAATAGAAGTCTTGACTCACTGACTCATCAACGCCCAGCCCAAACTCTGGGACCTAGAAGGCTGAAATTTTGCACAGAGGTTCCCTTTATGATGTATATAAGGAATAAGGAAGGATATTTCGAAACTCAACCCCTAAAGGGGTAAAATGGGGGTTCCAATTTTGTATGGAGAAACAATATTAAATAGACATTTCGACTTGAAACTTCGTAGGAGTACTGCTAAAAACAAATAAGCAAACATGTATTTTGTGATTTTCCGAAAATCAACGCCTTATGGGGTGAAATGGGGTATATATGCCTAAAAATCAACATGGGTGTCGTTATTGAGGTTTTTTGGAACGTTGATTGCGAAAATGGCATTTGTTTTTAAGTCCAAGATGGTGGACATGACATAAATAAAAACCCTATAGTAGTGAGACGGGGTTTCAGAGACAAATTATTTTTCGGCAGAACAACTTTTGCCGGGTCTGCTAGTATGTCATAAGCGCCAATGTTTTGATGAGGTTTTGTTTATTTTAACAGCGATTTAAAGTTAACGTCAGGTTAGTGACCTTCATAAAACCGGGCGTAAGTAAATAAAGTAAACGTATGCGGTTTAGGTCATGAACACCTAAATAACATTATTCATCACGAACTTGTAAACACACTTATCGAGCCTATTTCTTTGAATCTCTTATTACCAAATCGGACCTAAATAAATTGTAAAATTATAACCTGAATAAACAAATGGACATTCGAACTCTAGATTCAAGTGGCAGACGTATGTTACGTATGGAATTTTAGTTTGTGTACGCATGTTTATGTATTTTTGAATTTTTTGAAGTTGTGTAGTATAAATAAATCTAGTTTACGGAACCTAACCCCGTTTTTATCATTTATGTGTTTACTTGCGCATAGCGGTTTTGCGCTTCGCGGCATTCTTCTGGAATGCAACCCCTGAGAACGGCGAGGTTTGTTGACCATCACATTCTGTTATCAAAACTAGAGCTTTCTTACCGGCCGCATTCAGCAAGTTAGAATAGGTAACTTCTTGAGCGTGCTCCTCATAGTCAAGGCTGGGGTGCCTCAAGGATCGGTCTTATCTGCTCATTTTTTTATAATTTTTATCAATGACTTATGGAATAAGCAATTTGAAGTTGAAGTATTTGCTTTTGCAGATGATATTGCTTTTTTATATTCCGACAAAAACATTCAAAATTTATTTCTACACTTACGCACTGACTTAAGAATTCTAAGACCCGTATTCATAGTCGTTCGCCAGCGGATCGCCGGCGCTTGCCGGAGTTTCGTTATGAATAGTATGTTGGCGGCACTGTACGTCTATGTCAAATTCGAGGTTATCAGGTTAGGTTTTCCGCCAGTTTTGACAGAAATTGACACAAAATCTAACCTGCTAACCTCGAATTTGACATAGACGTACAGTGCCGCCAACATACTATTCATAACGAAACTTTGGCGACTCGCCGGCGAGTCGCTGGCGAACGACTATGAATACGGCTGTTAGAAGTTGGTGTGCTGTAAATAAAATGATTTTAAATACATCAAAAACAAATTATATAAATTTTTATCACAATAGTTTTTATTACAACTCTCAAGTAAAGTATCACGAATTTGATTGAAATCAGAATAATTTGTGCCAATGTTCAATATTAGAGAAAGTAAGTAGTTTTAAGTATTTAGGGGTTTATGTAGACGAAAATTTATTTTGGAAAAAGCATTTATCAGTTTTACATAATCAGTTAAAATTCAATATTAGAAAGTTCTACTACTTACGAAATTTCTGTGATAACAACTTATTACGAACGTTATATTTTGGCTTAATTCACTCTAGAATTCATTGTATGTTGTGGAGGAACTTACAAAACGTTTATTAAAAATCTAAGAAAAACTCAAAATACATTCATTCGTATCGTTCTAAAAAAACATAAACGCGACTCATCCTTTACTTTATTCAAGGAATTAAAAATTTTGCCGATTCAACATCTTTTTGTCTTCAAAACACTGCGGTTGTTTTATATATGAAGTGGTAACAGAGGTAATACTAGAATAAATTATAATACACGTAGTAATAATCGTAGACTATTCAACACTATAACATATAAGCCAATCATATTGCAGACATTTGCTTTTTTCAACCAATAACAGCAGTATATCAGTGAATATTGGGCACCATGCAAAATATTCACAAAACAATGTACCTACTGAAAAACTAAACAACCTTGTTGCGAAATATCGCTTAGCAACTATGTTCTGTCCTTAGTGATATCGCCAGGTTACGTAAAACTAAATACCAACAAACTGTGTGAACAAAGTTTGGCTTGCGTTAAAATTTTTAAAATGTTGTGTTTTGAAAGTATTCCGCCGAATTTAATTGAGAATGAATAATTATATTAATTGTTAGATTATTTTTCAATAAAGTTAACCGTTATGTATTAATATTGTTAAATAGTCGTTCCAAATACCACTCGAAGTGGATATATATTTTTTTAAATATTTTGCAATTTCCATAGAAATTATTGCAAATTTCACTCAACAAAATCACATTTAAATGTCACTCGCCTTCGGCTCGTGACATTTTTAATGTGATTTTGTATCGTGAAATTTAAACGCAATAATTTACATGGAAACCGTAAAATATTTGTCAAAAATATATCCACTACTTGTGGTATTACCCTTGAGTATTTATCAAGCCTAATGTAAATGTATTCAAATTTAAACACTGTTTTCTATATTTAGTCCTTAACTATTTTAATAAATTACCACTAGAAATTAAAGAATCTTGCAATGTAAATTTATTCTGTAAGAAGTTAAAAATTGCCGTTTCAATTTGAACAACCTTTTATTTTTTAATAATTTAGTGTAATAAATATTTAATTATTCTATAAGAATACTGGTAAGGGAATATTGTTAATTATTATATTGATAAGAAAATATTGTACATAAGCTGTTGTGTTTAGTTTTAAGTCGGGTGCCACAGGCACTGCAGAGAGCCGGAATGTCAAATCTTATCAAGCAAACAATTTCCAAAGGACTGAACTCAAAACATGTCATTGTTTCCTAATTTTTAGAATGTCTGATTACCCGTACATAAGTGTGCAAATAAATCATTATTTCAATATTAAGTATAAGAATAGCTTTAGCTAAACTTTGCCTTTTCTACTGAAAACTTTGCAACATAATGTATGTGCAAATAAAGAAGATTTTATTATAAATACTTGTCAACAGCATGAGTTATATAATGCCACAAATAGGTTTCAGAGATTGGTATTATTATGTATTGGTATGATGCTTTTGACATGATTAAATATTAAAGAAAGTACTCCTTGCAGATGTTGCGCAAAAGTGTAGAAACAAGGGACTGGCTGCACACCATAGAACCAAGAACTGTAAGAGCTGTGATGAAAAGGGTAGTTGAAGACATGGCCTCAATTGACTCCACTGTAGCACAGTTGTATGAAGATCAGGGCACTACTACTGAACATAGCAGCGATTCCAGCAGAAAAACTCATAGGTAAAGATAATTCTACCGGGTGTCCCCTTTCAAACTGGAACATAAGGATTGTATTTAACAGTTGCATGAATTCCTGCTCGCCAATGCAACCTACAGAAAATCTTTTGGTATCAATGGAAAGAGAAAATGATTTCGCATCTAATCGTATCAAAAATATAATTATTTTTGTCAATTTTCATTGAATAATATTAATCAAAAGTTTTCATGTTTTTTAAATATGAGTTGCCTTGACTTAAAAACAGTTGACAGAGCTATACTCATATAATTTGTTATTTGATGACATTCAGAGTTAGTTCAGTCGTTTTTACTTTATAAAAGCAAAGATTACTCGAACGAAGAGGGAGTTTTTATGAAAATAACTTTATTAGCATTATTGCTATACATAAACAATTTCACAATTAATAAACAATAATTCTTATGGTTAAAATATACCTATTACAGTGAGGTTAGTTTGCGGAGAGTGAGAGATTTGTTTCAATGCAAGACCTACCTCATTAATCAAAAGTGTTCGAATTTTAATTTCCAACAATTTCAAACGGTCCGATAATTTTGTCATTATAAATTCCAGCCCAAATATTAATTTTTTGAGGGTATTGGGCTCTTGTACATACACAGATTAATTCTTGGTTTTTCTTGAGCCCAATATCTAATATTTTGCACATTGGGTTCGTTGTTTAAAGTAAAAGAACATTAATCCGTGAAACATATTGATGACAAAAAACGACGATCTTGATTGGCACGTTCTTGCATTCCTTCACAAAATACATTTCTACTTTTTTCATCTGGTTCAAATATTTCCTGATGACATTGTGGTTTGTATGGATAATATCTGTGCTTCTTTAATGTCTTAGATACCTCCGACTTTGAGACATTTAATTCACGACCAATTTGTCTTGTGCTGTATTTTGGTTTCTTCAAATTTCCGGACATATCTGTGTAGTATTGTAGATGCAGACGGTATTGGACTGTTAAAATTTTATGGAAAACAAATCTCTCACTCTACGTGAACTAACCCCACTGTAATATGTTTTTTATGATAGAAACTCTCTCTTCGTTCGAGTAATCGTTCATTTTATAAAGTAAAAACTACTGTACTAGAGTCCCTGTATATAGTTATATAAGAGTCGGGCAAACACAAATGTCAGCCGCCATTAGAGTTCCAAAAATAAATGATGCGTTCAAGGCCGGAGTTGTTTTCCTTAGTATGTGTCACTTTGATGAATTTAATTACTTGTCTGTTTGACATTGTCAATAAATGGTAAACTTAATGAATTTACGAAAACTACACTGGTAGGTATCTACCGTTTACCAATTAGTGGTCAGCTGATTTTGCAGTAGATCGATCGGTTTGAGTAATTTACGAGCGGTTTTTTGGTGGTGTAGTAAACATATTACCTCTAAAAACTTGTCTTGTCGTCGAATCAAACAATATTACGTACGTCATTTAATTGTCATTGTCATAGCCATCGTTCAAATTTTTATTTTCGATTGCTACTGCGCATGCGCAGTGGATCGTAGCCAATCAAAAATTGAACCGCGTTTGCCCGACTCTTATCTTACTATATACAGGGACTCTATACTGTACTAACTCTGAATGTCATCAAATAACAAATTAATTTGAGTATAGCTGTCAACTGTTTTCAAGTCAAGGCAACTCATATTTAAAAAACATGAAAACTTTTAATTAATATTATTCAATGAAAATTGACAAAAACAATTACATTTTTGATACCATTAGATGCACAATCATTTGCTCTTTCCATTGATACCAAAACATTTTCTGTAGGTTGAATTGCCGAGCAGGAATCCATAAAACTGTTAAAAACAACATTAAATCCCTATGTTCCAGTCAAGTCATTGCCAATCTACTTTTTATTTTGAGATTAATGTAAAAAAAATTACACATTAATTTTTAAGTACAATAATAACAGCTTAAGATAAAAAATACTGAAAACCCAATGCTACGAAAAAAGCATTGACTACCAAAATTGTTAATGACATTGTGACGTGCCAGAAAAATATTGGCATGAATTAATTGCCTCAAAATTTACCACAACGACTTGTTCAAATAGATATTACGTCATCAGTTTCTTTATATTCCAGCATATCAGTATCAAGACATCAGTATCGTTCAAACTGGTCTAGTTACACTCCAAATCACCTGGATTCCACCCTGGTATCAAACATACACAAATTGTTCAGCGAAAGAATAGAAATTTTCTCAACAGTGGAATTCAGTAAAGTTTCCATCCTCACTGGGATTATTAAGATAAGTCTAAAGGTCTGTCAAACATTTATTTATTACAGACTAGAAACTTATTTGTACAAACCTATTTATCACCGCAGTTTGTATTTACAAACGTTCAAAATTGTATCTTGTTTATTTCAATACCACGACCTTGTGATTTTACTTATCTTTTGTTCTAGACTTTTATGGAGTGCGTTCGTTTGAAAACGTTTAGCAAGTACGGTTTGCAACAAATTCAAGTGGACACGCATTACTTACAGTTGTACTTGTGGCGATTTGTTGCAGATGAGAAGTAAGGAATGGTAGTATACTGTGAGATGCTGTTCACACGATATTGCTTGTTTCAGTCTTGTGCATTTTCTTCTGGACGAAATATTGGGGTCGGCTGTGCATCGATGCTTAGAACCCGTGCTTATGGAACCAAGTGTAGTTGATATTATCTGTGAAAGAGGCTGAACTGCAAAAGATTTTCTAATATATAATATTTATTGACTTGTTAGGTTTAGCTTTAGAGTTTCTTTATTTAATTTTAGTGATGTAACATGTGACTATATTTTGTATTTATTTGTTTAAGGTGTTTTATTGTAATAGTTACTATAATAAATTTAAATTAAATATGTTCTATTGATTTTGTTTGTTTGTTTGTTAACGAACATGGCATGCATAGTACAGTACTGTAGGAATTAAACTCATCTCATCAATTTTAGTAGGTTTAAACATTTTAAGCAAAAACAATTGCATTAACTAAGGTCGTATGATCTTTTAATGGGAACTTGTATAGTATTGTTATAAGATTTTTGTAATACCTACTTGTTAAATATTTGTTTAGGGACTGTTTAGTACTACGTAAGCAACCTCTTTACGTCCCGGCCGTAAAAAGTGTCCGTAAAGACCACGGCCTGCTAAATTGTGTTCCAAACGTCAAAGTGACGTTTGTCACCTGCTTACAGCCATACACAAAATTGGAAATAAATGACATTTATAAACAACAGTTGCCTCGTCCTACGCACTCTCAATCATTCTAAAACGTCATTACACAAATCTAGCGTTTTTATGAAAATAAATTTAAAAAGTACGTATGACCGAATTGTATGTAGGTATTACAAAAACTATTGTACAATACACGTCCGTTAGGGCCTTTACTGCCTCGCCAGTATTATTCGACTCGCTCTTCGAGCTCGTCTCACAAATTCTCTGGCTCGGCAGTAAAGGCTATCCTAACGGACTTCTACTGTAAAATACTATTGCTCTATGGTTTATAGCGATAAAATTTTAACAAATCAAGGAAGCCAAGTGTTACAGCCAATACTAAATTTCAAATAAGCATAAATAGTACAGTTAAAATAAATTTTGACCTGGGAAAAATTGCAACACAAATGATTTTTTTTGCATTATACTGTGAAAAGTGTGAATTGTAACATACTCAAAATCCCGGCCCGGGAAATCAGTCAAAATTCAAGATGGCGGCTGAATTTGCTTTTTTCTCTATTTTGCTGCATTTATTGCCGTAAAAAAGATAGTGCGCACTCAAAATAGATACTTATTATGTACTGAAGCATGCCATTTACATCAACTCAAAATCCCCATTAATCCCGGCCCAGGAAATCAGTCAAAATCGTAGATGGCAGCTGAATTTGCCATGTTTGTCATTAATATACAGGCAGTTCTTATATAAATAAAATGATTACATGTATTGTGTATTACACATCACATGAACTTTTATTACACATCAGACTTACAAGAACAAAAAAACGTAATTTCAATGTACGAGGGGTGATCCCTATGCTCCGTCCCCGACCAACTTCCGGTTACAAAATTAAAATTTATATCACCTTATTTTTCTACGTAATCTCTTTTAACCCTAATGCATTTATCCCACCGATGCTCCAGCATTATAACGGCTTCCTGGAGGAAGGATTGTCCAATCTCTGCAAACCACTGATTTACAGCATCTGTTACTTCATTATTGCAGAAAAATTTCTTCCCCCGAAGCTATTCCTTGAGTTTGGCGAACACTCTATAATCGCTAGGGGCGAGATCTGGAGAATATGGCTGATGTTCAAGTAGTTCAAAGCCTGCATTGGCTATGGCAGCCATAGCAACACAAGAAGTGTGGCTCGGTGCATTATCCTGGTGATACAGAACACCACGTTTCAATTTGCCACGACGTTTTTCCTTTATAGCTTCGGGCAATTTTGATTTTAAATTTTTATAATAGTTGCCTGTTATTGTAGCTCCTTTTTGTAAGAAATCAATTAGAATTACTCCCTGGGCATCCCAAAAAACAGAAGCCATTACTTTTCCGGCTGATAGATAAACCATAAAACCCGGCGTTGCTCGCTACATTAAGAATTACGCCGTTACTCGCGCGTGAGAGTTTCTCTCACGTTTCAGAAATCTCTGATTTTTAGTGTAAATTATCTACTTATTGAAATGTTATTGCACACAGACGTCTATCTGACTTTTATTAATAATTTTCAAGTAAACACTAAATTAAAAAAACATTTTTATACCACAAAAAAAGTATAATACAGTAAACATAAAAGACTAACTTTGGTTGTATAGGAATTGGTAACTTAAAATGAACAGGCATTTTAGATAACTTAAGTCACTAGATTCATAACATAACATAAAAAGAAGAAACTGAAGAAAATACACGAAATACAATGCATAATACAAAAGCATAATATATCAGCAGCATTGCTAGCGCACGAAAATATAGTGTGTTAGGTGCAGATTGGCCGGGAGCACTTTTGGCTTCTTTTCTTGGTTGCTCTGTGGCTGTGGCATGCTGGGCAGCTTTCAGTAAAGCAATTTCAACCATCTTCCTACCTCTACTCATGTTGAATAATATATATAACACGGATACTCGTGCGATGAAAGGAACTCTCACACTTGCTGCGCGTATCTAAATAAATGCATTGAAATCAGATACTACGTGTACAAACATCGAACCCTTGTGGTAGACTGTTGTTGAAAATCAGTTAGAAGCATACCTGAGAGGACAAAGACCCCCACCACTTCTTATGAAAGATACGCCAGCTTTACTACAAATGTGAGAGAAAATTTCATATAGCGAGCAACGCCGGGTTAAATTTTCGAGGAGGTGGAGAACCATGATACTTCCACTCCAATTATAAATCTTTAATGTCTTCACATAAAAAAAAATTGAATTTTAATATTAACCCTTCAGTACCCGTTTACGGTCTGTGAGACCGAGCAAACACATAATGCAGTATATTACTTAATGTTCTAGCGTTAGTTTACCGCCCATTTCACTACCTTCCTATATATTGCCATTGAAGATCCGTATGCAGTTTTGAGTTCGTGCGTGCAGTGGTTTAAAAGTTATTTATAATTTCGGTTTCAGAGACCGAAACGGGTACCCGAGTTGTTTTTATTTTTACCTTTGATATACTACGAATGTGAGGAGAAGAAAGTATTTTCGGAATTTTTAGTAACACTGTTATACTAAAACATTATTATAGTCATGGCAGATTTTATGAGAAAGAACAGGCGCGACTAGAACAGACGATGCGAGATATAATAGCGGAGGAGGATGTCGACAACGCGTTTTATGATGATGTGCGATCGTCTGACGAAGATAATTTATTGGAAACTAGGGAAATGAACAGTGACACTGAACAGGAAATATCTGATTATGAAGACGTTAGTGAACAAGAAACTAATGCCATAAGATATCTTATTATTTTTATGGAGGTGGCAGAGGGTGTCGGACTGCGAGACCGGAGCGGGTACTGATGTCTTACAATTTTTAACGGGTACTGGAGGGTTAAGTCTTGGTAGAAATGTGAAATTTTGAAAATATTTAAAAAATTGAAAAATGAGTTTTTGCTAAAGTTAAAAAAAAATAGGTGTTTTCTGGCCTTGAGATTGCTCAGTTAGCTAAAAATAACACACTCTAAAAAAATCTCATTGAAATCTTATTTAATTTACGAAAAAGGGCAATTTTTGGATTTTGACAATTTCGAAAAACTCCATTTTCTCAATAAGTAAAAATCACTCGGTATATATGATAGAGGCTAAATAAATTTTTAGAGACGCACAAATTATTGACGTATAAAGTTTAACGAAAAATAAAAAAAAAATTTCCCATATTATGCCGATCTTTTGGCGGACTCTGTATAACGATACGTATGAAAGTAATTCAAAAGTATGATGTAAATGGCATGCTTCAGCACATAATAATTACCTATTGTAAGTGCACATTATCTTTTTTATGGCAATAAATGCAGCAAAATGGAGAAAAAAAGGCAAAAATCGGAAAATTCAGCCGCCATCTTGGATTTTGACTGATTTCCCGGGCCGGAATTAATGAGGATTTTGAGTATGTTAAAATACACACCTTTCAGAGTATAATGCAAAAAGAATCATTTGTGTTGCAATTTTTCCCGGGTCAATGGTATTTTTACACTATTTTGACTGTACTAGAAGTACTTGGAGCTAAGTACTAATCATAATTATGGCCGTGATTGGTCGAAACAAAGTCATCTGAAAATCAAATATTTTATCAATTTGACATTCATGAATCCTAAGACTATAAATAGTACAGCAAAATTAAACAAAAATGCCCAAATCCGGAAATCTAAAAAACTAAGGTCTGGCTATCACAAGTTGTTCATTACCCTTTGCTCTAAATGTGGTAGAAAGTCTCCGCCGCCAGAGCGTCCGGTTTGGGAGAGGGGTGGAGGAGGAGGTGTCAAACCAGTAGGTATGTTTTTTAAGTTTTTTGCAAATATCTCGGAAGTCCTTTAGTTTAGAGCTTATTGTATCCTATAAACTTTTAAAGTACGTTAAATTTCCAACAAAATTTGTCCTATACACTTTTTTCAGAGATATGGAGGGGGTAAAATTTAGCAATTCCGTCGGAAATAGTAGAAAAGGTGGTTAACTTATCAAATTATTGGAAATTAGATGCAGAAAAGTGCTTGATGGAGCTGCACTGTACACTGCATAGTAGACATTTTCTTGAAGTTTGGTGTTTATGAGAAAGAAAAAAGTTAACAATTGTAAAGTTAAAGCATTTCATTTATCTGAATAGTTGAGGTAGTCCAAATTATTCTTTTTTGCAGTTTTTTATACTTTAATTTAAGCGCAATAAGTATTGTAATGGCTGCCCACTACTAATTAATTGCTTCTATTAATAAAAATATCTAGAGCCACCATACATATTATTTTTAATTCTGGGTTCGTCACAAATCAGATAACTAATTTTGGTTCTCAGGGATAATTAAATGAGCGGTCTAGTGATATGCTTGACCTGAATGATCGTACGCCCCTATTTATAATGTAATCTACTTGCAACTTGAATTATTGTTGGCTAACTCATAGCAGAACAGAGCTCTTATTCAAGGTCTGGGTTCACAATTTTAGATTTAAAATTTTGATTGCACGCCTTTGGTGCGTAGGTCAAAAGCAACCTAAATGCTACAATGGAGCTAATCTGTCATATAATTTTACGTCTTTATGAAAAACTAGCAAATGCAGATCGTTTTCGTGTTTGTGATATGAATTACTACTCAATGAGCAAATTAAA
The DNA here is from genome assembly GCA_940337035.1 of Agriotes lineatus. Taxonomy (NCBI): domain Eukaryota; kingdom Metazoa; phylum Arthropoda; class Insecta; order Coleoptera; family Elateridae; genus Agriotes; species Agriotes lineatus. Next base: position 22,160 of record CALNHX010001680.1, read on the forward strand.
TAGGTAAGTTTTTTATTTTCCCGCTTTCTTATAGCGTCGGTTGATCGTGTTTTGTTTCTAGCCAAAACCCTCCACTTCGTTGATTCGAAATAATGACGTCAAGGAATCCTAACCTCAATTCTGGACTTCTAAATTCTCAATTTGAAGCTACTGAAGCTATTAAATCCCGTGAATCTGCCAAGCAGCGATGCTATTCCACTCCCGGGTAGGTTTTACGGTGGTACATGTACAATTTTGCTTCACAACTAACCTTGCAATTTTTCCAGGTGCTGTCCGATGATGTCCGGAGAGGTGATAATGTACCAGATCTTCTCTCAGCGAGCAGGAACCGTGGTGCAGGCCTTGGAGGAGCTGGACTGGTGTGCCGCCGATGTAGCCACGAAGTCAGGAACCTCGTAAACCGCCTCTTGCTGTTAAACGTAGGCCAAAATAGGATGGCGAACGTCCCTCGGAAGCCGTTGTGGATCGGAAATATTTTGTAGTGGCCGATTTTAAAACCCACACTTGTGCTTGAACACTGCTATGTTGTGAACACTCTGGTAAAGTTTCGGAGCTGTATTTTAATATTTACTATATAAAAATTATATTTTTCTGGGAGAATAAAACTGGGCTGTCAGTAAAATTATTTTATTTTTAGTTGTTATTAACAATTGCACATCAATACAAATAGGAAATCAACTCTGTTCAATTGACCTTTTTAACAAATAAATTCTTAAAATCTAACTAATTTTACAATTCTACCTTATTTACTAAATTGTCCTTTGATTTTTGTAATCATTGTCTTACATTATCACTCGCGTTGCACCGTTTTAAATGTCTTTTCATTCACTTATTGCACTGACTCATGTTTCTTTTCGCGCACATCCTCTTTTGATCACTTCTGAATTCAATTAAAAGTCCATTTCATTGTTATACTTGCTAATCAATAAACTGTTTGTAAATTCAGCAAATTTCCAATATTGTTGTTCCATTTTCCTTTTTTATTTATGATTTGCCTTTAGCTTTGACCTCACTTCGTGCTCGTTGCACCCTGCTTTGCCTTCCTCCACATTACCTTATTATGATATGCTCACAGAGAATTGTTATTAATGAATTAGACTATGACTTGCAAAATACCCTCGACCAGCATTTACTAATTATTTTCATAGGCGATTCATTCTTACAAATTTACATTGATTAAATAGAACATGAATCCAACCTCTATGATTTGAGCTCTGCCTTGTTCTTTATGTTAGGAGAATTAATTTCTTTATTACTTGCATAGCTTTGCACATATTATTCCTAAATTCAAGTCTGATTAATTTTTATTTTATTGCAATTAGATGCCATTTCTCAATCTAAGCTTGTCTGAATTATTCATTATTTTGTTGTGCTGTTAGAAGTGAGACTCAGGGCTTAAGACCATCTTAGTATATTTATTGAATTTACTCCCAATATACCTTACATTACCCTACCACCCTGTGTATGTAGGGTCAGTAAACGTCTGTATATGTAAATATGTAATCTAAATAGACGTTCAGTTTTGGAACTGCATAAAGAGTGTCGTAGGCGGTACACTTTAAAACCCAAGCCATCCTCAACAGTTAAAACCTCAGAGGAGTGTACACCAGCCCAAGGTTCATTCAACTTCAAAACTCACTGTTGCATGTGTGCACGACCATGTCTCAATGTGTCAAAATGTAGAAATTCATTCCAGCAAGAATATTGTGAGTAGTAATGGGCATAACCGGACAATTTTCATAAACGAATTATTTGCATTCGAATGACATTAATAACCGAATGATTATTTGAATAACATTCGAATACATTTTGGTTCTCGATTCGTTTCGATTTCGCCGGTTTGCCGGTTACGCGGTTCAGCGTCATCTGCATCGGCATCGTAACTTGCAGATAGCAGAGGAACTCAGTTAATCGTTAATTATAATAATTGTATAAATGATTTTAATTTGATTTCTAAGGAGTTTGTGCAATAAGTAATTGTGGATATGAATGAAATATATCTGGATACACCTTTATTGTTTTCGATTGCTGGCGATTTATAATAATATAATAATAATTAATAATATATTGTTGTATTTGTATGAGTTTAACGACTCGCAATTCTGCATTAGCACGATTGCTCCTACATTCTTCCGATCTATAACCAAAACATAATATGTAGGTACATTATGTGTTATGTATTGGAAACTAAGAGGTATTTATTAAGAAGTGTAGAAAGAAAGAAATATCCGGGACTGCTTGCTAAGCGCAATTAAAAAGCAGTGGTAAAACGTTTATGTTTATCGATCGGCCGAGTTAAAGGCCGCAAAAAATTGATTTATGTTCATATCATATGACGACGGTCAACCGCGAGCCTCAGCTGGCAAGGGAGAAAACTGTAAAGCGAGACGCCCAAATGGTGTTTTCAATACAATCAGCCTTGCTTATGCTTATGAGTTATGAATGACGTATTATTTACAGAATTTCGATCACTCGCAGGTCGCTGAAATATGGCACTCAGTACGTATCAGGATGAGGTTATTTTTCATTCGAATACTTGGAACGAACACCGAGTTACATATAGGTTATTTCAATAACCGGATAACCGGTTATTTTTCATTCGAATAAGCCCATCACTAATTGTGAGGTAACAACAGTTGGACTGATACAAAGTATCCGTGAAGATGCAACAAGAAGAAATGATGCTTGGGGTCAAGAAGTGCTTCTCATAGTCTGCAGTGTAACTGACGTAGTCCAATCTGAGCAGTGGTACCGTAGGTATTGTTTGCAAAGGTTTAGGGTTGCAGGTTCAAGCAAACCTGGGGAGGCATCACGTAGAGGCGGACCAACAGGTGATTATGACAGAACTGAGGCATTCGACAAACTATGCCAGTTTTTTAATAGAGAATGACGAATGCCAGTACACTTTCAATGAATTACATGAGTTGTATGTGAATCTGAATCCTGGGGTTGAAACGTATGACGACCGCTACTTAAAAGACAAACTTGTCCGCTGTTTTGGCCCCAGCTTATATGTAACAAATATTCCTGAAAAAGAGTCATCATTTGCATCTGTTGATGCGGCTTCCTCAGAGCAACACGTAGAGTTTCGTAATGCAAACCAGAAGCACATACAGCTTTTCATTTCTTGGTTTCAACAGCACAATACTTTTTCAAAACATCCTCAGCTGTATTCCCTCTTCACAGATATTTTGGCTGACTCGAAAACAACCACTCACATAAAATTCACAATATTCAAGCATTGCAGCATGAATAAGGGAACATGAAAGATGTTTTATTGTGTGTGTTATGCCTTCACAGGCTGTGATTCTGTGTCCGCATTTTTACAGGAAAGGCAAAACGGCCCTTTTTAAAAAAGTGCAATATGATGTGGAACTAAGAAATAAATTGCTTACCTACTTCTAACGAGCCAAATGCATAGGCAGATTATATTGCTGATGCTGGCAACGATTCTTTCCTATCTGTATACGGATCGAAAAAAAAACAAAATTTGGATGTTCTACGTCATCAGACATACTTAAAGACAGTTGCAAAGCAGCCGGTGCAAGAAGAGTTCAAGTTAGCTACTCTACCTCACACCAGAGCAGCAGCATAGGAACACTCACTGAGAGTGTACCATCAAGTGCAGAAATGGCATGGATGCAAAAAAGACCTCCTGAAATGGGGATGGAAAATGGTCAGTGGGCACCTGCCCGAACAACATCTCGTCCTGCTGCTCCAGAACCCTTGCTTCACATGATCTCTTGTTCATGCAGAGAAGAGTGACTCAACAACTGTGAGTGCCGAAGAAGTGACCTTCTGTGCTCAACCATATGCACCAACTGCGCTGGATACGTATGCAGCAATATGGAGGTATTCATTGATTATAATAAAGAAGAAGATTTACTGTTGCCAGATGAAGAGGACAAGCAAGAACCTATCCGAATGGATTCAGATAATGATTGGACTGACAATGAAGACCAGTGATAATTATATTTGTGCATAATGTATTAGTTATAGTTTTCATTTTTCATTTCTCTGTTTGCTCATAAAGATTTTTTTGTGTCACATACTTACTGTAAGATATGAATTGTATACCTATTTCAGATGTAGGAACATGAATTTTATACATTAAATTTCGTTATTATATTATCAAAATCTTTGGTTAGTTTTTAAATTAAATCCATCTCCCTCTGTGTAATAGTACACTTCAACAAAACAAAAGGAAACATAAAAAATTTGCTAATTTTCAATAATTTGATAAGTTAAGCAACTTTTACTATTTTCGACGGAATAACTAAACAGTAGAAATATTAAAAACACCAAACCTTCCCCATGTATAAATTTAATAACAAGCAGTAAGCAAGTTTTTACAGCAACATGTTTCGACTAGATAGTCATCATCAGGCTATTGATACAAAGAAGTGGTTATATGGTCAAGTGAAAGCATAACTAAGAAGGAATGGGAGTTGAGCCTTAAAGAGGTACATATTTAAGCCATGTGTAAACTTGAGTCACAAGGTAGTCGACTGACCTTCGCCGCCAAAAAGACCAAAATACATGAGGATTATATTACACGAAATAATTAACAACAAAAGTAAAGCAAAGACGATCCGTGACGGGGAAAGTGACAGAATTCTGTCACTTTCACATGGCTTAAATTTGTACCTCTTCAAAGCCCAACTCGCATTCCTTCTTAGTTATGCTTTCACCTTGTCGTGATACGCCTAAAGTCGAGGTGACTGGCAATCCTTTTAGTTAAAATACACTTGTACACGAAGACTAAAGCTACTGTTGCGAGATTAATAAAAACGCTTAAGTACAAATACTTGCATTTATTTTCTGCCGTTTACAGAATTCTGAAGTTTAATACCGTCACTCGGTAGGCGTTTACACAAATTCAAATAAGCCTATCAGAGCAGTTCTAAATTTTGGACTTTTGGCAAGTACATACGGACGTGACAGTTTATAATAGTTCTATGAATTTGACAAATTTGATGCTTTCACACGCTAAAATTTGTCAAGCGGCGACACCACGCAAATTATCTCGAATAAAGTTTTACAATTCTCCTAAAGGAATTTGCTCCAGCCGGCACGTAATTTTTATGACCGAGTTGCAACAGTTGCGCTGCTGACCACGTACTAGCTATATACCATCGCCCAATATTTCGGCTTACGAAGTAAGCCCTACATAAATTTACTCTAATCTATTCCGTGAGATTTGAATATTTTCATCTTCCCAGAGAAAAGCACGTTTCTAAGCATATGCTAAATATTCCCCTGTTGTAATTTTAATATACCATTTTGCCTACGAAATTCTACCTTAAAATATTTACGATACAAATGGCTTATAGCTAACTAAAGTACAGTCTATTCCTACAACCGCGTATAGTTCATTTCATTAAAGAACGCAAATCGTAACAACCTGATCATATAACCACTTTTTTGTATCAATAGCCTGATGATGACTATGCTTGTTATTAAATTTATACATGGGGAAGGTTTGGTATTTTTAATATCTCTCCTATGATATTCAACCCCATTTCGTGTTACTAATGGATTCTTCAACGTTCAACCGGAATAACTAAATTTTACCCCCTCCATATCTCCGAAACTATTTGGTACAGCAAAAAAATGTATAGGACACATTTTGTTGGAACTTTAACATACCTTAAAAGTTTATAGGGTAAAATAAGCTCTAAACTCAAGGGTTTCTAAGATATTAGCAAAAAACCTCCCCCTCCCTCCAAATCCCGACGCTCTAGCGGCGGAGACTTTTTACCGCATTTACAGCAAAGGGTAACGAACAACTTGTGATAGTCAGACCTTAGTTTTTTTCATTCCCTAGTTTGGAGCTAATTTTACCGTACCAATAAGGAAAACCGATAAATAGTGGACAAAATAGGCTGGTCTACAACGTTTATTTGAATAATATAGAGCAAAATGATTGTAAAATACAAGCAGTCAAACCAACTTATATTTTCCTAGTGTAAAACTAAATTTGAGTTTAGAGTGCCACCTACAGCATTTCTGTTTCAAATTTGGTATATTTTTTTATAAACCAAAATAAACACGCTTATTAAATGTGTAGCTTTTCTGCTAATGATCTATGATTTGAAACAAACTTTGACTTTACCTCATTAAAATTTGAAGACAGTTTTATATTGTATATCTGTAAGCTCGAGTTTGGATGTTTGAAAATGAGGAATTGCCTACAAAAGAAAGTTATTGCCGTTTTCTTAAGACGTAGCAATCCAGCAGCTGTGGGCGGGTATACAGAAGGTTGTCTTCTCCATGATTTTAAAAGTTTGTGGGAAAATCGATACACATCCGAACGGCAGGGAATTATACCACGCTAACATTACAACTTTAAAAATTATACATTTTTGTACAAATTGGGGTTGTCTCACCCACTTTATAGTTATGAGCTGATTTCCTAATTACTTTTTGTTAAAAAAATATATGGAAGAACAGAGACCTAGACTTAAACACGGCTGTAGTAGATTTTTTAAGACATTTTAAAAAATAAGGTGATCACACGAGTCTTTTACTGCTCGTAAAAATTAAATTTTGCAATTTTTGAAAAAAACTAGGTACTTCTTACAAAAAACTTCTTTAACAAACATTGCAGATAATTGCGTAGTGCATGATATTATAGGAAATACAGTTTTATCAATTATTTTCCTGGAAAACAGAAAAACACGTAAGAGTAAAGCACCACTTCCAATTGTCCGATTTTAACCAAAAATCACTGAGATCTCCAAACTTATATTTAAAAAACGAAGATATAAGTTTTCAGGCTGATCGAGTAATCCGTCTGGGCTGTAGAGAAGACACAGACAGACTGACAGACAGATATCACATTTCGAAAATCACTTGAATCAGAAGACACAAAAACGGATATTTCCAAAAAAATCTCGAGTTTGAAAAAAATTATGATAACTATACAAAAAGTTTCTCTGTTTTGATAAGTGGTTTAATAGTTATTTATGTAAAGTCCCGGTTGGTTTAGCTTGAACAAGCGTCCAAGTTCGATCAGTAGAGTTAAGCAACGCCCTTTCTGGTCAAAACTTGGATGGGAGTTCCACGGCTGCTTCGCTCGAAAGCCTCGTGGTACGGCTGCCACGGAAATAGTTGGTCCCGGATGTCATAATAACATCATGACAGTCGTTAGTAGGGTTGGAAGTGCCCATAAATGTACAGCGACGCCTATAATTGGCCTGACGGCTGTTGGCTGAGTACGAAATAAATAAATGTATCAAGAGCATAAGAAGGCGTTTAATTATTTAGTTGTATGTACCAGGGACATAAAAGCGCGTTTAAAGAGTTATTTATGTATACCAAGGACCTAAGAAGGCATTTATGGCTTGCGGTGTGAAAATTAAAGCCCAAGGCGTGACTACGGGTTCTAACACAAGGACCATATACGCTAGTTATGCACCAGGTGCATACACCATTCTATGTACAAAAGTAATATTCATAATTAAAACCAGCTTTATAAGACACTACGTGTAGCCATAAGTACTTTACGGTACTCATTGGGTTGTAAGGTACTACATGGCCCGTTGGCTGCAAAGTGACCCATTCTATCCGGTCATACATAACGCATAAATAAATGTAGTTATTAGAGTTCAGCGATCATACTTTGAAAAACACAGTAAGTATTTTTGTTATTTCTTCCAAAAAGTTTCTGGTTTCCTTGCAACTACAAATTATTATCAGAGCCGTTTTTGTCATTTAATATGTAATTAAAAAAATCTGGTGTGATACACTCACACAACTTCCTTTTACAGTGATCTTATAATTAGTCAAAAATTTCATTTTTAATTTTTAACCATTTGTCAAAAATTTTCAATAATTACAAATTCTACAAAAACGGTACAAAATAGAGCGTTAGTTGAAGAGACAAATTTTCTCTAGAATTTTAAGGTGAATTCAAAAATGTAATAATATACCGGGTGTTTTATTTAAAATAGGAGTTAATAAAAAAAATAGAAAAAAAAAACAAAAGAAACCCACTGTAAGACAAACGTCACCCTGCTAACTCATAACATAAACGTCATTTTATACGGACTTGACATATGTGAAATTCCGCTATGCTTTACAGAGCCGTGTATACCCACGATCGAGAAAATGTGTGCAATGTGAGGTGGTCAAATGTGCAGTGTAACATTAATTTTACAATAATGTTAATAATATTACTTAAACAGAATGAAACGGCAAGAGACGACGTGAAACGTAAAAAATCGCTGCCAGCGATTAAAAATCCTCGTTAACGAGCAACCTAATATCGGAATATAAGTCAATGTGTCCTTTGTTATCTTCTTTATTGTGTTTTTGTACATAAAAAACGAGAATTTACAACATTTTGCATTGGTCGTCACAGAGACTACGTACAAAAGCTCAACAAAAACTGATTTTTTTGATATTCATAATCAAACCGTTCTATTTATACCACCAGTTAATTTAGAGGAATAGAATATTCAGTGTTAGATAACCCATAAATTCTCTTTAATTTGATGCAATAATCTGTGTCATTAAGACATTTATACCGGGTGCTGACTTGCGCGACGCACCATAGGAATTTGCATAGTAAATTCTTTATGTTCAATTATTTGCTCCCCTAATTATTTTAGAGCTAAAGTGTAAATACATTTTTTGTAGAGAAAAAAATACTGCATCCATTCATACTGTTGCTATCAATTGTTCACTTTCCAGAACCGAGGGAATGCAAAAAATCAAACTAGCATTTTTACAAAAATCAGTGATGCCATGGAATTATTGAAACAAGCCAATGGCAAGGCAAGTGCGTGCGGAGCGATCACCCAGTCACTGCCGTCAAAAGATTGAACGTATTGTCGTTTTTCTCGTTTTGGTATAAGTTCTGAACCTCATTATTGCACCTACAATTATTTAATAACCCGCCTGTAGTCTTAAACTTAAAATGAATCAGTCTATTAATGGTTGTACTTTTTGGAATTTGCCGATACGGATATTTTACAATAAACAAGGAGCTTACTTAACGAACGCCCACCATACTCGTAAAACCATTTTTGATATGGACAAGGTCTAGGCACCTTAGATACATTACGCAGAAAATAATTAATAATGAATTATTATAAACGTCAAACATCAATGACAAACAAACAAACAGCACATGTCGCGCCGCACGCATTTGCGTTGGCATTGGCTTGTTTCAATAATTCTATGGCACCACTGATTTTTGTGAAAATGCTAATTTGTTTTTTTGCATTCCTTCGGTTCCGGAAAATGAAAAATTGTTAGCAACAGTCTGAATGGCTGCAGTATTTTTTTCTCTACAAAAAATTTATTTACACTTTAACTCTAAAATAATGAGGGGAGCAAATAATTGAACATAAAGAATTTACTATGCAAATTCCTATGGTGCGTCGCGCAAGTCAGCACCCGGTATAGTATATTATAGCTTTTGATTTGGGCTAATGCGCAAATTTCGCAAGAAGTATTTTACTTTAACTCGTTGACATTTACTTATGCAAACGAAAATTCGGCATTCGCTTCGATAGAACACTGTAGAATTTAATGATGATTATTTCATTCCACTTCATGTTGGGGCTACTTTCAATAATAAACGACTTAGAAGCAATTTTGTGTGACTATGTGTAATTTCGTAAAACGACTCTTAATGGCGGATTTTAAAACAACCAATCAGAAACATGACCAAAATTGACCACACTGTCCTTATATAGCCACTGTAATTCGAAAGAGACTCGGTAACGTAGTTGGCTTTATTGGTGCAGATACGATCTCTATGTAGGGGTGCGGTTACGATCGCTCTGCAGATGCAGGAGGTTCAAACCCCTGCGGCATACATTTTTTTTATTTGAAAATGTATTTAATTTATTAGAAACTTGAAGATATTTTTACTCCTAACTTAATTTGATTTTTAAAATTATTTAGTGCCACAATATCGACGAGGAAAGTTCTGGGTAAAGCCTTTTACAGATTTTTTCTAATTGTAAGTGTTGGTAGGTATTTTGTTTCTTGTAAACAAACCGTATTTAGGTAGAATATTTAAATAAAGAAAAAATATTTTAATATAAACCTAGGAATTATTTATCTCTTATAACTTATTTAATGCACATTTCTCAAAAGAACTTATCTTCAAAATATTAAGTACGGCATGCAGTTTAAATAATATTAATAAATCAGCGCATTTCTTTAAAGAACAGAACCGTAGTTTCATGGAATTTTGATAAACTGTATTGACATTAAAAATTTTAAATTATTTGATAACATCATATTCCATTCCTTTTCCAACTTCAAGGACAATCATAAAAATCTCATTTATCTGAAGTGGTTTCGGGCAGGTTTACGTTTAATATTTTGCAAAATTTTACGGGAAACAAAATTTACAAAGAATTTGAGTTAGGTACCATTAATAATATTTCTGCAATCCTGCCACAACAAAAAATTAGGTTTTACTTCAAATATTGATTCCATATTGAGCTTCGTTTTTGGAGATATCGATTGGTTTTATATTTTTATAAGTTTATTGTATTTCCTTTAAAAAAGAGTTATTTGCAATAAATTATATCGAGACACATACGGAGAAAATGAAAATCAATCAACTACTAATAATGACTTTAACCAAAGTGATAAGAAAAGCAGGGTTTTATTGCAAGAAAATAGTACACAAACACAAATAGCAATTTAGATATAAAAAATAAGGTGTTGAAATTTCGCATTGAACACAGAAAATCGACGTCAACAAATTAAGTCAAAGTAATTTTGTAATCCCGGAAGAATTTCAAAGTTACTCCAATGCAGCGCCAAGAAAGAATACAAGGAAAAAATACAAAGACCTTTACTCAGAACTTCCCTCGTAAGTGGACGTTGGGACACTAAATAATTTTAAAAATCAAATTAAACTAGTGGTAGAAATATCTTCACGTTTCTAATAAATTACATAAATTTTCAAATAAAAAAACATTACCATCAGTGGTCGAATTCGAAGGAAAGATGGCTGCGAATGCGACTCCAACGTTTATTGGGATATTGCAAGGGAACGGGCTCTCCCTACATGAGCTACGGAGCACTTCGTGAGTCCGTGCGTCCCGGCTGCCTTAAAATAATAATAATAATAATAATAAACGTCTTTATTCTTTTCATTTCTTGTACATAAATATAATGAATATAATGAAAGAGAAAAAAAAGAAGAGCAAAGAAAAGAATCGCAAGGTGAAGTTCAGTAGTGTAGGTACTTTACCGTACACCCTGCTCTACCACTTAAACCTTACCAATATAAATTCATTTATACATTAAGTTCCTAAACCTATAAATTAAATTACAATATATTATCTTATTATTCAATGAGGCTGATCATAATAATTACTCACTATTTATATACAAAAGAAAATTTTTTAAATAACTGGTTATGGTTGAAGAACTATACAGGAAAAACACTGTAGGGTTCAAAGTAGCATACTGCTTCAGTAATAACTAAATTTGACGCGAGAATAAAATTTCAAATAGATGACGTATAAAAGCTATTGGAGTTAACGTTTTTAATGAGTTGGGTAGTGAATTATATATCCATAGAATCCATTTTTCATTGACACCTTTTTCTGCTTTACAGCATTTACACTATATCTATTGGGTTTAATTTCCGTAAGGGTAAAGCCCAAATATGTGCAAATTGTTACTTTTATCTGTATCTCACTTAAATCGAAAATAAAAATACTACCGGGGATGGGACTCCAATTCAGCGCCTGCGAATGAGCTGAGTCATTTTTCGGGGGTAGTTCATGGGTGAACCGGGCACTCGTTGAAGGAAAGAAAAATAACAAGACACTACAAAAGAAAAACTGTAGAGAAAATCGAATCTTTAGAAGCCGAATATGAGCTTGAATTTTCTGATGATTTTTAGATAATGTAGAATGGAATGAACAAGAGCCACCCTTGTGTGTTACAAAACAGCAAAAGAAATCCCCATACATAGATGACCATGTTCTCATGGAATTTGTGAATAAATTGAGAATATATGCTACATACATAGTACAGATTAAAAAAATGCACGAAGATAAATATAAGGTGAGGTTCTCGAGTCGCTTAACGAAATATCAAAGTAGTTTTAATTTCCCATTAGCTTGCGATATTTCACTGGTTAAATAAAAAATATCAAACTTCACAAAGCGATTTGGCTGAAAAATACCTCAAAAAACGTATATAAAGTTCGAAATAAACTTTCAGAGCTTTAAAGTTTCTTAATTTTTCCTATAGTCATACATTTGTTTGTGATTCAAGCTCCTAATTTCAATTTCTTATGTTAGAAAATTGTCCAAAAACAGCCAAAATAAAATTGTCAAGGCAGTAATAAGATTGTTATTCCCTATTTTATAAACTGGTAACAGATTCAAAAAACAAACAAAAATCTTCCGCAACACAACTGCATTTCAAAAATAAAATGTGTTTTATGATGAAGACACCACTTTAACTAACGAAATAATAAGATAATAACTATAAAACATAAAATATTTGCTTATTATACAGTACCTAATATAATTTTCCGTTCACCTCTCTACAAAATGTGATTTACGGCCGCATTTACGTACGAAAAATGTCACTTTTTTGGACACCAAAACCTTTCGCCCGGAAACATTTTTCGTCCGCAAATGCTTTTCGCTCGCAACAACTCTTAGAATTCGCATTTCCCTTTATTTTTTCTTCAAATAGTGAGCATCTATCAAAAAATTTTTGAGAGGGAGATATCTGGGGGACGACTTTCATTTTAGTGCTTACCTTATGGGAAATGTCGGCAAAAATGTTAAATTGAGTTTTCAACAAATCTTCACGTCTTAGAGTCTCCTGAACAGAAAAAAAATATGTTTTTCTTCATTGGTCTGTCTGTCTGTCAGTCTGTGTGTGTCTGTCAGTCTGTGTGTGTATGTGTATGTGAACAGAATATCTCAAAAATGAAAAGAGGTATGCCGTTGAAACTTCATATACAGTGTTTGCCAAAAAGTCGGCTTAATATAGGATTTTTTTTAAAATTTTTTAAAAAAACTTTTTACGTCAATAATTTGTGCTTGCCTAAAAACCTATTTAGCCCCTATCATTTACCAAGTGATTTTTACTTATTTAGAAAATGGAGATTTTCGAAATTGTAAAAATCCGAAAAGTGCTATTTTTCGGAAAGTAAGTAAGATTTCAATGAGATTTTTTTAGTGTGTTATTTCTAGCTAAATGAACAATCTCAGCCAACAATTAATCTTTCAAATTTTTTTAATATTTTTCAAAATTTCACATACCTAACAAAACTTAATATTAAAATTCAAATTTTTTTGTGTGAAAAATTGAAAAATTTTAATTGAAAAAAATAATATAAAATGTAAAAAAACATTTACAGGATTTTTCTAACAGTAATTTATTAACAGGGCTAGATTATAGTTTCTAGAAACCATTTAAATAGATATTGATTAGAATGGAAAAATGTTTCTCCTAAAAGAGCCTTGCATAAAAAACGTAAAAATTAAGCAAACATACTACTTTTCGGTAAATAATAAAAAATCTAAAGAAGTAATTAACATTTTATATTGTTTTTCACAATTATAAATCTTTAAAGTGTTCACGTAAAAAAATTTGAATAATAATATTAAGTCTTAATATGTGAAATTTATAAAAATATTTAAAAAAATTAAAAATAAATTTTTAGCTAAAGTTAAAAAAAATTCCGAAAAATAGCACTTTCCGGATTTTGACAATTTCGAAAAACTCCATTTTCTAAAGAAGTAAAAATCACTCAGTATATATGATTCAGGCTAAATAGGTTTTTAGACAAGCACAAACTATTGACGTAAAAAGTTTTTTTGAAAAATCAAAAATAAAAATTTTTCCAATATTATGCCGACTTTTTGGAGGACACTGTATAAGTTTTGCGTACTATCTAGATACGACAGCAAGCTTTTGAAGAATATCACATAACCAGAAGTTGGTGTTTACTCTTGTGATTTTTCAGTTTTTTTCGATATTTTCAAAAACGGCTGTAATGATTTTTTCCAAACTTTACATTTTTAATGTGTATTTATGTGAGATAGGTGAATACCTCTAAAATGTTTTTTTTTAATAACTCCTATTTTAAATAGAACACCCGGTGTATTATTATATTTTTGAACTCAGCTTAAAATTTTAGAGAAAATTTTGTTTCTTCAACTAACGCTCTATTTTTACCGTTTTTGTAGAATTTGTTATTTTTGAAAACTTTTGACAAATGCATAAAAATTCAAAATAATTTTTTTGGCTAAGTATAAGATCACTGTAAAAGGAAGTTGTGTGCGTGTATCACACCAGATTTTTTTATTTTAGTTTATTATTTGACAAATGAACTGTTCATATTTGACATTTTAATTTACCCGAAATGTAAATTTTCGCTGCTATAAATAGAATATGTCAGAGTTAGGCATTCTTAAATGAAGAAAGAAGTGCCAATATAAATGTCATCCTTATAAATAATTGTATTTGTTTTAATTAATTCCATTAGAATTTCTTACTGAATATTTAAAAAAAAAGTTTTGCAAAATAGTTGCACATGTTGAAGTAAAATATATTTACAGCATCAGCGAATGAGTAATTAGTTTGCACATTAAGCAAATGCAGTCATTGTTGTGACCAAACAGCGATAGTCAACAATTTCACATTATCTGCATTTAAAGAAGATAAGCTGTGTACCTAACTATGCACAATCGCAATTTGTTTATAGCAGATAGATTCCTTTGTATCTGTTTACGAAGTTTAATATTGACATAAACTATGAGTTGACCAAAATAAGTTTCCAATGGGGGACATTCATTAGCTGAAGCTCAGTATAAATACCAAAATTTAAAATCAAAAATTCAGTTTCCATCAAGACTTCGTCCAGGTTTGGCTGCAACTTGATTTTCCATTTTATAAGTAGTAGTGCCGTAGGTGATAATTTTGAAAATCTCCTCGGTTCGACTGCTTTATATGTGGAAAAGAAAAATCGTCGCTTCGAAGTGTATACTTGTTATTGTGCAGTGTTTTTCGTTTTTTATATAATTAAGTTATAAGGTATACGTATGTATGTGTAAATGTCATTTTTGAATGTTTCTATGAAAGCTATTGTACTTTAATTTTAATATTTTTGTGTGTTAAATTTAGATTTTTTAAAAGTTAAAATAAACAGTAATGCTTTTTCAACAACTTGGTATTTATTTGGTTCCTTAAAATTGCATATTTTTTGGCGCACATTGTATATTGTGCTTCAAATGTAGAAATAATCCACGCCGGGCGTCAGATTTAATTTGTTAAATGCTCTTTCCTGTTTAAGGCGTTTCCTGTCTGCCTTATTCATCATCGACTGTCCCGCATTTTTGTGGCGTTGTTCTTTTTCTTACAGATTTATGAATGGTGATCCGTAATTTAATTTACCAATTGACCGAGCCGTGTGACGTATCAATGAAATAAATAGTTCGTGACATGAAGGTACTTGAGCTCTCATCATCATTCCTACTTGTGCAGATAGAATAATGACGCTATTTACTGCCGAGAGTTCTTTTAAATGAAGCTGAAACAATTTTGCACGTGTTCGTGCTTCTGTTCCTATTACCTATTTGCGGTTAATGAGAATTAAGAATAGACCAATTCTTATCACCTTGGACGGTGATTAGCGGTAAGCGCTGTGCAATTGCATTTCCAAGGTTTTGCGTTCTTGCCATCTTGCTTGTTTACTAACAAACGGAAGAAAATTTGTTGGCAATTAAAGTTAATGGAGCTGAGTCACTTCTCATTAATTATTAAATTTTGAAGTTCATTATCAACTTGATTTACCAGCTCTAACAGCTACTGTTTCTCGTTTCATGTAAAGTAAATTTTTTTCTATAATAATTTTCAAGGTCAGCTTTCTAGGGGATAAGTTGCATTCCTGCAGGGTCCCTAGTTTTAATAATGTTGGTACATAAATTTTTAGTTCTTTTTTTCCACTAAAAAGATTATTGTCATTTTGACAGATATGTCATAATAGTGGGTAAAATGAACAGCATAGTAAAATAGTTATTAATTATTAAACTTACAATATTTGAAAATAAACATAATGAACGTTTGCAAAATTAAAGGTAGTTGTAATTAAACGACAAATTGAAAGAATGATAAATTTTGACATTCAAAATTGACACATAGCCATAATTTTGAAAAAGTTCTACCAACACGGGGTATAAAAATTTCCTAGCTTCTTAATCACATATCTACCAACATTGTAACACTTTGACAGTTATTATAGAAAAAAAATACTGTTATTAATCTATAAATATCGATTTAAAAAAGGTTTGCATTTATGACAGTTATAATATATGTCATAATAAAGAGATGGCCTTGACGCGCAGGTGAATGTTTCTGCAGCCAGTAGCTGTCAAAGTATGTTATCAAAGGTAATTATAAATGTATACATTTTACTTTATTCATTACATAATGCTTTAATTATTTAAAAAACACTTTACCTCTAACGAAAGAAGTAACTAGAATATCTTTACAACCTCACTTCCAGTTCAAAATTCTAAATTCCACACCAGCTGTTTACTTTTAGCACATGGGCTAAAAGTAAACAGCTAATTTCATTTTTAACACGCTGATTTATAAAACGTCATTTTTAGTGAAAAAAAGCTAGCGCTAAAGACCTACTTTTAGTAGAGGTCCTAGAAAAACATTTATATAATTGATTAATGTTTTATATTACACTTTTAATTATTTATTTCATTATATTTTGAACTTGATCTAATTGCTGCTGCTCTTTATTACCCAACTGTTCCATTTGTATAAAATTTCCACAAAATTCCAGTAAGAAAAATGTATAGAATGTTAACATTTCGGCTTGAACATAGAAAAAATTTGCCGTCGTAGTCTGTGAAATAGTGTAATTTAGTGACTAATTTGTTTGGTAAAAGCCACCAAATTCCAGTCATTTAAATAACCATTAAGTAAATTAATAACCTAATTTTGAAGGCAGATTTTAGGAGATGTTTTATGGGACTTTTCCACTGAACGGCAGATTTTAATTTAGATATTCAGTTACTGGTGTGCTTACAACAGGAATCAATACTTTATACTACAGTTAATTACTATAATGGTTGTGGTGTTCTATTCTTTAAAAATCAGTGATTAGTTCTTCAGGGGTTGTTTGATAAACATTTATTAAATACCTAGTCGCCTTTAGTATTGCTGAGTTCATTAGCACTAAGCACTTATTTGTGTTTCCGGATAGTTCTTCAAATTATTCATACAACATGGCGCCAAAATACAGAGAGATCGAAAATAAGCTTGATCGCGGAAGCCAGTGAAAACAATCAAACTTACCGAATCTATAGCATGCTTTTTGTTGACTGTAACATTTTTTTGAAGTTTAAAATCCATTTTCTACGTCTTGTTTAACTTATCCAGGTGTTGTTTTAAAGTCACCATCACTTAATCTATAAATTTGGCTTAAATACATATCTTGGCATATTTGTATAGCTTATTATACTGCATTAAAGCCACATGAACTAATATTACACTTAATTGTAGTTCAAATGTAGCATTATAAAGTGCAGTGTAGATAGTGGGCATATATTTGATGAGCTCCCGCGATCAATTTTATTTTTGATCGCCCTGTATAAACATCTGAGTAGGAAAGAATTACTACTAAAGGTAATAATAGACTATTTTACTGAAGAAAATAATAACTTTAGAAGCCGGGTAGCGCAGTTAGAAAAGCACTAGGCTTGCATTAAACAAGTTCTCGGTTCGAATCTCGAGGGTTACGGAATTTGTCCGCAGCCTTGGCGATTGGAATCGAGCTTGGTGAGATCATTCACATTCACACTCAGAACCTCATACCTAAGAGATAGACTAACAAGGTCAACACATCACCAAGACACACAACTCACACAATTGCTGCGTAAGCACAAAAGGCGCGCTTCAACTTTGTAACCCGAATCCGAGGCAAGTTGATCATTGTACCGCCAGACGCAAGCGTATATAGCTTAGTTCTCTCTGACTTATGGTAGTTCATTTGCTTCAATGGGTATGTATCAAGGGACGACAAACTTCAATATGATCATGGCATGCTGCGAATGAGTTCTTTTTCTTTTGAAACACACGATACAATAAAATAAAAAATATGTTTATGTGCAAAATAATTGTATTTTAAATATATATTTAAAAAAAAAACTTGCAAATGTAACTAAAGAATATAAGCTACCCCCCACCCAAGAAAAGAGCCCTTCCGTGCTTTCCAAGAATACTTCGACACTCAACATCACTCCGTTTCGCTAATACAATGAAATGTTATGAACCAGTTATTTATTAAAAAAAACCCTAAAAAAATTTTTTTTGCCGACGACCATACCTCAAAAGTTGATGTTGCCTTCATTTTCGGAGGACGTATCGTATGAAAACGATCCAAGACTTCAGGAAGGTTCCTGGCTACCGAAATCGTGTACACATACGAACATACATACCCCGCACAGCACGTTTAGGCACCCCCCAATACGGGGGAGGGATCTAGTGAGCTGGGGTCTTCACCAAAAGATCCGCACAGCCGAGACGGAGATTTGGTATGCTGAGAGTGGTTTTTGATATGAGGGAATTTCGATACTTCGTACACTTCGTGTCGAAGTAATAGATACTTATATGTACTCTGTTCAAAAATTAAAAAATCACCAACTTCGCATTCTCTTCGATAATCACTATCGGCAACGCTATCTAGTAGAAAATTTGGTGAGAATTGTAATCTGAGGGTTAAGTGTTTACTAAGTCGTTATGTGTCAAGTTTGTCAGTTCGTATCAATGTCTTCGTAACATCGTCCAATAGATGTTTTCATACCTGCCGTTAACAAATGTCTAGCTTTTCTCGGCATGTTTAAGAGCAAATGATAAAAATTAGCGTTTAAAACGAGCTAATAGTATTAATAAAAGCACATTTGAACGAATTGTAATTTTATTTTGAATAAAATAAATATCATAATCAGAAATATGTCCCAATTTGCTCGGTGAAAAATAACTATATGTTGATATAGGTTTTTTATCCTAATTCAACAGCTGGTATTATTATTAATATATTACAATATTACAATCTACAAATTCTTCTTTCTCTTGTTTTTGTTCTACTAATATAAGTCTGTTTGTTACGATATATCGAGTGTGTGAAATTATAAACACTCTTTTCATTTCTTACGTATCGATTTTTTTTAATTATTGACCTATACGTGCCAAAACCACCTACGTGTAATATGAATCCTTCAGGAACAATTTGTTTAAGTTCCCATATAAAAAAGCTAATATTTAACAAAATGTGTTTTATTGGTAGTTTGGTTGCTATTTGCCTATTTAGTTAATGCGTAGCAATTTTTACTGTAAAGTTTGGTTCAGTAAAATACACACGTTTGTGGAAAACCACAACCTTCCTTTATTTATATTTAAACAAATAAACACATATACACATATACACATCCGTTAGTATTACACAAATGCAAATACGAATTAGCCCAGTTTTCGTTACTGACTTAGCAAAATACGTACGAGCGCACGTGAGGTGATCGAACTGATCTGGGACAACTGATGTCGAAAACTAGGCTACTTGAGTTTATATAAAAACTGTTTTAATGGAAGGAGCCCCGTCTATTCTTTCGGATACAATAGCATTGACCAGCCGACCCTTCGCTCTGTTGTGACAGGCGAGTTTGGGATGACTTTCGATAATAAAACGCGTGCTCCTTACATATTCCAGAATTTACGACTGTATTGTGACCAGGGTTGGTCATTGCTGTCTGCCTAGATATTTGGGTCACCAAAATTTTTACGTAATCCTTCCTTTTGTCCTGGGGTGCCTTTACGCTTGTGACATTCGTACTGCTGTTTTTCGAATTTATACTTTGACGTTTTTGACGAGTTAGTCCGCATTGTTTGCGTGACGACACAAATCACACTTCCTAGACTGCACCTCGCGAACACTTTGTTCGCATATGTCGCACTGACGTTTATAGGCCATTCGTCACTTACGTTTCAGATAGCACTGACGTTTACAGATTTAGAACTGCACTTAGTGTCAAGTTTCAGTAGATTTAGAACTGCACTTAGTGTCGAGTTTGAGTTTATGACCATTCCTTGCACGACAAACGTTTTTAAGTCAATTACCTTGGTACGCTACAGTAGCAACGTTATCTCACGGATCTTTAAAATATTTATATCGCATTTCATTTGGTAATGTACTACATTTCTACATTCAAAATCGTTGAGAAATGTCTTACGTTTCTGCATTAGCAACACTTTTCTTCATAGCAACAGCTATTCGTTTTACTTTGACAGTACTGAAGTGTAGTATTGGTGACACTGTAAGTCTATGTCAAATTCGAGGTTAGCAACTTAGATTTTGCTTCAGTCTGTGTCAAAACTGACGCAAAACCTAACCTAGTGGGTCTATTAGGTACCTACAGCAATTAAGCCCTGGCGTTTTTCCCAACGTTATTGGAATTTTGTTGTAGAGAAAGTTTAGCGGGCGGCTCCTTTTTGCCCTATTATTAAGGAAATTTCATCTATGTAAAGGCATTTAACATGTAACTAAGTAAAATTTCTGTCATTTTATTTAAGGTTGTAGAAATTTTGTCTTAAGGCGTAAGCACTTCAGGCTTGACGGCCCATGGCTTGTATTCTTCTTCTCCACTCTTTTCTGTCTCTAGCACTATTTTCCCAGTCGGTTATACCCATCTCTAGCAGATCTTGTTGCACCTCTACGTTCCAGCTGTTTCTAGGTCGCCCTCTTCTTCTTCCTTCAGGTTTCGTCTTGAAAATTGTCTTCAGCAATCCCCCTACTTTGTTCTCATTACATGCCCCAACCATCGTAGTCTGATCTGTTTGACTGTTGCAACTATACCCGGGGCATGATAGATGTTCATAAGTTCGTTGTTAGTGCACCTCCGCCATGTGCCATTTTCCTCCTTGATGGAACAGAAAATGCTCAATATAAATGATTACACATAGGGATAAAGTATCTGCTTCGAATGTTGTTTGAAAATAATTGTCAATTAAATGTGCACCTACTTATGTATATAGCTTTATTTAAATTTTCCTTATTTATTTTCCTGGGTAGGAATTTCATACCAAACTTCTGGGTGAGCGGCAATTTAAGTTTCATTGAAATTTTCAAAAACGATTAAGTGGTAATTAGCCGATTAATGCTAGTGATCAGTTGGCCTGCCTCTGGTGACGAATTCACCGGTTGTTACCTGGTGCCTGTGATGAGTTGTCCTATCATTTAGACCTACAAAATTTGCAAGGGATTAGTTGGTGATGAATTGGCATCGGCCCGTACAAATAACTATTTTCGACTACCACTTCCCACATAAGAAAGGCTATTATTTGGTACTTTCCATACGTCAAAAGTAGGTTGTTATCGCATACTATGCAACAACAGTTATTTATGTACCAAGGGCATAAGAAGGCGTTCAATTCCCTCGGCGTCAAGGCATAGCCACGAGCTCTAACACGACAAAGGCCATAAACGCTAGTTGTACACGAGGTGCATACAACATTTTATGTATTTTTATAAGTTTTGGCAAACTACGATGCTACTGCTTGTCAAACTGACAAATAAGACAATAGGCGGGAAGTAAAGTAATTTATTTTATTTTTGGAACTATAATCCTGCTTGTTGGCCCTCGATAACAGACGTAATATGGTTTTTAAAGCCCGGGGGACTATAAAGTTGCTAAGCAATATAACAAACACCAATAATGTAGTATAGCAACACCAACAATCTACATAGTAGTATGTAGTCAAAATACCGAATCAGTGAATGTTGTCCATTTTGAGAACCAAAATGCAATAAAACGTTGTATGCAATACGTGCATAAAAAACTATTGTGGCCTTAGGGCTAAATTTTATTGCACACTTCTACCAAAACTATTTATAAAGTTTAGTAAACTTTCAATAAAAAATGAAAGCATACCTAATACGATTTTAGTGAGATTTAAATTTGAAATGATGTTGGCGTTTCTTAATTTCTTTTAGCATAATATGCGGTAGTCAATAACAATTATGTATATAACTTGCATCTAAAGTTTCGTTTTACTTCACTCGTCTAAAAGACGAAGATTTCTTCAGATCTTCACGTTTCAGGGTCCCTAGATGACGAAAAACATGTTTTCTTAATTTCATCTATTTGTCCGTCTGTCTGTCCGTCTGTCTTTCTGACACCATGTTGCAAGCGGATTATATGTCTGCCTAGCTCAAAACCAAGAAAATGTCGGTCAAATATAACGGAGTGGCCACCTAAAAAATAAAGTCTGTTATTTTTGCTTTTACTCAAGATTTATTAGTTAAATAAAAATAATATTTTGCACATAGTTTACGTTTTTACCCTTGAAAAAGAAGGGCATATTTTAGATCCAAGATATGTGAAGTGTACACCTTAAAATTCTGTTTTCTTTTAATATTTTCAAAATTTTTAGGTTCACAACTTCCACTTGCGAAGGAAGTTCTGAGTACAGCCCTGATTTTTTGCACTTGTGAAATTTAAGAATTCGCCTTCCGCTCAATCTTTAAGCTTTCTTACGCGTTCAAAAAAGTACCACTTTAGATACTCGTTGTATACATAAGTACTATCACCTTTTGATCCTTTCTTAAAGAACGCACAACCCTTGCCAGTTTCAAATAAGAATGGTATATTCCTGATTTGATAAAATAATTAAATAATTTAGTAAGTGGATTCACAATTATGCTTTCAATGTCTTTGACAATTATCAGGGGCAATATAATAAGTAGTACGTTTGTTATCGATGATATTTTTATGAATATTATGAGTTATAATGCCAAAGCTGAAAATACAACCAGTAACCAGTCCGTACGACTATTTTATCATCTACCTTACCGTTATGATATAAAATATTTGAGTAATAAGATCCGGAGATCGCTATTCGATACCGATTCAAACATGTAAAACAATATCCAAGAAGTTTATCAACATAACATGAGCTATGTGTCAACACGCTCCTTCATTTCATACGCATCAAGCAGCTGGCAGCTGCTAAATAACTTTTTATCGCCTTTCGTTTTTTAACACTTACAACGTCGTTCAATGAGAAATAATCAAAAAGTTCTAGCATTTAATAGTCTACATTTTTCCACTATTTTATTTTATAAGATACATAGGAAAAGAGATGAAATATTAATCTTAAATTTAAAAAAACGAGTTTCTTATATTTGTTAGGGTAGACCAATACATATCCTTCTCTACTAATATTTTTTTGGGCTAGTGCAGATAAGTTTCCCGAGGCGATACCCACGGTACGAGTATATCCTTGAATAGGAAACACAAAATGGTTGCCCCTTTCTTAGATTCTTAGCACACAAGGTATACCCGATACTTTGTTTATATACTTAATATGTTTTACAACCAGTTCTTAAAGGAGATTCAACCAGATCTAATTCAGGTTCTATGTTTAATGTTGCTAACTATCTCTATTACAGTGGTTGTTTCAAATGGTTCATTCACATTCTCTCCGTATTCTTCATTCAGACTTTGATCGTTCTGTTGGTTTTTATCCTTTTTGTATTCATTAACTGTTGTTACTTGCATTATCATTTTTGCAACTGACTGAAGCTCCAAGCCTTGATAATCTTTTCCTTTTCTTAGCTCCGATGTAGATCTCATCTCTAAGACAATCCAACAGGGTTCTATCAATACTTTCAGAAGCAGTTTGCGTTTTGTAAAGTTAATAGAGTTTTCTAAGCAGCTGATGTCTGTGTGTAATATAGATTCGTGTTGCTCGATGAATGTTGTCCATCAGTTGCTTTCAGAGTCCAGGAAAAGAGGTTTCGTTTAATTTAGTATATTTTTGATTAATAATTGTTTCTTAACTTTTCTCTGGCGTTTGCCATGTATTTTGTTCGATAATGTTTTGGGAATATTAAGTTTCCCGTATGATTCTGAGCAATTCGTTCCTTTTCTGGTGGTTTGAGTTACAAGTTTCTTCAAAATAATTCATGTTAAGGTCTACTACCAAGCTTTTTCTTATGAATTCTAAGTATTTTCAGTACTTACATAGATCAAAAACTAATTATATTTTCATAGGTGGCAAAGCCACCCTACAAAATTTGTATAAGTGTATGCAAGTCAAGAATCATTTCGTTTTGGGGTTAAACTATATCTCTCCACTTGTCGTTCTTTGACTACTCATATACTGTAGCAGAGCGTTAACTTAAGGAATGTAATTAACATTTTGTAGATACAATAATAATGTGTGAACTAATACTTTTGGTTGTAGGTTCTGCTCTTCAGTAATAATATTCAATTAGTAAAACAATACGGAGACAGGGGAGTATACAATTTTTATTTAGTTAATTGTGAATGACACCATCGTTAAAGATAGAAAATAAACTAGTTTGAAGATGAACATATAATAAATGACAAAATATTGATATCTGAACCCCATGCAAACATCCAGCTAAATGAACGACGTAGAACGCACTTAGACCGATTTGCAAAACCGGTAAAATTTGAAATTGGGAAAAGCCGGGTGCTCAAGATCACACTGATCAAATAGTGTTTTACATGGTACATACAGACATGCTTTCAGATAATTTCTAGGTGAAAACGCACTAGCATTTGATAAAACTATGCAATTTACGTCAACCCTTGCGATTGTACCCCCAAAAACCTTTATTAAAAATACGTTATTCATAGCAGGTGAATATGCCCTTATCGACATAAATAGGTGCGCGCGGGATTATTTATATTAGAGATGCGAGCGAACCAGCATCAGAGGAGCGGTTCGCAAGGAACTCACAAATGAAATGGGGCGTTACAAACGTTTGTTATAAGTCAGACTTAGGTTTAACCATCATTATATAAATTTAAAAAAATAAGTTTGATGCAGCTATGTCACTTTTCTTACATCGCTTAATAGAGATTTTGGCATTATTTGATTAGTTTAAACTAAGCTTTAAATAATTAATTTACTACAGGGAGATTAAAAATAAACAACTTGATCGTGGCAGCCAATTAAAACAATAAAACTTGCCTAATCTGTAGCATGATTTCTGTTGACATAGAATTATCAATTTTTTGAAGTTTATAATTCATGTTGTAAGTACTGTTTAACTTATCCACATGTTATTTTAATGTTACCTATCAATGTAATCTATACATTTGATTTAAAGTATATATTTTTGCATATTTTTGTAGCTTATTACTCTTATTAGACTATATTAAAATCACTTGAACTAATAATACAGACAATTGTAGTTCTATAAAGTGCAGCGTGGACATTGGTCATATTTTTCATGGACTCCTACGAGCAATTTGATTTTTAATTGCCCTGTATAACAGTTTTATCTCAGAGCAATGTTTAAACAAATTGATAATTAAGTTAGAAATACCTCGAAACTATACATATTAAATCAGTCACATTCACAATAGAACATATTAATTGTCCCAGTTTGTTTGTATTGGATAGTACAGTCGTGTTCAAAACTGTGTTGTACAGAGATAGTTGTAAGTTTATTGGTGGTTGTGTTTTTGCTCAACAAAAGGCTCACACTGTATCATTAACTAGGTAGACCTAGATGTGTACTTTCAAAATATTTCTGCGAACAACAATTTTTTGAACTTTGTGAATCATATTCACAAAGTACAAATATTGCAATACATGCTTTCACTTCGATTCATCATTGTTTTACACGGTAGGTATTGACGTGTATTAAGAAGTAATAAATACTAAAAAATTCTGCCCTTTAGTTCGATTAGAGATATATCTAAATACAGAATTACAAAATTCTGATATTATAAATTTGATAACCTCTATGACACATACTATAAGACAGTGGTTCGTTTTTTCTAACATAAAAGCTATTTTATTTCTTACACTATCACCTAATATTCATATACACACCTACAGTTAATAAAGTCGTTCAACGCCTTGTAAAGGACATCATTTGTGTGGGTGTTCCATTACACATTAGCCACGACTGTCATTATAGTTTCGTTAACTACAAAATGAATGTCTAGCAAATGTATCTTCAATGATAAGATAATGAGTGACAACTGTAATAGGTTCACACCTTTTTTGCATGAAGGTTGACCTTGGATTTTTGTTGTTAAGTTGCATATGAACACAACCGTAATTTTCATTTTGTTGTATAACCTGTATAACCTCTAACACATTTACTGTAATTTGACAGAATAGAATATTGTTGCCAGATGAACTGCTTATTTTGATAGTACACGTGAAGAAATATATAAAATCTAAAGTATTGTAAGATCTTCCATGTACGTAATTAAATATGTCTTCAATTACACAAATTACTGCAACTGGTACATACATAAAAATGACTAAAGTTCTATGTTCTGTTCTGCTTATACAGATTGATGGCGCCTTGTGTGACATAGGGTATATGTCATACTATTACAGTATTTGTGTTATTCGCTCCAAGTAATAAACCCAGAAACGCAGGTCGTAGACTAGAAACATATGAATTATAGATTTAACTCCTGAAAATATTAAACAAGTTCAAATACACATTGTTAAAAGTCTATTATTCTACAATTCTCTGAAAGCGCATCGCGAATGTCTTTCTTGATTTCTAATCGCTCTATGGTTTGGTTAAAGTACGCATGAAAGTTTTAGTGAGTCTGTTAGTTTTAATTTTCCTAAATTTCTAGAATCTCAAATATCGCAACAAGAGTAAACTTGAAGGCCCGCCAGTCAGCTCGGTGAAGATGACGTTCGGTTGCTTACAAGATAATATCAACAAATATTGCACCAACAAGTCCTTGTTTAGTATACTCAGATAGGTCGGAAACTTATAAACACAAATAAATCGCAGCAGACATTCGTACAATATCTGAAATGCGAAAGGTAGCAATATCGAAATCAGAAAATTAATATTATAAACAAGGCATGCAACTTATTTCTCAAACATTGCATAGAACAGTCAGTACAATAGATTCTAAGAGCATTACTTAAGCTAGATGTGCACCCCCAAATAATATTTTATACTAGGAATTAATCACACAACAACGAGCAATTTAAGGCTAAACACATACGTATAAACTACAAGCAGTTTTACTCTAATTCACTCTACGTTAACACTTGAATACTCGTAGGACGAATATCATTAAAACAGTTTAGAATCGGCTGAATCCTGAATGGAACTCAACCAATTGCATCGGCTTGAATATCACCACACGAAAGTTAGAACGCTACGCGAAGAAGGTATAATTCCATAACTCTGATAGAGCTGCAGCAACGCAGTTCGCTAGGTTGTAAGTACTTATCTGAGGGGTCAAGTTTCTGTAAAGGATCGCTAAATAACCTCCAAGCAGGCTATCACAGCTATGCTGGCAGCAGGTTGAGGGTGTTTTAAGCAACCACTAGGTCCCAAGCGAAATAAGGCTACAAAGCGGATCGCTTAGGCGATGCGAATCAATATCAAATAAGGCTCCCAAGACGGAGGGAATGCACGCCCCCCACGACATCCTGTACCGGCGAATTTTAGACTCTTTCCTAAAAGCTAGAAACGCCATACGCAATCATTTAAATACAAAACGCTACAAAAACCAAAATAAAGTAAACACTCATCCAGTAATACAAGACGGCTAACAACTTGTAATAGATGATCCGTCTAATAGACGTAGACACAAAAATGAGTCCAAAATAAGCACTCCAGATCCAAAATCCACAGCAAAGTAAATTATCCGCGAAGAATCTCTCCAAGTATAAGAAGTTAACGGGCTAAATCGGAGCACAAAAATTATATACAAGTCGCCAGGCTAAAACTACGCAGAGAAGAGGACGCTATTCGAGTTGCAACAAGTAGCTTGGTATCTCGAAAATGCTAAACAAAAGACGCCTGCACTGCAAAATAAACTTTTTAAGCCACAGACAAAATGCGCAAACGCAGTTAAAAAGAGCAGTGGAGACTTACCGGTAAAGTAAATAACCACTATCTGTGCATATTTCAGACGGCGACTAAAGAACCGTTCACATGATTAACGAGCACAACTAAAGATGCGTTCACGCCACTAAATTTATGCAACAAACTAAATTCTAACGCCAAGTAAGTCCACTGGAATACAGAGACGCCAAGCGGAAAGCAGTAGAACAAATAAAACCTGACCTTGCGTCATCCACGAGTTACAAGTCGAACAGCGGCGCCATGGCCTTAAATACTTTTCTAGCTTCATAAAATAAATGTGGAGAGATCGCTTAGATAGCAAATGGGTCGCTAAAGAATGCAGAATACCAGAAGAATCGGAAGGAAGGCCTAGAGGTCACAATCGCCCATTAGAGAAATGCGAGATAATCACGGAAAATCTGCATGCCGCCCAGAATGAATAAAGACTTACTCTTCGATTAACGTAAACACGCCATTATAGTGACAGCCCAACAAAGGACGACGACGCCTTCTTCTCCCTCGTAATCCCTTGTCCGAGAGCCGTTTTCTAAGAATACCGGAAAACAAGTGTCAATATTTTCGGAAAACCGAAAGAATTCTCCCATATCAAATTCAACGCGGATAGCCCAACAATCTACAAGGTATCAATATAATTTTTAAAAATTTCCAAAACTTAACCAAAATAAGCAACCGGTTCCACACACAGGCGTTTAAAGTGACCTAATCTCCAGAAACACCATATTTATACTTGGAACAGAATTCACCAAAAAGGCGATTATATGAAATCCTTAAAAAGAACTATTGCTCAATGAGTAGACTGGCTATAATTTTGATCCTTTCAGTTTCTTCTGTCAGTACGAGAATAGGTTTTTGTACAACCATGCCGAAAAGTTTATTTTTACGAACGTAATTACCACTGCGAAATTCATTTTCGTGGCCGTTACTAGTTTGCGGCCGTTTTTATTAGTAAAGTTCGTTTTTTTGGCAGTTGCTAATAACAACAGTTGTGAACTTTTCGGCACGATTTTGCAAACAATTAATAAATTGTTTTTCATTATAATATGCGTTGCAGTTGCACGTGTATACCACGTCCGCGAAATGTTTGGCTTCCTCGAAATAATTCGTCGGTACGCCAAAGAGTCACTTCGCGGCCTAAGTATACAAATAACCATATTCCGAATAATATGTGAGTGACACTGTTTAAAAACGGCGGAACCGATTCAAAATTGTCAAAACTACAATCAGTGAAAATTTCCCAGTAAATTTTAAAAATTTCAGATTATCAACAATCGCCGTTGTTATGAAAAATTTCCAACTAAATATGCATAAGGGATATTCTCAACAAAATATTACACGTTAGGTTTTTCGTTTTCATATTAAACTTTCGTTATCTTTAAATTAAAGGTTGAATTCTTGTTTACTTATGAACAACACTGATAATATAAGCCCCGTTTTTAAGATTGTAGATATTAACTAATTCGCCAAAATTATAAGAACTGTTCTTCCTCTTCACATCATCTCAACCAGTGGCGGTGCAAGAGCACCTTGGGCCCCTAAGCAAATATAAAAATGCCCCCCCCCCTTGTAAAAGGATTTATATACTTAATGAATTGTATATTTATAATTATAGTATACAAAGTAAACGTTTAACAAAAAATAAAATAACATCCTGTTATAACCAACAGAAATAGAGAAGTAAATGCTTAACATTTAACACATTTTATAACTAACATATCTAACAAAATATCAATTCAAATTTTAAACTAACTAAAATCTTCAAACTGGTATAGGCACAAATACAAAGAAAACTGATGGATAAATATCTACCTAGGTAGCACTAGTAAAATAATAGCTATTTGTGCAACAAGTGCTAAAAGTGGACGTTTATGCACGAGCAGAGCCGTATTAAGGGGGGGGGCTAAGGGGGCTGCAGCCCCGGGCCACCGAATTTCGGGTGCCTCGAAAAGATTCGAAGGTTATAAGCTAGTGCGGTTTCTAATAATTTAGATCCCTTTGTACCCGTTGCACAGAGCTGGGCAAATTACTTTTAAAAAGTAATTAATTACTAATTACCAATTACCGCCCAATGTAGTAATTTAATTACCAGAGATTCAATTACTCACAGGAAAAAGTAATTCAATTACCAATTACTTAGTAATTGTAATTGTACAACAACAATTACTTTCAATAAAAATTATTGTCATATAGTTGTATTTAGTAGAATTTTCTTGCAAGTTGCAACTATCATTAGTGTCGTGTCGATTCGTAATCGTTATCTAAAAATGCTTAATTTTTATGTTTTGTTAGCTATAGTAACCTAATACTTTATCACTCATGAAGGTGTTTTGATACTTAAATCTTCTAGCTACATGCACCGTTCACCAAAACCAAAAGTTTTTAGTTTGTTTTGATGTAACATGTAAGTAAATAAATAAATTCAAGGATAACAATTATACAGGGTGTCCCAAAAAAAATGGGACACCGATTTGGCAAAGTCCCTTCAGTAAGAAGGTATAGGGACTTGGAAGTTCAAATCTATATATTTTTTTATATTAGTTTCCACGTTTCCACATAAGTTATCACTATAGTTGAGTTTTTTTATCGCGATTATGTATTTAGTTGCCGAGGCCCGAAGGGCCAAAGCAAATAAACCACACAAGGATTGAAATGGAACTCCCAGTGCCCATGGGTAAATTGTTTTTTAAATCGAGAAATCGCGAAGTTACAACATTTTAACCAACTTTTATAGGTTACGTTCACGTCGGTTGACGTTTACCTATCGCCCAGCCGCCTACAAAAAGTTGTAAAACAATGGATTACTTCACTGCCGATTTCTCGTATTTTATTTGACGATTTCAACGTTCTTCACTGCCAATTAAAAAAAAATTTTTTCGAATATGAAGAAATGTCGAATTTAATTTTGGCTACATTTTGTAATGATATTAGAAAAAATAGCACGCTGAATATGTTATAAAAGTGATTTTTACATGTTCATGATAAATTAATCCACTCCCTTTGCATCACTCGCTCGTGAATTAAACGTTGAAAAACTTTCACTTTTCTTAACTTGTAGAACAATCTATTATTAAATACGCTTAACATGACGCTGAATGACAAACATATGTAACTTACCGAAGTATACAGGGTGGAGCATTGGATTTCTTAAGTGTTTGACAGCAAATTTCTATTTAGATTTTGTAGAAGAACGATCCAATTGGTGCAACTTGAGCATTTTTGGTTGGCTCTGTTTGAAAATACTTTTTTTACCCCTTTATACGAAAGTGACATTTTCTATCGCCTGTTAGGGGTATAGGAAAAATAAATATACGTTTGGGTCCCTGGTTGGTTTCCAATGGCAGTGGGAGGGAATAACATTGACTGCCGTTGCCATTAGAGACGGGAGACAATGTGATTATTATTAATAATAAATCAACTAGCCTTCTGGTTTTCATATTTAAATATTTTTGAATGCAGCTGATTACAAGAGATAGTCTCATCATAAAATGTAAGAGTGTTGTATGTATAACTCTGAACTATAACGTCATTTCATTCCTTGCATGATTACAATAAATTGATTAGGTACTGTTCTCGCAAACTCTGAAGAACTAAGCTACATCTGCGGGAGGAAATGATACATTTTCCTCCCTAGTAATACAAATAGTTATTAAAAATGTATTAGGTAACTTCTGAAATGATAAAACAAAATATCAATTTGGTGTTGATCAGGGACGATTGAAAGTTGACAGATGACTGATAAACCTAGTTGAAAACGGCTGATTGAAATAAGAATTCGTACTTTAGATACAAAAACAAAAGACATTTGCTCAAGCACGTAACAATGAAGTCATTTTTACATTCAAGTGACCTTTATACTATGTGTTCAAAAAGAAATTACATAAGGGTTGAATATGGCAATTTTTAGAATTTTCAATGGCGATATCAGCGTATAATATAAACTTATGACAGCAACAACAGTGATTATGTTAATGAATTCTAAAGCTTGCTGTTACCATAATATAATACTTTTATATTCAATGGCCAACCCTTAAGTAATTCCTTTTTGAACACACCGAATAAGAAAATTATTGTGAACGCTCGACAATTAAATTGCTCAGGTTGCTTTCATATTGTTACTTCAAATTTCAAAATGTTATTAACATCTTTAATAATACCTATTGATTTTAAGTTTAGGGAAATAAAATATCTGAAATTACGTAAATTGGGTCACTATACACTGTTCGTTTAAAAAACTAAATGGAATTTCGTGTAAAATCATTAAGAAGCCAATATTTGAATGTCTCGTAATTAGCAAGGGGTTTTTTAATAATAATCGAAGCTAACATGCTGCAGCCAGTATAGAAAGCAGCATATGAGCATTACACGGCAAGAAAGCGACAAAGAATGGATAATTTACAAAATGTTCGATGCAAGAATGCGGTAAACTTATGCGGCGGCGTTTTAAAATTACCATACTCCATAATGCATTTTTGAGTCAACCAGACATGGGATTTTGCAATTAGGTACATTTTATATATGTGTTTTCCATTGTTAAATGTTGTTATCGGATTTTGTCCGTTTAATTCAATTCCTCACTCAAAAACATAATTTTCTTGACCTAACGTCTGTTACACTTGCACGGATCGTTTAAAACAAGCAAATTAAAATGAATAAATAATCATTATGAACCAATATCGTTTAATGAATCTATTTAAAATTATTATTTTACCGTAGGTATTGTAATCTGTAATGTACTTACTGCAAATATTCTTATAGCGTCTTACACTTAGCGTCTCTCACAATAAATATTACAAGCTACAGATACACGCACTAATGCTCGTGGACGCGTCATACAAAATGCAGAAGTTGCTGTTATTCGACTCGTCAGAGGAAATAATAAATTAGGTTTTAATTGCGCGGGGAATACCCTGCGATTTGCTTAATATGTAACTTAATAACACCTTATCTTATTTATGCGTTCTGGAGATTTAGCACCCTATCGAGGTCAGTAATTCAGTAATTGAAATACCACAAAGTAATTCAATTACCTCGAGTATTTTCAATTATCACAAGTAATTGAATTACCTATAAAGTAATTTAAATTCTTTAGAGTATTTTAATTACACGAAAGTAATTGAGTAATTGAATGCAGTAATTAATTACTTTTAAAAAGTAATTTTCAAGTACTTTCTAACAAAGACGGCAATTCCCAATTGCATTTACCGCATTTTGAAAAGTAATTTAATTCCAAGGCAAATACACAAAAAGGAATTTAATTAGTAATTTAATTAAAAAGTAATTAATTACTGCCCAGCTCTGCCGTTGCATAAATGGGAATGGGGCCTCTAAAAAAATTAAGCCCTGGGCCTCACATATCCTTACTCCGGCTCTCTGCAGGAGACATGAAAATTATGAAATAACATGTCTCGTGCATAAACTCTTTTAGCACGAGTTTGCACACAATATTTTTTGTACGGCCTTAAGTTTACTGTTATTAATCTATAAATGTCGATTTAATAAAGGTTTGCATTTATGACAGTTATAATTCATGTCATAGTAAAGAGATGTCCTTGAAGCTCAGGTGATTATTTCTGTAGCCGATAGCTGTCAAAGTTAGTTATCAAAGGTAATTATAAATCTGCATATTTTACTTTATTCATTACACAATACTTTAATTATTTAAAAAACGTTTTACCTCTAACGAAAGAAGTAACTAGAATAACTTAACAACCTCACTTCCAGTTCTAAATTTTAAATCCAACACCAGTTGTTTACTTTTAGCACATGGGCTAAAAGTAAACAGCCGATTTCACTTGTAACACGCTGATTTATAAAACGTCATTTTTCGTGAAAAAAGCTAGCTCTATAAGTCCTACTTTTAGTTGTGGTCGTACAAAATAGCTATTTATGCAACAAGTGCTAAAAGTCGACTTTTATGCGCGAGACATGAAAATTATGAAACGAAGCCGAAGGCTGAGTTTCATAACATGTCTCGCGCATAAACGACTTTTAGCACGCGTTGCATACAATATTTTATCTACGACCTTAATTTTACCGTTATTAATCCATAAATATCGATTTAAGAAAGGTTCGCATCTGCGACGCTGCGTCATAATGAATAGTAGGCCTGCGCCGCTGGCGATTGTTTGGCCACGCCCGTTCTGTCAAGGTTGAGTTACGAAATGTAATTATTGATACTCCACATATGACTGTATTCATTACATAACGCTTTAATTATTTCAAAAACGCTTTACCTGTAACGCAAGAAGCAACTAGAATAGCTTTACAACTTCACTTGCAGTTCGAAATTGTAGTTTTGAACTCGCTTCACTTTTAGCACATGTGCTAAAAGTAAACAGCTGATTTCTTTAAACACGGTAAACTATAAAACGTCACTTTTAGTGAAACAAGCTAGCGCTAAAAGGCCTACTTTTAGTAGTGGTCGTAGATAAAATAATATTCAGGTAAAATCGTAAGAACTCACGTCAAAATAGGTAACAACTACTGAGTATTTATTTGTATTATTAATATCTGTAAAACGCCGTAAAAATAAATTGATCAGAAATAAAAATGTATATTTCTGGCCTTATTGACAGCAAATTGTTCCACAAGATTTTTATGACCATATCCACGATGCTTTTTGCACAATTGACAAAACCGGAAAGTCATCTAGCCTATCTTGGCTGGTAGAATTTCTTACATAATGTTTTATTACTTTCAACTTGCTAAATGATCTTTCTATTGTGGCTAGTGTTACAGGTAGAGTTAAGAATAAAAGCAATGCAGTAATAATCTCGCCAAAATTGTTTTCGAGAACACTATATTTCTGTAGGAATAAACTTCTCAAATCTGGAACACTCATGCTATCATTTAAATCCTCGTTTAGTAAGGAAATAACGTTCACAAACTGAATGGCGAGATTATTATTGAGGACATCAGAATACTTTTTCTGAAGCAAATCACATCGGACCTGTTCAGCTTCTTGCATACTTAAAACGTTTTTCGGTTCTAAAACTTCAGAAATATTTGTTAGTTTTTCAAAGTTCTCAAATCGAGTCTGATCACTGATGACTGATAACTGAGAGTGGGGGACTGAGGTTGCAGTGCTATAAATGTATAGCGAAATGAAGTAGAAGATATCGAGATATTTAATCAGCGAACTTATCGGGCTCCCCAAAGGGCCCTCTTAGGGCCCGGGCCCCTAAGCAACGCTTATTCCCGCTTATGCATATCACCGCCACTGATCTCAACTTCTTTAATTGCACACAATTTTTATCTGGCATTAAAATTTTTATTTTAGTGTAAGCATAATTACAAATGCCTTATCAGAGCTGGGGTAAAACTAAATTTATTGTTGGAATCAAATAGAAGTTCTCGACTTTCTAAATTTCAAAAAACACGATAATAAGGATTTGTTATTGCGGACTGACACAAATATCATCTTAGACTATAAGACTATTAGAGCAACTATCTTTCAGTTCACCATAATGGATTCAAGTGAAAGTACATTCTATACAAGGTTTTTTGGAAAATATTAAAGAAAAATTCAGTAATAGATAACCAATTGTAGATATTAAGCAAGATAATGTTGTGCACAAAACTGAAAAAATAGAATAATATAAGTAAACTTCGAGAAATTCGGGTTGAAGCAGGTTTGCAAAACTTCCAGCGTTAGTATTACTTTAAATCACTCACATTCATATTTGATCAACTTACAAATATAAAAATCATAGTAACGTTATAAGAATCGTTTATTCTTGATAAAAACAAAATGGAAGAACAGGTTATTGGTAATCAGTGTGCAACGCCAACGTCGGTTATTAAATATTTAGTGTGCAATTTGGACAGTTTTAACGTCCTTATTCTTAAATTCTCATCGCAAAACAAAAATATAGCAAACTTACTGGTTGTTTTCACTTATAATGATTATACAACTTGTTGCTATCATTCAAATGTAAAAATCATTGGTCAAAATTCAACGGAATAGATTTAACTTTTTTACATCCATATTTAATTGATCAATAGTCATTATGTCACAGCTATTGTGGAGAATGTGGGAAAAAAGTTATAAAAATTCCAAACCTCCAAGCATCACGCCATGCGGGTAAATCGAGCCGACCATGCAGGTCCTCGTCTAATTATTTATTAAAGGGAGCATGTGGTGATTATGATTCGCGAGGGTAGCAGATTATGCGTAATTCTAGGGGCGATGTTATTGGCACATAAAGAATGAAATTTATTATTTGAGTAATTTAAATTGTATGTAAAGTAGAGAAAATATATAATCTATTCACGATATTTCCTCCTCCCAGCAGACTATGTTAGGGTGACATTTTTGTTGGTAATCATGCGAAATAAACAGACATGACAAAATTGGTTTTATGATGTATTTCATTTGTGGTTATGATTTTTAAAGGCTTGTACTGTTGACAGTTACATTTTTATCTCCTTCCGTAATATTTTTGGTATTTTGACATTAAAATTGCAACAATGCTATTAAATCAGTTGTATAATAGTTATTTACTATACAAGTGGGATAACAGCATCATTAATATACGTGTGAGTAAGTTACGAACGAGTGCGTAGCACGAGTTATGTAAGCACACAAGTATATTAATGATGCATTATCGCACATGTATTGTACAAAATTTTATCTACAACTGCCTAAAATTGAGAAAAGTGCATTAAGAGAAGTGTCAGATCTGTCATTTTCAAAAATATTTTAGTAGACAAATGTCATTATGTCATTCATTTGACACTATTTCAGTTACGTAATGAAGTTATTACACAACTCAGTTGCGTAATGAAACCATTACATAACTGAGTGGTGTAATGAGCTTCATTACCTAGCTGAAATAGTGTCAAATGAGTGACGTAATGCGTTACTTATCCCACTGGAGTAGATAAAATATCATAGTTTATCCATGTCACAGTTTGACTTCCATCACAATTCATACATGCAACCTAATAAACACATATAACAACCACCTGAAGGAGGAAACGTCGTGAATGGATTATACTTATTTACAACAACACAACGAATTTCGGTTTGGACTGTGTCGTTCTGTTAATTAGTACGATCAACCTTTCACCGCTTTCATAAAAAATCTAAAATTAAAATAACAGGATCGTATAAAAAATAGTCTGTGGTCATCAAAGTACTTTAATAGTTGATTGTAAATTATTATAAGCAAATCACAAAAACTGATCAAAATATGCGCATGTGCAGCCGTATTCATGAAAGTGTTGTACGGCATTTGTGCTTGTGAATATAAATTAATTATACAAAGTTCAAAAAAGTGTTAATATATACATATATTTTGAAAGTATACATCTCAGTCTACCTAGTCAATGTTACAGTGTAAACCTTTGTTAAGTAAAAATACAATCACCAATAAACTTACAACACATATTCGAACACGACTACATATTGACATTTACTTATATTCTTGAAATATGCAACATTATATGTACAACGCACATATGAAATTGAAATGGAAGTATGCAATTATAATTAAACAACGTAAATTATTTACTAGAAAAGTTGATTACAAGCAACTGAAAGTACAACATGGGTAATAACTCAAATTCTGGGTGGTTACATGGTCCTGGTTAGTGATGGGCATAACCGGACAATTTTTTTAACCGAATTATTTGAATTCGAATGATATTAATAACCGAATGATTATTTGAATAATCATTCGAATAAATTTTGGCTCTCGATTCGTTTCGATTAAGTCAGCCGGTTTGCCGGTTGGCGGTTCACCGTCATCTGCATCGACATCGGTTCACCGTCATCTGCATCGACATCGTAACTTGC
The DNA here is from genome assembly GCA_940337035.1 of Agriotes lineatus. Classification (NCBI taxonomy): domain Eukaryota; kingdom Metazoa; phylum Arthropoda; class Insecta; order Coleoptera; family Elateridae; genus Agriotes; species Agriotes lineatus. The sequence continues at coordinate 59,875 of CALNHX010001680.1, forward strand.
AGATAGCAGAGGAACCACAACATAATATTTACGGTCGGCGCCTTAGAAATCGGGACACGTAATATGTTCTTCTAGTCTTTGGAGTATTCTTGCTCCGGTTACTTCATTAATGTGAGATGGCATTTCATAATTGACAAACAATAAACAATCTGACGTAACAATTAAAACCATAATAACTGTAAAAACCCAGTTTATGCACTTAAAAAATACATGCAAAATAAAGCATAATAGTGTGTAGTGCCCGATTTCTAAGGCGCCGACCGTACATTATGTTGTATGTATTGGAAATTAAGAGGTATTTATTAAGAAGTGTAGAAAGAAAGAAATATGCGGGATTGCTTGCTAATCGCAGTAAAAACAGTTGTAAAACTTTTATCTTTATCGATCGGGCGGGTAAAGGCGCCGCCTCTTTTGTGAACTTTTGGAGATGTAAGCAAATAAAAAATTGTTTTATAGCTTGATGCGTTTGCAGTTTTTAGGCGTTCAGGTTTCAGGTCCCCAGAATTTAATAATTTGATATTTTTTATGATAGGAGGTAGGTTCGCGATAACCAAATGGTGTTTTCAGTACAACCTGATTTGTTTATGGGTTATGACGTATTTATATTTACAGAATTTTGAGCACTACGTAGGTCGCTGAGATATGGCACGTAGTACCTTTGAATAGAGGTTTTATATTGAAAGCGTAGTACGTATCAGCATGAGGTTATTTTGCATTCGAATACTTGGAACGAAAACCGAGTTACATAGGTTATTTCAATAACCGGATAACCGGTTATTTTTCATTCGAATAAGCCCATCACTAGTCCTGGTCGTAAGGATTAGACAAAATGGCTGTTAGAGCTACTGAATAAAAACAACATGGGTACCAGCTGCAGTATAACAGCAACAAACCAACGGAGTAAACAAGCTTCACTTATCGTTGCAGGCCTGTATCTCAAACCAGGCTATTAAAAAAAATGAAAAGGTATTGGTATATCGTATAAAACAAAATACCAGAAGTAAAATTCATAAACCAAGGCTAACCTAAGCGCATATTAAAAGCAATTAAAATAACCACGGCCAAAGATATTGCATTAAAATTGACATTACACAATTAACACTAAGTTTGTCATCTTCCCAAGTCATTCAGAAGTTAAATTACTAAATTTTCAAATATACTTTGTTACAGCAAAATCATGAGGTAAAATAGTTTTAATTAAAAGAGAGAACTCTTTTGCGCAGGAATCAAACAGCGAAGAAAGACTAATTCAATGCTGCCTCACTAAGAACTGACAAGCGCTATTACTTACAGTACAACACGTTCGCAACGTTTTTACTTCCCTCGTCTGAAAGACGAAGGAAGTATTGTAATCACGAAAATCACCTTACGAGATTTTTTCCGATCTTCACGTTTCAAGGTCCATAGATGACGAAAAAGAGGTTTTCTCAATTTCGTCAGTCTGCCTGTCTGTCTGTCTGTATGTCTATCTATCTGTCTGTCTGTCTGTCTGTCTGTTGGCAGTATAGCTCAAAAACTATTTGTCGGAGGAAGACGATATTTTGCATACATATTATATATCTACCAATTTCATACAAATATATACAGGGTGAGCACCTTAAAAAAATAAAATTTTGTTTTTTTTTGTTAATTTTGAAATAAAAGGAAGTAATAACTTTCACATAAGTCAGGCTTTAATTTACCGAAAATAAGACTCAACCGAGAAAGGATAATGTCACAAAAAAGTAAAAATATTTTAACCATTACACCGTGCTCTTCAAGAGACGCGCGCACCGAACTTTTCCCGAAGAGACGCGGTAGCGCAGATGGAATTTCGCCGTACTTATATCCTCTGCAAAGATTCGGTTAGGATCGAGCATTCTGCAGAGCTCCAGATGCGGCGGGTGCAAACCCCAGCGGGATCATTTCTTTTGTTTAATTTGAAAATGTATTTAATTTATTAGAAACGTGAAGATATTTGTACTCCTAACTTAATTTGATTTATAAAATTATTTAGTGCCACAATATTGACGAGGAAAGTTCTGGGTAAAACCTTTTACAGATTTTTTCATAGTAGAAACGGAGCGAATATTATAATTAAATAACAGTCATTGCACCTAAAAACGTTTGCTGAACGATAATGGCGCTGATTAAATTAGGCCCGTACACTATCTTAATAAACAACTGTATAAGTTGAATCAAATCCAAAATTAGTTAAAGTGATACGCTAATAGCATGAGTAAAATTCAAAATTAATTAATATTTAAAACTAATAGCAGGCAGCAAAGGTCGTTGACTGTATAAAGAAAATTTAATTCTTGAAAATATTAAACAAAGTTCTACGAGTTATTTTTGCGACCATGTCGAAGTGGCTTTTCTGAATTTTTGAAAGCCTGATGGTGTAAGTAAAGCACACACGGATATTTCTGTGATTTTTATCGTTGGAGTGCAACAATACCATGCCGAGATATAGCAATAAAACAAAAAACCTGACTTTGCGTTATCCAAGAAGCTGAAGGTCGAACAGCGATGCCTTAGATCCGTATCGAGGCAGCTAACCTTCCTAGGTCCATAAGACAAGTGAGCAATGCTCATAGATTGCCCAGGTAGCGGATGGATCTCTAAAGAAAACACGAAGCCATCTTAGGCAACGAGGCGGGATAACTGAAAAGAACTGTAAAGGCATGATTCTGCTTTCAAGCTGCGTAAAACAAAATATCCCACACATATCTGCAGGTGACAATCGGCGAATACAGAAAAGTGATCTAACCACGCAAAATCTGGACGCCGCCCAGAAAGAATGAGGATTCACTCTTAGATTGTACATGGGATGAAAACCTCTTAACTTCTGCCAGCCACAATCTACGCCAATTTCCAAGGACACCGGAAGACAAGCGCTAAAATACTCGTAAAAACCAGTTGACTATTGTGCCATCAATAGACGCGTATGAAACACATTTTAATTATGAAAAACAGTGTCCCTGACGGACGAACCCACTTCTAACTCTTCTGAAAACTTGCGTGCAAAACAGTAATACACCATTGACCAAAGAGGATAGCTTCTATACTATGTTCAAAAATTCCATAGCCATACTAAATGAAAATAATATCCGATCGTACTATAGATGCTTTCTCAGTGAAAGACTAGAAGTAGATTTCCACAATCTTTTAGAGGATAGCTTCTATAGTATGTTCAAACATTATTTTCATCTAGTATGGCTACGGAATAGTTCCTAATTTATGAAAGCAACTACATTTTTATCTGACAAAATTGACATATGATTTCTAAGTGAGTTATAGTTGCATTTATAAATTAGAAACTATTCCATAGCCATACTAGATGAAAATAATATCCGATCGTACTATAGATGCTTCCTCAGTGAAAGACAATATAGGGAACATTAATGTACTTTATTCCAATTACTTCAAGTAACTGTTCAAATTTCATAGTCTAACGTAGTTGTGCGTTTTACGTTGTTATTGCAATCAATTAAACTTTAAATACTAATAAAACATTATTTCAAGTTTAGTAACACTAACTTATCAAATATTTAAATTAGGCGCCAAAGTATTTTTTACTTGACTATACTCTAAAAACGATTGCAGCTCTTGCCACGCCTCTTCGACTCTCATGTTTGCTTATATCAACTATATTTAATATTTGTTTAAAATCGAACAAGCTGTACACATACGTGAGTTACAACCCAAACTTAACCATTATAAGGACTTCTCACTAAGAAAGCCAATCTTTGAAATTGTTGATGGAGAATAATTTTTTTAGTTGAATCGCAGAATTTGTTTTTTTACAATAGCCGAATTTCCTTTCATTTGTTCATGTATGTCTAGCAATAACAGAATAATTCCTAACATTTTAAATTATCTGTCTGGCACATGTAGATGAGACCGTAGTTTTTATAAAAAGCGTTCTTTTAAATTTGACATCGAAGTTGACGCTGAAGAGTTTATTGTGAACGTACCACAAGCACATCAGCTATTTCTACCAAATGTCCCTTTGCGTTTGATGTCATTTAGTAAATTGTGTATTTGACAGAATCTTTCTTTACAAAATATGAGCTTCTCTAGACAGACAGATAGATTATTCTGTAATCTTCCAATGGAATATGGAAGTGCTCTATCCATGATTGTTTTGAAGAGTTTCTGCAGGAATTTCCAAATCTTGCGTTGCATTATAACACTTTTCGTTGTTCTCTAAATCACTGCGTTGAAGTTTTTCGTGGGTTTACATCTGTTTCACACAAAGAAGGCAGCGGTCGTCCTTCGAGAAGAACGGCAGAAGTAATTGAAAATATAAGACAGATTATGGAAGATGCACCTCGAACCTGCGTACGCCATTTGTCTCAACAAGTTGAGTTGGCAGTTGGCACCTGCCACAAAATATTAAAGGACATCCTGGTCTATCCTTACCGTTTGCAGCCTGTACAACAATTACGCGAAGCTAATTATCCTCAGCATGTTGAATATTGTCAGTGGTTCCTAAATACCCTCAATGACAACTTATTGGAGAACACTTTTTCACGGACGAGTCCTGGTTTTATTTAAATGGATACATTAATTCTCAAAAGATGCGTTGGTGGAGTTTGGGAAAGCCTAATTTTATGGTAGAGACACCTCTTAATCCTCAAAAAGTAGGAGTGTGGGAGGCTATTTCCAGGCGTGGAATAATTGGGCCATACTTCTTTGAAGGTAAAAGTAAGACAAAAGTATTTTGACTGCAGAAAGGTATCGAGAAGTGCTTTTACAGCCATTTTTCGAAGAGCTTCATGACGATGAACTCAATTTTGGTTTCTTCTAACAAGACTGCACACACAACACATGATACCTTAAATATGATACGAATTTTTTTCGACAGACGGATTATTAGTCGAAACACACTAATACCTTATCATGCCAGATCTTGCGACCTGACGCCATGCGATTTCTTTCTATGGCCGTATTTCCATTTTCCACTAACCAATACATGACGTAAACGAATTGCTGCACATAATATTAGAAAAAAGTAATAAAATTAATAACAATCCGAATATGTTACAGTCAGCAATAGGATTGTGTGAAAAGTTCGAGCGTGCATTGGTGAAGGCGGTAAACTTTTTTTTATTGCAATCAATTACAATTAAGTTATTACCATTTGCTGGAAATATAGTGTTTTAAAGTTAGGTTTAAATGTTTGCATTTGGATGGTTTTTTGTTGTTAAATCTGTTTATAAAAGTAGGGTTAGGTACGTTTTGTGATGTCCACAATGAACTCTTCAGCGCCGACTTAGACGTCAAATTTACAAGAACACCTGATACGGTACCTACTTTTGGGTACCTATTCTGTTAAGAGTGTTTCCAAAAGTTTGGACAAAAATATATAAGCGTGTTCGATACACGAAAATTTAAAAAAAATATGCAATTTTTGTATATTTGAATAAAAACATGTGAAGAACACTGATAATGTTCACCATTAACCTGAATACTACACTGAACGTGCTGGATCATAGAATTTAAAATTTACTTCTGAGATCAGATCAAAAGATCGGACAGGTCATGGAGTTGGATTTTCCAGACCTATTAATCTCCCACCATATTCGTTCAAAAATTCTTAACCTCTTCATGATAAACGGACAGGAATTCTACAATACTTGAAATTTGACATGATAATAATGTGATACAGTGAAGCGATTCCGACTCAGAGTGCACATTATGTATGATTTTCTTTGTTTTGATGAGTAGAAATACCCATAATCTTTTGAAAACATCCGAACGAACCCTTTTTAAAATGTTATTTAATGTTGGTTTAAATAAAACCCCAACCACATTTTCAAAAGCAAAAGTTCCTTTTAAAAGTTGGTTACGTACAGGATTAGTTTGTAACTTGTATTTAACATTATTTCGGCAAACAATTCCATACAAGAAAACATGAAACTGTTACTGTTACAGTAACGTGATGGTTGATGGCTACTTGTTTTACATTTTTTATCTCGACTCCAACAGGTTTCTGTTCTACAATCTTGTAAAACATTTAAAATACATTTAAACACACAATACATTTAACAATTAAAACTCTCGTACAACTAAAGATTATTTACATAATATACATACATCATCCACTTCCGAACAAGGCTACTTTACATGAGTCAGAAATTGTGTCAATTTTCTTCTTCTTCTACACTACGTAAACAATGTATTTCCGTCGATTGGTTCTTGTTTGTTGGAGAGACCATGTTTCGCTGCTACATAGGATGGTTCAGACTACCAAAGTTTTGTAAAACTTGAGTCGCATCTCTTTTCTTGTTTTGTATATTGTTCCACATTCTAAATCTTGCGACTTTATTTACGGGGTCTTGTTCTTCCTCTGATGATATTTTATGTTATTTTGGTTTGTAAAATGTTGATTTTGAGTTATACTTCCTGGGTGGCTGTTTGCATTCACGTTATTTAAAAATACCTAACAGAATGTCATCAGCGAATGATGATAGGTTAGTGAGGCTTTCGCATATTATAGCTGCGTTCGGAAAGGTACCTCTGACAGGTCTGTTTCCTCGAAATCATTCGCTGAAAGAGATCGATACTAGCCATCGGCGCGGGTGGAAGTGAGATGAATGAACGATTTCGAGGAAACAGAGCTGTCAGAGGTACCTTTCCGAACGCAGTACATATCTTGTTTTCCTACCTGGCCTCTCTTCCTACTTTTTATTTGGGGGGGGGGGGGGGGGGGGAGTAATGTTATAATCGCATCACCTAGTTGGTTGTTAAGGTAACGCATCAAATGAAATACAAAACAAGTTTATTACATTGGTTCTTAAAACAACACGCGTTTTATTTGCCCTTTATAAATAAGCAATAATATATTGTAAAATAGCATTTTTCACACATGTTGTATACTATACTTTTTCTACGACTGCAAGCCGGCGCCTAGATTTCAAATATACACGCTTAAAAACAGCAAGCAACATCGATGTGGCACGCTGTTTTTGAGCATGCGATAACGTTGTCGCACGCTGTGTGAAATGTACGATTTTCAGAGCTAGTTAGGAGTGTTTTTTTGGCTATTTTCAGAGCAGTCGCAGAAAATTAATACAGTGAATTTATTTTAATGGTTAACATAAATAAGAGTTTCGTTTCTATGCCAGCATTTAATCATACAGGTCACTTATGGTTACAAATGAGACCAATAGAGTAGAGCGTTTATTTTACGAGTTAACATGCGAATTATTACTTGTAAAAAAGACAACTACAAGCTACAAGTTATCCTAATGTATACAACTGAAGAAAAGATACAACTGAAGAAAAGATACAACTTGTGAATTGTACCTAGGTATCTACTTTTAGTTACATACCTACATTCCGGTAATAAAATTAAAGTTTCTTATTAGCAAGTACCTTATTTAAATGCGCATGTTAACTCGTAAAATAAAAGCTCTAATTTATTGGTCTCATTTGTAACCATGGAAGTGACCTGTATGATTAAATTCTGGCATTGAAACCAAACTGCTATGTTAACCAATAAAATAAATTTACTGTGTATTGTATAACATACTGCGAAAGTGAAATAATATCGCGAGAGTAGATTCGAGAAACGAGGCGAAGCGTAGTGAAGCCGAGTGACTTAAAACACGAGCGTACGATACACTTTCGAGCGAGTTTTGTACGGTATTTTTCTCACGAAAAGACACATTTCTTTCAAATTTGAATTCCAAGCAACGCCGGATAAACGTATGAAAGAACACAAAGCCTGCCAGAATTGGAACAAATTTAAGCTATAGTCAAAATTATACCCATTCGGAGTCACGTGACTTTTGTCTGTCTCTGTTCATCTTTAGTAAAATAGATGAAATGGAAGAAATTTGAAAAAAAGGCATATCGATTCATAAAATTAATTTTAAAAATTTGACGTTTCTAATCTGTCAGATTATATTTTTCGTGTAAGTTATTGAGATAAGGGTAATAAAACCTAAAATTGTTGAGCCGAAAACTGGAAATTAAAAGAAACCATTGGACATGCGGTATAACGAGCAGTCACAACAATTAATTTGAATATTATGCGTTTTTTTTTTATGAAGAGTACAATATTAATAATAGTAAATCAACAGTTTCACCCTCCAACGCTGTTCGCCGTGCTTCTCTTGCGTTAAATATCTCGGAGAGCACAATTTACCGAAAATATGAGCCAGAAAGTGAAGAATGCAAAAACGGAAGTCAACGAAGCAGTCAAGACACTGTATATAAAATGTATGTAGCTAAAGAATTTGTAACCATAAAAAATTAAAAAAATGCTTGGTTGAAGAATCTGGAGATTTTTCACATTCAGTTTCTTCCCTAAATAGATTGTGCAAGGAAATAGGCTTCAAATGGCAATGTTCTATAACAGAATATGCATGCACAGAAATTGACTTAAAATTTGCTATACGCAGCAGGTTTTTAATGTAGCAGCTGACATATCTTTATTATATTTACATTTTACGACATGTTATGTTTTCTTTAACCTGTAAATTCAGTTTGATTTCATATAAGAGAATAAACCCGTAGCAACCTTGTTTTAGAAATTGGCATATGTCAGGATAACCTACGAAACGGAATGTCATTTATTTCCCTAAAATTGAATTTTTAAGAATCGACATACGTAAAATTACTAGATTATCACGTGACTCCGAATGGGTATAAATTTGACTATATCTATAAAGCACCAATGATTTTTGTAAACTGCACAATTGTACTTTCTGGTCTAATTAGCTTACTTTCAATTTGTTTTACTTAAAAATGCACACAGGTAGCTCTTGGCCAAGCCGAAGATCGCTGGAATGATTAACTGCGAGTCCAATTTACAATGTTTATTACTAACTGTATGATACAATATAAAGGTTATCTCTAGTTTCAATAAAATATTTACAAGTCAAAAATAAATAAATGAATTCTTCTGTGAGCTCAAACGCCAGCTGGGCAGGCTACCCTCTAGACAACTGGCGGAGCCTACAACACCGGTCATCGACAAATGGAAGCGCTTTCCGCAGTTTTTTTGTGGCGTGGTCAGAAGCAGGTAATTTATGGCACACAAAATGTTATTACCTTCCGAGGGGGTTATTTTTCCAGAGCAGAGAGGATGACAGGTTCAAGATATTAAATTGAACGCCTCTCCTCGCTCTTAAGATAGTTTTGCTTCGAGAGCCTTCAAATTACAAGGCTTATGACCTCGAAGATCCCTACAAATTTTAAGTTGCTTGGGGCGTCGAAGCCTTGCTCTTAAGCTTTGCTTGAATTTTTAGCGTGCCGGAGATCGACGCGAATTTCTGCGAATTCTGGGCCACTCCCGCCGCATTCTCGGATCACTGAAATTAATAAGTGCAATGCTTACGATTGGCGGGTGCTTCACGCTTCGAATTTAACGAAGCTCTTTTGACGAGATCTCCAGCTGCTTCCTCATCTCGCGGCTATCACCTGAATCTACAAATTATACGTTCTAGCGGCGGGCTCTCTACAGAAACTCGGTTTCATTATTATTATCGACTTGGGGAGATACTAATTTAGAAAGCGAGCTAAGAAATTCGTAATTGGCAGGAAGAACTCACGTTTGCACCGGTCATAATGATTTTTACATACGTTTCAGTTTAAACGTCTAGGTATCTTGGGAAAGATCTCTAAGCCGTGTCAAACCCCTTTGCCCTGCACCGTGACTTAGGAGTCGAAGAGTTCAGTGTCAAGTACCTAATCACCTCCAGGTAGTCAACACGCTTTTTCTGTGCGCCTGAATCTGAATGTAAAGGTATCAAAAGCAAAATACACAGACCTTATCAACACGATTTGTCGTGCACCAATGACTTAGATATTCAAGTATCAAGTGGCCGGGGTTACTTCCAGCCAGTCAATACTATGTTTCCGTGCGCGTTATGCTTGGAAGAAATTGTAGTTCTAGACATGAGGGTTGCTAAATAGTTATTTACCTAACAAGTTCGGGAAGTTAATTTTCCCGAATGAGCACTTTGTTTGCAGCACGACCGAAGGGAGTGCTGCATCTAGTGCGAATTCGGGAAAATTCTTCCCGAAAGAGGTAGGTACAATGTTTTTTGTAACGAATAACTCAAAATATTTAAAAAAGTTACAAAAATATTATTTAGTGTTTTACAACTTTACTGAGTTGGCAGCACAAATTACTAAATTTTTATACGTATCCTAGCACCTGTTAGCTTTTGTTGACGTTTACAGCGCCCCTGGAACACACAATTGCCATAGTTTTTGTGGGAAAGTAAAAAACACCCCGGTGCGGGAAAAGTCATTTTCGGCGCATCGGGAATGACCGGGAAATATGAATTTTGAAATCATGAGTGCAAAAAGTAGTTTTACTAACTCCAGCAGGAAGAGAGGTTTTAGATCAGGTTAAGGTAATAGAGGAACGAAAGCAACTATTACAAAACAGAACATCTAATAGAGTGGAATTAGTGGAACTAAGTAAAAAAATAAGGAAAAAGTAGGAGATGATAATAGGGAATATAAAAACATGAAAATAAGAGAAACACTAGAAGAACGGAAAAGTTTAAAAGGCCTATAATTAAAAATGAGCGAGAAGACACCAAATAACAAAATTAATAAATGCAAAGAATAAAGAAATCACAGAAGTTGAAGAACTAGCAGAAACTATAGAAACATATTATCGAACACTTTATGAAAGTAAAAAAGCACCTCCACTGGAAAAAGGAGAAAAAGATAGAACGAAAATAAAAAACGTAGGACCTGAGGAAATCCCTGAAATTACTAAAACTAAAATAAAAACACGCTTTAAAGAACATAAAAAACAATCGATCACTAGGTGAAGGCAAAATTGCAGTAGAAAGTATAAAATATGGTGGCCAAGCAATTATACCCCAACTACAACGAATCTACAATGGACGCTTAACGGAATCCAGATTACCGGATGCTTGGTTAAATGCCTAGTGGTCCTAATCTTTAAGAAAAGGAACAAAAATAAACTAGAGAATTGCAGACCTATTATCCTGCTGTCGGTGCTGTACAAGATGTTTACAAAGATTATAACACAAAGACTCACAAATAAATTAGATAATTACCAGCCAAGAGAACAGGCAGGATTTAGAAGGCGGTATAGCGCAATGGACCATCTGCAGACAATGCGAATAGAAATGGCAAATAAATACAACATAAAATTGTGGGTAGCGATGATAGACTACGAAAGGGCATTTTACTCAATAGAGATGTGGGATGTGGGCAGTCCTAAATGCTCTAAGCAACTGCGCAATAGATGATAGATACTCCAGTTTTATTAAATATATATATATGTATATATAAATGCTACAGCACAAATAACGACACAAATAAAAACTAATACATCCAAGATATATCGTGACATACGACAAAGCGACTCAATTTCGCTGTAATCGTTTACATTAGCTTTGGAAGATATGTTCAAAACACTAGATTGGGAAGAAAGAGGCATAACAATAGATGACAAAACGCTGAACCGCTTGAGATTCACTGACGACATAACACTGATAGCAGAAAAAAGAACGGAACTTGAAGAGATGATAAAAGAACTGAATGAAAATCAAAACAGATTGGAATGAAATAATGAAAATAAACAATAACTTAACAAAATACTTAACTAATGAAACAGACAAACAACAAGACATCACGCTAGAAGACAAAATAATAGATAAAGTAAAAGCATTTATATATCTAGGAAATAAACTAGAAGTACCAAAGAACAATTTGACAGCAGATTTAGATAGAAGACTATCACTGGCTTGGTCAGCTTTCGGGAACCTAAAAGAAGTATTTAAGTCAGACACACCAAACACCTTAAAAACACCAACTTTTGACAAGTATGTGTTGTCAATTCTCACATATGGCACATAGACATAGACCCTAAACAAATGTATTATATTGAGAGATAAAAAAAGAAAGATCCTAAGAGGGATGTGGAAATTCAAACGTATGAACAATATGTTAGTGGCACTGCAAGTCTACTCGTATGTCAAATTCGAGGTTAGCAGGTTAGGTTTTGCATCAGTTTTGACACAAGCTGACGCAAAACCTAACACATATGTTTTAATACTTCTGCTTTTTGGTATAGAAAAATAATTTATTCAGAAAAAATGCTGAATTTTCAAGGTCGTAATGGAATGTACGTATGTATAGGCCATTCAGTAAACACAAAAACATATAAATTTTTTTGAAGTTGGCATATAAGTAAAATTTGTCGGCTAGGGATTCTGTATTTTGTTTTGCAAAGATTTCCATACCTGCATAAAGGTGACTTTGAATTTAAAAATGACAATTAATAAATATCATTAATTCAGTGTCAAAGTAGATACTATTCTGGAAATTCTTGCATAAACTTTTATAAAATGTAATAAAAATACTTATTAATAAATGCTACATCAATAGTATTCAACACAGTATTTGTTTAACATCCTTAAAAGTAGTTATGACAGATGCTAATTAAATGTCACACTCTTAACCTATTTGTTTTAGTAACTTTTTGAAAGTATATTCCTAGACAAAAGATGCACTTTGGAAGTACACTCATGAAGTTTTAGAAATCAAAGGCCACTTTGTGTTTTTATGTTTAGTGAACAGACTATACTAATACGAATCTTGTATAGGGCATTCAGTAAACATAAAAACATTTGAATTTTTTTGAAGTTGGCATGTGTATACCTATAACTTTTGTACTAGGGATTCTGTAGTTTGTTATGCAAAGGTTTCCACACCTGCATTAAGGCAGATTTGAATTTAAAAATGACAATTATTATTTCTCATTGTCAGTGTTAAAGTAGATATTTTTCTAGAAATTTTCACCTAACTTTTATAAAATTTTATATAAATATTTATGTATAAACGCTACGTTAATAGTATACGATACAGTATTTGTATAATATCCTTAAAAGTAGTTATTTACAGCATTTATGACATTTGGTAAGTAAATGTCACACCCTTAACCTAATTGTTTTAGTAACTTTTTGGAAGTACATTCCTTGAAAAAGATGAATTTTGGAAGCACACTCTTGAAATTTTGGAAATCAAAGGCCACTTTGTGTTTTTATGTTTACTGAACAGACTATACTGTAACTAGCAACCCAGTGAGACAAATGTCTCATTTAAAAAACAAAAAAGACCGTTTTTCAAATAGAACGCGTATTAAATAAAAACTGTACCCAGCATATATATAATACACATATATTGCTAGTAGGGCCTGGAAACGACCGAAAACATTACGGCGCCGACATAGTCTCATTTAGAGTATAACGCGTCTCGTGCGCATGCGTGAGAATTCGAACTCCGCCTTTAAAAGCGAATTTTAAACTTGACCACTTCCCCATTGGGCGGACGACGCCGCCGCGCTTGCGCACAGCTCACCATTATACATTGAAGAGTTGATTGTCTGTCTCACTTCCTTCGTGAGTTTCCCACTCATAGCCGCTAGCAATATAGTAAGTATTAGATATATGGTACCCAGGCCTGGAAGGTGTTAAAGTGGTACGCCGCATCGGAACATTCTGGAAGCTGTCAAAGTGCCTAACCGATCGAGGTTTTAAGGCGCAGAGGGTCGCAGCTCCTTTTGGCTGCTGAAACAGCGTACTGACACTTCCGGTTTTCGAGAAATCACGTGATTTTTTTGTTTTTTAAATGAGACATTTGTCTCACTGGGTTGCTAGTTACAGTATAGTCTGTTCAGTAAACATAAAAACACAAAGTGGCCTTTGATTTCCAAAATTTCAAGAGTGTGCTTCCAAAATTCATCTTTTTCAAGGAATGTACTTCCAAAAAGTTACTAAAACAATTAGGTTAAGGGTGTGACATTTACTTACCAAATGTCATAAATGCTGTAAATAACTACTTTTAAGGATATTATACAAATACTGTATCGTATACTATTAACGTAGCGTTTATACATAAATATTTATATAAAATTTTATACCGAAAGTGTCACGTGACTGAAATTCGGTTCCTGACCTGACATGACCATTCCAAACATATAACTTTCATAACTTTTTTCTCTATCTCTTACGGTTTGGCTGTTGAAACAGCGTCTCGGACAGACAAAACAGCTTCCCGGACAGGCAAGTCTAAAACCTTGAAATTTTTTGAACTCGAATTGTCCACCTTCACATTTTAACACGAATATGATTCTTCATTTTAATGCCCTTCAAAATGTGTACCTTTTAAGTTGTTTTAAATATTTTTCTAATGAAAGTTAAAAATGTCAGAACTTAGTAGGTAATCATAGTACATTATACCGGGTGTCTTAAAAAGAATTACATCTAGTAGGTATTGAATTTTGTTTGCATTCAAATTTTTATGTGCCGTTAGATTGTTATCGGTATTGCATTCTGGGAAATTTAAAGCATACTAGATGTAATTCTTTTTAAGACACCTGGTATTATAATTGAGTGAAATAATTTACTAGATATATTTTTCAGGGCAAAACAGTTTGACAGAAAATCGTAAACATTTATTCATGCTAGTTTACATGCATGCAGGATATTCGGCATGATATAAGTATAGTATGATCAAAAATTATTTTCATTTGGTATAGCTATGGCTATGGAATACTTCCTAATTTATGGATGCAACTATAAATCACTTAAAAATCAAATGACAAGTTTGATATTTAAATATAAACATAGTTGCATTCATAAATTAGGAAATATTCCATAGTCATACCAAAGACTATCTCTGGTAGCTCTCCGCAGCCCGTCATTCCGACCGAAATACCTGAAACTCCAGAGACGCCATTACATATGATGTTGAAACCAATTGAAGAAAATACCTTCTGGAGAACCAAGCTTGCGATTCCGCCAGAACTTGTTACGGTATTAAAAGAACTTTACGACACCCACCCAAGGTGAGCATCGCACCACGGAATCAGTCCTGAAAAACTGGCACACTTGCCCTGAAATCGGTTCGAAATAGGCTAATAGGCCACGGCTGGAACGCTCAGGGAGTCGGGCGTGAGTCACACGGTACGTTCTGGGCAAGCGTGTTGCGGCATAATATATATATATAGGGTATGTCGAAATCATGAGGGCGCCACCAAGCCTGTCTTAACCCGGCTAACCGGGCCTGGACGGTTAGACGGGAGCGAAGCACGCAAAATACTCCGCCGATAGGATTACTCAAGAATTGCAAGGTCAAATAACAATTTCGGGATTGCCTTATGCAAGGATTGTAATTAGGTGTCAATCCGACCGCGACTACGCAGCTGTCTTACCCACCTGTACGCTCAAAGCTCCCTCGTTCCGTCGCACAATAATCAGTACACTGAAGGGGGCGCTTATCTGTAACAGAACATGCACAAGTCGAAACAAAACAATAGTTCCCTTAGCTAACAAATCATGTATTGACTAACGGGTTACAATGGTGCAGCAGAGTGCGTCGCCCTATATCTATAAATAGATTATAACTAAGAACACCAGCTGGCGCGCGCTCTAAACCTAGCGACAGATGTTGAACAGTAAAGAACAAATTAGCACTCGCAACATGGACAGTCTGTAATTTTGAATGAATGTACAAATATGCTGGCGCGACGCCTTATGCAGCAAACAGTAAAGAACAAATTAGCACTCGCAACATGGACAGTCTGTAATTTTGAATGAATGTACAAATATGCTGGCGCGACGCCTTATGCAGCAAACAGTAAAGAACAAATTAGCACTCGCAACATGGACAAATATGACGACAGTGCCTGTAGGCACGAGAGATGTGACGGCTCGCTCGCGGCAATCAGTTCAAAGACACATACCTTAATATGTAGGCGGTTGGGGAGCATAGTACAGTTGAGTTGCGACAGGCTGCAGTCTTAGGTGGCAGGTACCTTCGATGTTCAACGGATATAGGGATGAGTGCACATCCGCCATAATGGCGACGTGAGACGCGTCAGGACGCGTACAACGGGACGACGAAAAATGGGCCACTTTCGTTCTGCGGGACAGATCCTCGAAGGTCGAGATGAAGGGGGCACGACCCCTTACTTACGGAAGCAGGAACTGGGCTCAAAAAGCACCCACGCTACGCCGAAGACAATTCGAAACTCACACTCACAACCACCACACGAGCGTTCTCTGCAACGGGCTGCGGTCAACTGCCCAGAGGGAAGCGCTGGCACAGGTCACCATGGTCGCGTCCCCACGTGACTAAACCTCGGCAGCCAATCGCGGGGCGATAAAATGAAACAAATTAATGCCGGCAACAATGGTATCACGCCACAACGGCGTGCTTTCTAGAAGATTCGGAATTCTTGCAAGCGATACGCTCGGCTGCCAAAGCGCCATCAGAGGGGGGCTCCAACCGACGAGAAATACTGCGTTTGGGGCCAAATATGTGCGAAATCATGATTCTGGAATTAGGCGATGGAGCCAAATAAAGAACTAAAAGGGTTTAGCATACGGGCACGCTGCCCTAAAGCCTAGGTGGCTATTTAAATTACCAAAATGACCTGACACTCCCCTTACTTGAAAGAGAGTTCCCCGAAGTCTCTTAAAATCAACGGGGCATTTTGGCTGCGGCGCCACGAGCACTCAAACGACCGGAAACGCTGATACGATAGCTGTACCCCCAAAGGAATTACGCACACCGGCCACCAGATAGGGTACGACAGAAGGGAAGAGAGAAGAGGAAGAAGAAAGACTGGATACGCCAGTGGAAATACGAAAATTGGGTAGGACCTGGCGGTTCGCTGATGGCTAGCACTCACTCCCCGGACCACGGAAGACGGGCGACAAGAAAACTAGCTGTCCCAAAGGAGTGGCGCTCCGCCAGGGGTCCACAAAACGATTTGTGTCTGGCTCCCTCGGGGAACCAAACGGGCAAAGACTAGGCAGACTGAGAACAGTCTCGCCGATCCGGCTCGACTGCCCCTCCCAAAACAGGAGTGCCACAACAACGGTTAGCAAAACCACGTCGATAATCGACCACCAAAACGATAAAAAAAAAGGTAACCGACCAGACCCGAAACGGGTGTGGCACGCACTGCGGCGACGGCCACGAAACGCCGACTGGACCTTAACACCGGGTCCATGACGGTCGCCTAACAGTGCGGTTTTGGAAGGTGGAAAGAGAAAGAGAACAACGGGGTTGGGTAGTTGTCGCCGGGACACGGTAGATAGTAATGACAAGGGGAATAGAAAGGTAAAGATAGAGCATAGAGAAGGAGGGTTTGGGGTTCCAAGTTGAAACCGTAAAAATATCTGAAAAAAAAAACGCGCGGTTAGCGCTCGTCAAGATCGGGTCAATAGAACGTCTTACTCCCATGCACACTTCCGACCAACCGTTCCAAAAGAACATGGGGAAAGGGGGGGAAAAGGGATAAGTCCCTCGCAACCTGTCCCACAAGCCACCTGAAGAGGGCACGTTGCGCGTCACGGGATCGGCGCATTGTGGGGTTCCCACAACAAGGAAGCTCGGGGAAAGGCAGGTACTACTGAAGATACGGCTCTAAGCCGGCGGTATGGCCGTCAAGGCCTACAAAAAAAAAAGGAAGGGGGGTTAAGGAAAACGGGCGCTAGTAGACTAAACGTCCGTGGGATTGGGTTTTAGGTCTTTCGCGTGCCAAGTGCCTTTCGGGGCACCGGTCTCGTCGGACAGCTCGTAAGTGGCAAGCGAAACTTGCCGATTGATATAAAACGGCCCTATAAATTTCGAAGCCAACTTGGCGTTAAAATATTTCGCCGCATCGGAAAGTACGTAATTTCGTCGCCAGACGGTATCGCCAACGGCAAACTGAGCCGGGCGCCTTCGCAAATCGTATGTCGCCTTGGAGGCTTTGTACGCCACGTCTAGTCGTTTGACTATGTCTTCATATACCGACCTTAACGCGGGAGTCCGTCGTAACAAGTCTTCGCGACTCTCTACTCGCATTTGTTCCGAAACATCTACCTCCTCGGGGTTACTGGCGCGCGTCCCCTCTAACTGTATTTCTCTGCCGAAATTGGCGAAATATGGGGTCATGCCGGTGACTTCGTGTACTGCGGTACGCACTGCGCAAGCGACTTTCGACAAATATTTATCCCACTCCCGGTGGTTGTCTTTCACGTACGACGCTAGCATAGTTTTTTAATACTCGATTAACGCGTTCTACGGGGTTGGCCTGCGCATGGTAATGCGCGTTAAAGATAATTCGTGATTTATACGTATCGGTAAGTTGTCGGAATTCTCTACTGCGAAACTGTACGCCGTTGTCAACCAAGACGTACTGAGGTGCTCCAAAGAGCAAGAAAACATCGTTCTCAATTTTCTGAGTCACCGCGGTCGCGGTGGCGGTACGCAACGGGAAGAAAAGGGTAAATTTGGTAAAGTAGTCAGCCACGGACAGAATATATACGTAGCCTTTCTTTGAACGGGGAAACGGCCCTACAATGTCGATAGATATCATTTGCCACGGCTTATCCACCACGGGGTGACGACACATCAAGCCGGCCGGGCGTTTTTGTTCGGGTTTCTGCGCTAGGCACGTCACGCAACGGTTAACGTAACGGGTCACATCCGCCTTAAGTTTAGGCCAGTAATACTGCTGAGCGATACGGCCGTAGGTCTTATAAATGCCTAAATGACCTGCGGTAGGTTCATCATGGTTTTTGCGAAGAATCTCGGCACGTTGAGGCTTCGGAACCACCTCTTTCCAACTCGTGCCTTCGTCCAATTCGGGGTATTTTACGTTAACATGTTTAAACAATTTCCCTCGCGATAGTTTCCACGCCGAATACTTGAATGGTTTTTCTACGACGCGCGTACACATGCGCCTATACCAACGGTCAGTTCGACTGTCGTTCGGCGCCTGAACGCCGGCCTCGGGTTCTCCAGAATCGACGACTGAGACTACATCTATTTCGGGTATAGCACGGGATAGAGCATCCGGGACAACGTGGTCTTTTCCCTTCCGGTGTTTGATCGTAAAGTCGTATTGTTGGATACGAACAGCCCAACGGGCGAGTCTCCCGGTGGGTTCCTTAAGATTATTTAGCCAGATAAGTGAATGATGGTCAGTAATGACTGTGAAGTGAGTGCCTTCTAAATACGGACGTAACTTCTCTATGGCCCACAGGACGGCCAAACATTCGCGTTCCGTAACCGAAAAATTACGCTCAGGCTTCGTAAGAGTCCGACTAATGTAACAGATGACCTGTTCTTGGCCATCAACGGTCTGAGTCAGCACGGCGCCGATACCAACATTGGAAGCGTCCGTCTGTACGATAAACGGGAGAGAAAAATCGGGACACGACAAAATGGGTGCCGAAACTAGGCAATTTTTGATGGTTGTAAATGTGACTTCGCATGACTCGGTCCACTCAAACTTCTGAAACTTTTTCAATAACGACGTCAGCGGACCAATAATGGCTGAGAAATTTGGTATGAAACGCCGATACCACGATGCCATGCCGACTACTCGCCGTATCTCCGAAACGTTTCTAGGTCGCGGCAAGTTAAGAATCGCCGAAACTTTATCGGGGTCGACTAAAAGTCCTTGGGCGTTAACGACATAGCCCAAATATCGTAATTCCGGTTGGCAAAAATGACATTTATCACGACCCAGTGTTAAACCAGCGTCGTTTAGTCGCTGCAATACTTCGTCTAGAATCTCGACGTGTTTTTCGAAAGTCGGGGTACAAATAATCACGTCATCTAAATAGACAAAGACGTAAGGTTCCAATTCGGGACCCAACACATGGTCGACGAAACGTTGCCAAGTCGCTGGCGCGTTATGAAGCCCAAAGGGCATGCGAGTAAATTGAAACAAACCGCGCCCGGGTACTGTAAAGGCCGTTAGTTCCTTAGATTTCTCTTCCATTTCAATTTGCCAGTACGCGGATTTGATATCAAGCGACGTCATGAACCGGGCATCGCGTAAGCGATCCAAAATCGAAGACACGTAAGGTATCGGGTAGGCGTCCTTCTCGGTGACGCTATTTAATTTACGAAAGTCAACGCAGAAACGATAGGTTCCATCTTTCTTTTTAACTAGTAAAATCGGGCTCGACCAGGCTGAACGAGAACGTTCCACAACGCCTGATTTAAGCATACTGTCCAACTCAGCATCGATATGCGCCTGCATTGCGGGAGAGACCGGATAGTACCTTTGTTTAACCGGTGCCGCCTTAGTAGTGATTTTATGTTGAACGTACTTGGCGCAGCCGAGTTCGGGTTTAGCGATAGTAAAATGTCGGTTTACGAGAGTGTCTAATTGGGCTCGTTGATCCGAGTTCAGGTCGAACATAGACTGCAAATTGCCGGTAGGAGTATCAATGGCCGCTAATCCGGGTTTTGAGAATTCCCACTCCCCTCGAAACACGTCTGGGACTATTCCCACTGACTTCCAAAAGTCTATCCCTAGGATTAGGGTGTGCGGAACCTCCGGAACTATTAGAACATCGATAGCTACCACTCTGTTATTTAAACGAATAGGTAAGTGCAGGGTACCTAGACTGGTTACGGTCTGTCCATTCGCCACTGAGCAAACGGGTCTCAGCTTCTTATTTATGTGCAGGCCTACAGTACGCAACACGTCCCAACCCTTAGCTCCTAAGATCGTTCGATTCGCTCCTAAGTCCAACAAAGCTAACAACTCGAAACCCATGATTTCAACAGTCACATGCGGTCGACGGTCATCAGATGACCTTTCTAATACGTACTCGAGAATGACTTTATTTTTCTTAAATTTGGTCTCGCGCTCCTCGATAAGTCCCTTCATAAATTTAGTCAAATTGCTAAACACGCGCGATGACACTGCTCGACCGTTCAGCGTCTCGCGGGGTCGTTTCCCTGTCCCCTATCTCTTGCTCGACAACGAGGACAAGTGTTTACGGTCACTTCAGGTTTGCCGCAACGGTAACAGAATTTCTTGCCGCGGGGTCGCGGACACCTACTGGCTCTATGGCCTGGTTCGTTACAGTTCCAACACCGCATGCTTGACTTGGGTGCCGATTCTCGGTTCCTCCTCTCGGGAGTATTAACGTCACGCGTTTCGACAACATCAACTGGGCACGTTTCCGCGATAGGCGCGACCTCGACGTATGCCAAGTCTGTTTCTAAGTCAGACTTCTTTCTAGAAGGTGGCACGTAAGTTTCAATGGCATAGCGCCGTTCTTCAATCTTCCGTCCGTATAGCGCTAGCTCGTCGATCGACCGGACTTCCGTCAATCCCAACTGGGTTTGGTATAATGGTGAAATATTATGCAACAAAATACGCAACTGTTTCTCCTCGGGAACCGCTTCGGTCAGGCGCGAAAACATTGTGCGCATGATAGCGATATAAATGCCCATACTTTCCGTAGGGCCTTGCGTGCGACGTCTAATTTGGTCCAACAACCGTTCATCATAATTAGCAGGCTGAAACTCCAGACGCAATAAATCGACTAACTGTTGCCACGTGTTAGGGGTCGCTCTATTCGCGCGATACCATAGCAATGCGTTGCCCGAAAACAAATCGATGGCCTGCATAAACAACTCTTCTTCGGTAAGGTTTCTGGCCACTCTGAGTTCGTTAACACGCTCGATGAAAGCGTTGACCGACAGACCTTTCGGGTCACCTGAGAATTGTATGTTCCATTTCGAAACAGGGGTTGCCTTAAATGAGATCGTACGCGACATCGGCGAAACAAAACTCGGAGTCGACATAGTTGCCGCCGTCGTAGTCGTAGTCGTCGTCGCGACGGTAATGGTAGGTGCGACACCGGACGTCGATGGCAGCGTTACGGCGCTTTCCTCCTCAGCCGTAGTCGTAGACGACCCTAGCTTTACTTGGTTAAGTTCGTAGGTTGAACGTATGAGTGATAATTCCGCGAACGCTTTTTGTTTGAGCGCTCGCTCTTCCTCCGTTATAGCTGAACTATTCGTCAGACGGTTCATTCCGTGATAAAATTTCGTTTCGATCGTAGCCGCTACTTCTTTAGTCGGGTTAGCTAAATATACCTGAATCTTTTCCTCTAATTCGCTAATCAATGTTGTCACGGCCGTGAGATCCTCCTCGAACGTATACGGGTACGTCGGTCGCGTATCCATATCTGCGCGTCCCTCCTCTCTCAATACGTCGCGTAACCGGGAGCGCAACAAGGTAACCGTGCCGGAAGCATCACGGCCTCTGATTCTCAACTCGTATTCGGCCTCCGCGCGAAGTAGGCGTTCAATATGTAGCTTTAGCACCATGTTTACAAACGGGAAAGGAACGACTTATATTATACGTCGTATATAAAAAAGGAAAACGTTAGCGCGTGTTTGTTAAGTCAATTACGTCAGATATCCGAACCAAATCGTAGACGGCCAAGACGGGAGAAATCGGGAAAAAGTGGTTTGTTACCTTTCACACGACCGATGGCTTAACGGGACTATCTGTCCATATTCTTTGCGAAAAGACCGAACATAAGCGAAAAAGAGCAAATCCCAAAACTAGGCGGTCAACGAATGGCTTAACGAGCCTACTACCGACCAACAATGGTTACAGACAGTACTGCGCCCGAAATCGAGCGAAAGAAAAAGAAAAAAAAGAAAAAATCCGAAATGGGGTCGCGCGTTGTCACGCAACAAGGGGCGACACGTCAGAATAACCCAAAATTAGGCAGACGACGGGTGGCCTAACGAGAAAAAAAACAAACAAGGTCTCAGACGTTAAAGCGTCAGAATTAAGACGCACAACGGATGGGCTTAACGAGACTACTCCAGTCCAATAACAGCAACAAGCAACAATTGGGCCGCTAAAATTAAGACACACAACGCAAAAAAAAAGAAAACCCCAAAATGAGGTCGGGCGTTGTCGTGCACCAATAGGCTCCAGGCGTCGGAGCACCAAAATTAGGCAGACAACGGGTGGCTTAATAAGAAAAACAAACATACAATGCCCCAGATGTTGGGCGCCAAAATTAGCCTGTTACGGTATTAAAAGAACTTTACGACACCCACCCAAGGTGAGCATCGCACCACGGAATCAGTCCTGAAAAACTGGCACACTTGCCCTGAAATTGGTTCGAAATAGGCTAATAGGCCACGGCTGGAACGCTCAGGGAGTCGGGCGTGAGTCACACGGTACGTTCTGGGCAAGCGTGTTGCGGCATAATATATATATATAGGGTATGTCAAAATCATGAGGGCGCCACCAAGCCTGTCTTAACCCGGCTAACCGGGCCTGGACGGTTAGACGGGAGCGAAGCACGCAAAATACTCCGCCGATAGGATTACTCAAGAATTGCAAGGTCAAATAACAATTTCGGGAATGCCTTATGCAAGGATTGTAATTAGGTGTCAATCCGACCGCGACTACGCAGCTGTCTTACCCACCTGTACGCTCAAAGCTCCCTCGTTCCGTCGCACAATAATCAGTAGACTGAAGGGGGCGCTTATCTGTAACAGAACATGCACAAGTCGAAACAAAACAATAGTTTCCTTAGCTAACAAATCATGTATTGACTAACGGGTTACAATGGTGCAGCAGAGTGCGTCGCCCTATATCTATAAATAGATTATAACTAAGAACACCAGCTGGCGCGCGCTCTAAACCTAGCGACAGATGTTGAACAGTAAAGAACAAATTAGCACTCGCAACATGGACAGTCTGTAATTTTGAATGAATGTACAAATATGCTGGCGCGACGCCTTATGCAGCAAACAGTAAAGAACAAATTAGCACTCGCAACATGGACAGTCTGTAATTTTGAATGAATGTACAAATATGCTAGCGCGACGCCTTATGCAGCAAACAGTAAAGAACAAATTAGCACTCGCAACATGGACAAATATGACGACAGTGCCTGTAGGCACGAGAGATGTGACGGCTCGCTCGCGGCAGGTACACTCGCGTTCACAGCGGTAATCAGTTCAAAGACACATACCTTAATATGTAGGCGGTTGGGGAGCCTGGTACAGTTGAGTTGCGACAGGCTGCAGTCTTAGGTGGCAGGTACCTTCGATGTTCGACGGCTATAGGGATGAGTGCACATCCGCCATAATGGCGACGTGAGACGCGTACAACGGGACGACGAAAAATGGGCCACTTTCGTTCTGCGGGACAGATCCTCGAAGGTCGAGATGAAGGGGGCACGACCCCTTACTTACGGAAGCAGGAACTGGGCTCAAAAAGCACCCACGCTACGCCGAAGACAATTCGAAACTCACACTCACAACCACCACACGAGCGTTCTCTGCAACGGGCTGCGGTCAACTGCCCAGAGGGAAGCGCTGGCACAGGTCACCATGGTCGCGTCCCCACGTGACTAAACCTCGGCAGCCAATCGCGGGGCGATAAAATGAAACAAATTAATGCCGGCAACAATGGTATCACGTCACAACGGCGTGCTTTCTAGAAGATTCGGAATTCTTGCGAGCGATACGCTCGGCTGCCAAAGCGCCATCAGAGGGGGGCTCCAACCGACGAGAAATACTGCGTTTGGGGCCAAATATGTGCGAAATCATGATTCTGGAATTAGGCGATGGAGCCAAATAAAGAACTAAAAGGGTTTAGCATACGGGCACGCTGCCCTAAAGCCTAGGTGGCTATTTAAAATACCAAAATGACCTGACAAACTCCTGCCGGAAAAACCATCGGCGATCCCGATAGAAGCTGTCCTGGTGCCGTCATCTCCAGAGAAGTACACCACATACAAATTAATCCTCCCTCCAGCTCCATGTACCTCCAAAGCCATAGACGAGCATCTTCACAGTACACAGCAAAGGAAGAAACCCAAGCGTGGCTGTGGACGTCGAGAGCAAAAGATCCGCAAATGGCTTCCTTGGGGCAAAGTGTTGCGGATGAAGACATCCGAAGCAGTCACACTAGGATTATGCGATCCTGAAACCACCGATAAACAATCGAAAAACGAGTCGAGTACCAGAAGTAAGAAGGTAAGTTGCCTGAATAGACGTAAGTTGATACCACAACCTCTGCGTTCCTTCCGCGAAACTGATCCTTTATCTTGCTTCCCGATCTCTGAAAACCGGAACAATAAAGCTAAATGTTCAAAAAACAAAAAAAAACTCAATCGATTTCCGAGCTCGATCTTCACGAACACTTCTCAGACTCAAGAACGTTTGCCCGAAGGAAGGAGGATGTGTAACGATAACTCCGATGCAAATTTTTAACAAACATTTCAAATTTGCATGTCGCCTTCTCGCTACATTTTAGCCCGGTATTTTTAATGCACGTTTTGAGTAGGGGGTTACGCGCTGCGCGGCTCCGTGGCACTCGTCTTCAACGCAGCCGTTTTCACCACTATTAAAATCCCCAGTCGGAATGTGCGATACCGCGGGCCCCAAAACTGTATAAAATCACGCGCTCAGGGTAGAATAAGCAACTCTTCGAGTTCGCCTGCCTGGACCAGTAACCTCTCCTAACCCCGAAGAACCATCTAGGTTGTACACAAAGCGCTGCTTCCAGTGACGTACATAACCACCCTTTTCCGAGACTCCGTCCGAGCTTGGCGCTGATCGTGTGACTAGCTCACTTTTTATCCTGCCTTCATAGATGCTTAGGCGCTGCTCCCAGCGACAAGCATCCACCTAAAATCCCGACCTAGCTTGGCACTGTTCGTGCGCCTCGCTCAAATCACGTCCTCTTCCAATATAGTTAGCGAATATTCACCGAGTACCCCAATTTGGACATTGGAACGGTCCCCCAAGACCTGCCCATCTTCTCCGTAGTTTCTCCCAGACACCCTGCGTGGTATAGTTCAAAATCCTCCGGGGAAGTTTCAAATTTAAGGCGTTCAGTATTACGTCAGCCCAGCGCAGAAACAGTTCCCACCACCGAAAATCTCGGCAAAACGGGGGAAGCTGCGGAAGTGGATTCTGCTTATAAGCAGCAACGAGCCCAAACAAATTCATTCGATTGCTCATTGGTCTCGAGTCTCCTCCAGCTTCTAATCGGCCCCTGGTCTTAGAAGCCTGCCGAGCCCAAGAGCCCAGCTTCATCTCGAGCTCCACAGCCGCCGTCGCCCCCGCCTTTGTCGCAGCTCCTGCAGCAGCGTCGCCGCACCTCCAGGTCAATCCGGTCGCTGCCGCCATTGTCGCAGCTCCTGCAGCAGCATCGCCGCCCTCCAGATCGCTGTAACGACAGCCCGGCTCCTCGCAGCGCCTTCAGCCGCATCGCCGCCGTCCAGGTCGCCCCCAGCTACTGCCCCGCGCCGCGCTGCACCTCCAGCAGCCCCGCCGCCCCCGCCTTGCAGCACTACCGCCCCTTTCCCTCACGTCAATGGACAACGACCATCAAGCACAGCTAGAGAGGCTGTTTGGGCCCTCGCCTCTCACCTCGCCCCGCTCACCTCTGTCCGAGAAGGCTCAGCGGTGCCAACGATCCAGGATTCTCCAGTGGCCATCGCCGCCTCCGAGCAAGCCACGCCGCCCCGCTGCCCCCGCACGCCCAGCCCGGACAACACCCCAAGAGGGTCAGAGGCCCACGAAGTCCCCACCCCTGAAGGACGTCCGTACCTCCGCCTCCAACAGCTCCGCCTGACGTGCCGCCCCCGCCTACTCGGTGTGGAGTTCTTTCTCCAGCCCGCGGAGGTAGCAGAATTCGAGGCGCTGTGGGATTGAAGCGCGCTCGACGTCCGCATATCGCCAGCCCCTGCGAGAGGTCCTGCTGCCCCCGCGCGCTGCCGCCCCAGCTGCCCCCAATTCGGAAGGAAGGGACCCCCGACGAAACGCTCGTCTGCGCCCACGTTCACCTCGGCCTCTCGTCGCCACACCTCGTCGCATCCCGGGAGCCCGACGTTGTCCACGCCGCTGCCGCCCCCAGGCCGACGAGCGTGCGCGGGTTCTAGGTAAATAGACCGAACTCAATAGACCGAAAGGCAGTTGACCGAACTCAATAGACCGAAAAGCAATAGACCGAAACGTCACTAGACCGAAGCAGCAATAGACCGAAAATCACTTGATCGAAAATATGTTATGGTTGAAGTACACATTCGGTAAATGTGCACATTAAATATCTGGAAAAATTACATTTATTAACAATAGCATCAATAGAAATATTTACTCCCGACCGATTTCCGCAAACGAAGATAAATACGTCATTAGCAGGATTAACCCATTAGCAACTTTCTCCAGTTTGTGCGTAAATACTTGGGTAGGATATATCTGTTAAGTATTGTATGATTTACTAGAATAAAGTTAAAATAGAATCAAAAACAAAAAAAAACTTCTAAACACACCAGCAGTTTATGCTGCCAGTTCTAAGCCTGAATAAAGTGTGAAGGGAAGTTGATGCTATTAATGTTAATAAATGTAAACATAATATATTTTCGACCAAGTGATTTTCGGTCTATTGCTGCTTCGGTCTAGTGACGTTTCGGTCTATTGCTATTCGTTCAATTGAGTTCGGTCAACTGCTTTCGGTCTATTGAGTTCGGTCTACTCGCCGTGAGCGGCGTGCGCGCCCCCGGTAGGAAGTGGAGAAACACAGTGGGCGGGTGTGTGTTAGTGCGCGTAGCCAGGACACTCGCGAGGCGGACAGAGACAAAACACTTTAGCTCTAGGTATAGAATTAGTTGCTCGACCAAGACATTCGCCTCATTTTAGGGAGTTCTTGTAATTATGTTAAGCACGTTCGTTAGTCTATGTTTATTGGTTCCTATGTTTATGCTTGTAAATAAAGACAGTTGTATACCCTATAAACGTTGTGAACTGGGATTAATAAATCACTGCACATTATTCTGGCTGTACTTGTCTCCGCAGATCGCTGCTATTGGTTGCCCCGCCTCCAATCCGCTGAGCTAGGCAAAAGTAAACGGCCATCGCCGCCGTCTTAAGGACCGTCGCCACGCCCTCAAGTGTGAGGTCCGTAGCGAGTCGTGTTACGCTTTAATGATTTCAAAAACACTTTACCTTTAACGCAAGAAGTAACTAGAATAACTTTACAACCACACTTTCAGTTCGAAATTGTAGTTTTATAACCTCACTTCACTTTTAGCACATGGGCTAAAAGGAAACAGCTGATTTCTTTAAACACGCTAAATTATAAAACGTCACTCTTAGTGAAAAAAGCTAGCGCTAACAGGCTTACTTTTAGTGGTAGTCGTAGATAAAATATTTTTGTGTGACATGCGAAATTGTTTCCAACACTTACAGAAAAAGTTTCTTTTAATTACAATTTAAACTACGCACAGCTTTGGGCTATGTAGAACGGTTTATTTATTAAAAAAAAAGTGAATTTAAATTTAATGTAACAATGTCACACTAACATCTGATACCGACTCATAATTTATTTTTGTTTTTGTTATGGTTTTATTATATACTTCACCTCAGGGAAATAGAACCCTTTTTATATTTTTTATTTATTAGTTCCATAAAAGCTTTATTTTGGTTAAATGTAGTTACTTTTCATACATCTATTTATCCTAATCTTATGTGTTTTCATGATTATAATTTTGTTATATTATTTTTAAGCAATTATGTATTCTTTAAGCAATAAATTTACTTTACTTTACTTTACTTTTACTTTAAACTTACACATTTACAAAAATATTAACTGACATTTAATTTAATTGCTTTACTTAAAATTATTAGTTACTTATCCACCCTTGTCAATAAAGTGTTACGTTAGCAGCGAGATATTAGCCCGTAGAGCCAAGGCAAATAAACCACATGAGGGGTAAAAAGGAACTTCAGTGCCGAGGAGTGCATTATGTTTTTTTAAAATCGAGAAATCGCGAAATTACAGCATTTTAACCAACTTTTGTAGGTTATGTTGACGTTTACCTATCGCCCCGCCGCCTACAAAAAGTCGTATTTTAACAACGATTTCGACATTCTTCACTGCCGATTTCAAAAAAGTACAATAATTTTATAGATAGGTGTTGGAAAAACAAGCAGGATGTATCTTATCAGAAACGTTAGTAAAGGGTTTTTAGGTTCGAACGAATAGAAAGTTCGTTTTGGATATAACAAGATGTTTTACGGATTAAAATAAGAACCACTATTTACAACTATTTGTATTTATTTATTATATTTACTAACTACAATTTACAATTACAACTACTATTTACATTCAATCGATATACCAACAAGAACATCATCAACAATTAAATTTAACTGAAGTAGAAATAACTAACACCAATACCAAGCTAAAATATAAAAGCACCTGAAAAAGACGAAATTTGTAATAAACTATTAAAATATGGTGGCTAACTAGTACTAATAACCGAAAATCATAAACTTTTAAAAAAAATAGTAGAACTTATAGAAATACCAGTATCCAAAAATGAACTCTGCAGGTTGGTGGTAGACACTGTGAACATAGGCAGTCAGATGAGCTAGCATACAGTTTATGGGCTTTGTATGCGTTAGATAGAATAGAATAATATGAGATTAACATCTAATATCCGCAGAATCCAAGTGTTTTGTTTTTAAAAAAACATTGAATTGTGGGATACTAGATTTTAATTCATATATGTCTATTATTTCTGTTTAACTCATACAAAGCCCACATTCTAGCTCATGTTAACTAATGTTCACATTATCCACCACCAATCTGTATAATATAACATACACTGACCGTCATAAATTTGTAACACATGGAGTTTTTTATTATCCATTTATCAGAAAATTTTATTCCTGATACAAGTTTCTACACGTACATCTTCTCAAACTAAAAATGCACTTGCCAAAATTTAAATATCTTATTTCGCATACGGGGGAGGTTCAAAAATATGAAAATGGTTCAAGAATAAAGTACCCTTATTTTTCAAAATAGACAAAAATATTAGTTGAAGAAGTTACTTAGAATTAAAAGTAGGTGTCAAATATAAAGTCACAGTTACTTGCTCCTAAAGCAATTTTTACTGGTTTCTCCTATTTTTTTCTTACAACCCTGTATATGTATTACCAAATGAGACACTTCAAAGGTAATTTATCAACGGATACGATAAACGTGTACTGTCAAACCTGAGTTTCCCCTCACTTAGCAAACAGGATATTGCGTGATTCGAATTTAGTACTAACAAATCTCATTTTTGTTTAAAAAAAACAAGTATTTTCAAAATAAATTAATAAGAAATGGAGCAAATAATAATTCAAATCAATTATAATTTTTAATAGCTATGTTGTAACAAATACTCTCAATTAACAGTTTTGTGTATTTTGAAAAATAAGGGTACTTATTCTTCAATTATTTTCATATTTTCGAACCTCCCTCGTATACGAAGTGGGATATTTAAATTTTTGCAAGTGCATTTTTAATTTGAGAAGCTGCAGAGCTTTTAATGGAAAATAAAATATTCTGATGAATGGATATTGAAACAATTTTCCATGTGTGTCCAAATGTGCGAAGGACACTGTAACAATCAAACGTGATTAACTCTGTCAATCAAACGGTGGTATTGTAACAACGCAAAAGCTTTGTTTAATCACGTACATTCTAAATGGCACAAGTCTTCAACTAAAAAACAACGAAATATTAAAAATTGTGAATTGTTGCTATAAAGTAATGAAAAGGAATAAATCGATCCCACAAGATATACAGTGAGAATAATGTACATGGCTGAATTATGCAAAATTAGACATAGCGAATTTACTTAATGTTACCATGGTGTTTGTAAACGAAATAACAACACAGTGATTACAGAAACTAATAGTGGAGTAGATCTGGGTTTGGAAATAAACTCTCTCGTTTTGAAAATTTTTGTTTGTGATTTCATAGAGTCGGGGTCCCTCTTTCAGATGATCACTATGGGAAGACTACCGGAGGTGCGAAGGGGGGGAAAATTACCGTTCAAAGATATAGGGAAACGGGTTTTTCGCCAATAACTCGCTGAGTTTTATTCCGATCGGAACAGTTTATAGGAAATGAAATAAAGGACTCGCAAATACAAACAAAATGAACTTTGGTTGGTCGAAATCGGTCCAGCGGTTCGCGAGATATTGCGTTTTGAAGGTCGAAAAACTGCGCCCGGAATTTCGCCGCGGCGAGAATCTTCCGAGGGCCGTGTTCGCATTTTTCGCAGGGAAGATATTGACCTAGTGACTTTATATTTTTTTTCCTGTTAGGTAATCACAATCAAAATAGTTTGTCCAAATTTCAAGTCGCTAGGTCAATTAGGAGGGGAGGAGGAGGAAAAACAATAAAAAACTCTGATCGGGGCGAACTTTTGTATTTATTGGCCGATCCGGGTAATCCAAACTGAAAAATCTTCGTTAATTTTTTTGCTACAAGATGAGTCGGGGGCGACCAAGATTTTCGCGAAAATGGGGAAATGGCTGGCAATTTTCCGATTTCGAAAACTTTATTTCTCCATTTTCGCGATGAAGGAGTGGAGTAGGAGACAACTTTTTTCTGTCACTGGATTGAATTTTTTTCCCTTGAAAATGAGCCCCCTAAGAATCCGGTAGGACAATTATTAAGGGAGGGAGAGAGGTAGACGCGTTTTGCTCTGTAGAAGGGCAAGGGATAGGGCTAGCGACTTTGGGCAGGGCTCATTCTCAAGGGTAATCAATTCCCTTTCATGGTTTTTTATCGCGAAACGCTATCTTAATCAGGGGCTGCACGCACGCGTGATATGTTTATCAGGAGTTCCCGCTAGCCCTATTCCTTGCCCTTTTACAGGCCAAAACGCGTTCACCTCTCTTCCTCCCTGAATAATTGTCTTACCAGATTCTTGCAGGGCTTATTTTTAAGGGAAAAAAATTTCAATCTGGTGTCAGAAAAAAAATATGTCCTACTCCACTCCTTCATCGCGAAAATGAAGAAATAAGGTTTTTTAAATCGGAAAATTGCCAGCCATTTCCCCATTTTTGCGAAACTCTTGGTCACCCCCGACTCATTTTGTAGCGAAAAAATTAACAAAGATTTTCCAGTTTGAATGACCCGGATCGGCCAATAAATAAAA
Source organism: Agriotes lineatus (assembly GCA_940337035.1). NCBI lineage: Eukaryota > Metazoa > Arthropoda > Insecta > Coleoptera > Elateridae > Agriotes > Agriotes lineatus. The sequence goes on from CALNHX010001680.1 coordinate 91,659, forward strand.
AAGTTCGCCCCGATCAAAGTTTTTTTATTGTTTTCCGTCCCCCTCCCTTCCTAATTGACCTAGTGACTTGAAATTTGGATAAACTATTTTGATTGTGATTACCTAACAAGGGAAAAATATAAAGTCGCTAGGTCAATATCTTCCCTGCGAAAAATGCGAACACGGCCCGCGGAGGGTTCCCGTCGTGGCGAAATTCCGGGCGCAGTTTTTCGACCTTCAAAACGCAATATCTCGCGAACCGCTGGACCGATTTCGACCAACTAAAGTTCATTTTGTTTGTATTTGCGAGCCCTTTATTTCATCTCATATAAACTGTTCCGATCGGGATAAAACTCAGCGAGTTATTCGCGAAAAACCCGCTTCCCCATATCTTTGAACGGCAATTTTCCCCCCCTTTACACCTCCGGTAGTCTTCCCATAGTGATCATCTGAAAGAGGAACCCCGACTCTATAAAATCACAAACAAAAATTTTTGAACAGAGAGAGTTCGTTTTTCGGTTTTTTTTTCGCCAGATCTACTCCACTATAATTGAAACTGGATTATTTCATAGTAATTTCAAAACCGACAATTGTTATTAGCATGGGTAAACTGATTAATGTGTATAATGTAAGACTGTACATGGCTGAACTATGCAAAATTAGACATAGGGAATTTACTTAAAGTTACCATGGTGTTTGAAAACAAAATAACAACACAGTGACTACAGAAAACACCGACAATTGTTACTAGCATGAGTAAATTGATTAATGGTAAAATAAAGTTGCCAATGTATAGTCTTACATTATTTACACGGTATGTCACTGAAATGGGAAAAAATCCTATTTCTCATAATGCCACAGCTAACTATGAGTTTCGTTTAAAAAATACAAAATCATGTTCTAATTCGAATTTAGGAACTTTCTTGGAAAACGCACTACGCCACTGAATTATAAAAATAAATAATATTATTTTGCCTACCTATTACCTCACCTTAAACGTTTAATTTTTTATTATTATTCATTGTAGATACACATTTTTCTTACTTTCTGTGCCGTCAAAATCAAAGTTGGGCGTTGTGACCAAAATCAAACTTGGGCGTTATAACCAAGTTGGGCGTTGTGGCCAAAATAAAAAGTGGGTGTTTGACCAAGTTGGGTGTTGTGATCAAAATCAAAGTTGGGCGTTATAACCAAGTCGGGCGTTGTGGCCAAAATAAAAAGTGGGCGTTTGACCAAGTTGGGTATTGTGACCAAAATCAAAGTTGGGCGTTGTAACCAAAATCAAACTTGGGCGTTATAACCAAGTTGGGTGTTGTGACCAAAATAAAAAGTGGGCGTTTGACTAAGTTGGGCGTTGTGACCAAAATCAAAGTTGGGCGTTATAACCATATATGTAATACTTACTATATTGCTAGCGGCTATGAGTGGGAAACTCACGAAGGAAGTGAGACAAATAACCAACTATTCGATGTATAATGGTAAGCTGTGCGCAAGCGCGTCGTCCGCGCGGTGGGGAAGTGAACCAATCAAGTTTAAATTTCGCTTCTAAAGGCGAAGTTCGAATTCTCACGCATGCGCACGAGACGCGTTATACTCTAAGTGAGACTATGTCGGCGCCGTAATGTTTTCGAGCGTTCCGAGGCCCTACTAGCAATATATTGCTATGGTATATAGAGGCCATGTATTACATTAAATACAGTTATTTATTTACATGAATCAAAAATGAAAAGTTCAATACAGTAATTATACTGAAACGATAAGATGTGGAAAATTATGATAATGATTGCTTATTTAATTGAATAATAATTGAAACTCAAAGATTCAAAGTACATTTTAAAAGAAAGTTATTTCAAAATGAGTACGACTTGATGATGGTAACAAAAATTAACAATACATACAAAGTTGAATGTTGCATATGACAGAATAAAATTCTATTTGCAATAATTTATAAAGTGAGCACCATTCAAATTGATTTATAACATGTAGCAGGCAGGAATAATGGTAGTCTAGGATAGCAATAAAAAATTGGGATGATTATTAGAATAACAACTTAAAAACAACTACGAAAAATTTGAAATAAAATGGATATAAAAATTTTGTAATTGAGTAAATACATAATAAAACCCATTAAAATAACGAAGAATTTTAATAAAACGTAAAGGGGTATGTTGGTTGTACATTACAAATAAAATAAATAGTCCAAGGCAAGATTTTTGGAATATCAAATACAATTAAAAACTGGGATTGAAGAAATCAGAACCAATTGGGTGTGTAGCAGACATATATATAATACACATATATTGCTAGTAGGGCCTGGAAACGTCAGAAAACATTACGGCGCCGACATAGTCTCACTTAGAGTATAACGCGTCTCGTGCGCATGCGTGAGAATTCGAACTCCGCCTTTAGAAGCAAATTTTAAACTTGACCACTTCCCCATTGGCCAGACGACGCCGTAGCGCTTGCACACAGCTAACCATTATACATTGAAGAGTTGGTTGTCTGTCTCACTTCCTTGGTTAGTTTCCCACTCATAGCCGCTAGCAATATAGGAAGTATTAGATATATGGTAGCAGAGGTCTAGTACATTGCAGGGAAGGTGCCATTGTGTGAGCTGCGAGGAGCGCTAGTCCGAGACCGTACAGGAGTTTTGGTCTGTTGCGGATTGTATGAACTTGGAACGGGATCACTGGTGGAGGCTACAATTTGTCAATTAGATATGGATACATTGTTAGATGGTGAAGATACAATAAATACTTAGGCGTGCTGGAGATGCTGTAAATTGTTGGAAATCGGAGCCGTTTATAGGACTGCAAAAGGTATCGCATTTTTGTTGGAGTTTGGAAGTGTCAGTGCAAAGTAAGTGGTTAAGTTGAAGGTATCTAAATAAATAAAAGGTGATTAATTAATATTAAGAAAGAGACATTATAAAAGTAAAGTACTTACCCAGATTATAGGGATGATGCTGTCAGTTTGACATTTAATTTGAAATTTAATGACAGAAGTATTTTAAATAATATATGCAAATTTGAATCTAAATATCATACAGTCAAAACCATTGTAAAGGATTTTTATTTATGTCATATTGATTGAGGGGGATTTCATTAAACACTGCTTGGAAATAATAGTTTGACAGCAAGTAACATTCAGTAATTGCAGCAACAAACAACTAACTAGATTTTGGCGAACCACACCCTGATCAAAAAGGGTACTCATGTAAAATTTGAAATAAATTCAATTTAAAGATATAATAAAGAAAAAAAGTTTCAACAATTGAATTAAATAAGCATACACACGTATTCATTGCATAATAATATGTATAATACAGGTATGGTTATAACCAAGTTGGGAGTTGTGACCAAAATAAAAAGTGGGTGTTTGACCAAGTTGGGCGTTGTGACCAAGTTGGGCGTTGTGGCGAGTATCGTTTTTGGGCGTTATGGCCAAGTTGGGCGTTGTGACCAGAATCGAAGTTGGGCGTTATGACCAAAGTCTGAGTTGGGGTTTGTGAACAGTGGGCGTTGTGTCCAGTCCCTGATCTGATCGTGCATTATAAGGTGCAATTGAATTATTATGAAGGAGTTGATAATAAATACCTGCAAATTAAATATAATTATAGGATAATAAATAAATTAAAGACTGGCTATTACCTAATAATAATTTAAATATTGTAAATATCATTTAGTTAGTCAATAGGTAGAATGTAAATAGATGTAGGTATAATAGGTACAATACTTTCCCACACAAGCAATTTGCTTCAGGGAACAGCATTTTTCACGTTTATTGAAACTCTGTTTTATTGATCTCACAGACCATTATGCGACTACTATACCACATATAATTACTGTCATGTATATATGTATACTAACTGGATGCTCGACAAACCATTATTATTCTTATTATTATTATTATAGTCTCGTGATTTTCTGGTTGCTATAGGTATTTACAAAATGCCAGATATCTATTTGTATTACATTGAAAATATTAAACCCGACAATCGGCTTAGTAGTACAATTAATATTATTGTGCCCCATTGCTGAGAGTACTTCTCCCCAGCCGACCATCTTTCAAAATAGGTACCTGTCTGTTGGTCACGTTTAAACTGGTATGAATAAATAAAGTTATCAAGAAACTGTGGACGTACATATCTAAATAAGCAGCATAACCAAATCAGAATTCAATACGCAGTGGGTTTCACTTTTCGCTTCACCACCCTTGAATATTCCCTCTTCTGATACCTTTGAAATTTTTGCCTTTAAAAGCATTACTTTGACATTTTTGAAATAATTTTGCTACTAACAAAAGTTGCTCAGAATTACAAAAACAGTCGAAATCCATATTTTATTCGAAATGTTTGTAATATGTAATGTACAATATTATTATGTAGATAATTAACAATCCATTATTGTCTTAATAAGAGGTACCCTGGAAAACAAAAGATTTATGAACGTCAGTTACGTTTACGAACTGTCAATTAAGTGTATGAACTGTTAATTTAGCATTCTGCAAATTTAAATAATGCCTAGAATACGCCTACCCACTGCTGATAAAGTAGAAATGGTGTGTTTACTCGGTCGACAATAAATACACTTATTTGGATTAAAATTTACTTTTTGACTATTTTCCTAATTCTGAACAACTTTTCTAAATAACTTTTTTTGATAAAACTAAGCCTACTATAATTTTTAAATTTTTGCAGTTATTTTTTTGTCGCAGTAGGCCACGGTTTTGCAATAAAATTATTTAAAAACTATGAAAATAATTGCTTTAACGGATAGGTAAATCGACCAGAATTTTAAATTGATCAGAAAATAAATATGAAAGATACAGGGGTGTGAAGCTGAGACGTTAAACATGGTGCATATCAAACAAATTCACAAACAAAACCACAATATCTTGAGTTATTTTGTGAGTAGTGCGAAATCAAACGCAGCCGCCTGTCTTATATAACATACCTATACTTTTTCAAAATATGAGGAAATTGTCGATTTGTATAGTCTGATTTTTTGCTTTATCATTCGAGTGACCTCTGAAATTGTCCAATTTCAATTTGTCTTATGTAGTTTTACATCATAAAAATTAAGAACTGGCAATTACAAAAGCCACTGGAATAATAAAGCAAAAAAAAACAAAAAATACTGGTGTTCATGTAATTTCATTTCATTTATATGTAATCGTAAGTTACTTAGTTTGTTTAGTACATTTTTTGGTATCCTGTATTTTTTCTCAATTGTAAGTATGCACAGTCGCGGAATTAAAAATCCGCGCGAGTCTTATCGAGGATTTTTGCAAATTTTGAGTAATGTAAATTGGGCTTTGCGTTTTTATGTTAGCAATTGACAGTTAAACAATGAGGTATGCTGTCATATACGAGTAATTATTTTAACTTTGACTAATTTCACCAGGTAACGTGATAAGTAAAGTAAAGTAAGACATACACTGAATCATTTTAAATGCCCGGATTTTTAATTGCCCGACTGTACATATGAGTGTCTTGTAGTGATGGGCATAACCGGTCAATTTTCATAACCGAATTATTTGCATTCGAATGATATTAATAACCGAACGATTATTTGAATAATCATTCGAATAAATTTTGGCTCTCGATTCGTTTCGATTTCGCCGGTTTGCCGGTTAGCGGTTCACCGTCATCTGCATCGGCATCGTAACTTGCAGATAGCAGAGAAACTCAGTCAATCGTTAATTATAATAATTGTATAAATGATTTTTATTTGATTTCTAAGGAGTTTAAACCATTGAGAAAAGCTATATCAATACTAATCATAAAGAAATTATAAATATGCGAATACAAATTATCTATTGTATCTATTTTTAGTTCCTAACATTCTCTAGTAGCCACCCTTCCCTTTTCGCTTGCACATCATACCGGTATATTTTAGAATATAATTTATCTACGTTCAGCCTGCCGCGGTTCTAAGGACGCACACTTAAAATTTTAAACATCGAAATCCACTTCTTGTTCCACGTTCATATCACATGACGACGGATGGGCATCGACTGCTCCGTTATTAAAAATTAAATATAAATCTGTTGCGATATTGGAAAATCTTATTTCGCATTCTGTTTATCCCTTATTAGGCATAATCCACCGCGTTTCGAAGCAAAAATTTAGGCCGTTTTAAATTAATACCAACACAGCTTCGGCAAATCTCATACTCAGCAGAGCGTTATCTTTAATAGGAACGGCCCCATAAATTTAACTGGTCGACTGGGAGTCTCAAATGTGTTAATAACATCAACAAGCAGCCGCGAGCCTCACTTGGGTCAATCAGTACAATCTGCGTTGCTTATGGTTATGAATAACGTATTATTTACAGAATTTCGATCACTCGCAGGTCGCTGAGATACGGCACGTAGTACGTATCACGATGAGGTTATTTTTCATTCGAATACTTGGAACGAAAACCGAGTTACAGAGGTTATTTCAATAACTGGATAACCGGTTATTTTTCATTCGAATAAGCCCATCACTAGTGTCTAAAAATAGTTATATTGATGATTCAATAAAGCATTTCTAAATAACTGCCTAGATACTTTCTTCAAGTGTGTCAAATTTTAGTGCCAATTAATTCATTTAGATATTGTAGTAGTACTGTAAAAGATTTATTTTTATTAATATTGGGATTGGGGTGCATGTCAACGCAATAAATGTAATATACATTTTTTACGAGTTTATTAATAAATTTAATTTTAACAGATTTTTATTTTTGTTAAAGTTAAACGTATGAATTAATAAATATTTACCTGTTTATAGGACGTACCACCTTGCTAAATACCTGCTATTATTAAAAACCCTGTAAGGTCTTACGACGTCTTGCTAAGAGCGTGTGGCGTACGCAGGTAAACAGACGCGCGTGAGCGGCGCGGCGGTTCATAGCAGAGCCGCAGAGCGAGATGTAGGAAGCTTATTTTGGTGAATATGGTCCCCTAAACGATTGCATTGTCTTGGATATTTAAAGAATGCATTCGTTTGAAATCATTTTGTATGCGTCATTTAACTGCTAATAAGTGTTAAATTGACAGGCTATATTTAATTTTCCCATTATCTTAATAATTACCTTTATATTTTATTAAGTAAAATTATATAAATATCGATTTATAAGATGTTTGAAATCTTTTTGCAAAAATCTAAAGTTGGCACGGTGGCTCTATATCTACCAACGCTATAATAAAATAGCGAACGTTCCTTCAAATTGATTTTTGTAGGTGCTATCCCCGACATTAGGATTTTATTTTTACGAAAATTTTACCTAGCGCAGTGTGTTGCCTAGCACTCTTAATACAAGGTCTAATGTTTTGCATTCACCGTTTGACATTGATAAAATTTAGAAATTCATGAAGTCTTTTTGTTATTTGATTACCACTTGTAAGATCCACATACCCTTCTCTGACCTCGGGGATATTGCAGTCGCCTAAAGATATAAAATTTTTACCTAGAAACAAATCTGTGTTTTTGATAAATTAGTACAACACATTATATTTATCAGTAGGAGAACAAGCCACAATACATATACGTATTACATAATATAATGTTTTTCACATGGACATCGAATACAATAATAGGTGTTTCAAAATTAGGATTTATATTAATCTGCCTGGACCTAAATTTCTTGTTTATAGCTATTGATACACCAACACCCCAAGCTTTGTTAATGTTGTAATTACTTCAAACAGACCTATAGACAATTAAACGTGAATCAAATAACTTGACATAAATACTATTGTTTAATCCTGTTTCAGTTAATGCAATTATATCCTAGGTTTCAACTAACAGCTTTTGGGAAATATTGCGATGAACTGCCCGTTTGTTTGTTGTTATTTTGGTACAAAATTGATAAATTAAATTAGGGCAAATCACCACACAATTCTCAGGTTTGGTTTTATACTGTGCTAATTTTTGCGTGTCAGTAATTTAAGGCTAGTTAAAATGAAATGTATTAACTGATGTTCACAATAAAATGGTTGAATGTCCCTTTCTTACTATTTTATTAAACTGCAATATTATGTAAGCTAACTCTCGGCAAAACAGAAAACTGCTTATCTCAGGTTGGGTTCAGAATTTCACTAAATTCACAAATTAGTAGCTCATTTCAGATTATTCGTCCTTGAGTAGCTCATATACGCGGTTCTGGTAGATAAAATTTACGATCTGTCAGATGACACAAAAATTTCGTCAGTGCAACAACGATTACTTGAATGTTAAAAATCGTTAAGTTAAAAAGGAATCGTCAGGTAATTTGATTCAATTATCGCTTGGCAACAAAACCTCCACTTTATTGTTACAGGAATGACGTAGATAGGATGCCATCCATTCACTTGTTTCTGCTTTTTCACTGTGTTTTATTAATGCATTGGCAATTGAGTTCATATTTACACACGTTGCTCGCTTTCCTTCATTTCCGTTGCCTAATTTCGGGATTGCTCTTTGCAATTTTCTATTATCCTTTATTTGGATCTCATTTGCCTTTCAGATTGCTTGCCATTCACTGACCTGTATTTTTATTAATAATTACGCTCATTTAGTCTGAGTCTGCACATAACAAACCTTTTGTGTCAATTAATTTTGTTTGGCCTGGTGTTAAATATGCACAAACCTATTATTAATTATATTACTTTATTCCAACTCTCTGAAAATATGCTCTGTCTATGCGTGCCTTTATTCGTTTAATTACAACTTTTCGCATCTCATTACTAATGCATTTAATACTTTTATTATTCTTTTAATTTGCAATTTCATAAAATATCTTAACTCTGTGCTTTATTGACTTGGTTAAATATTTTGCACGGCAAACAAAGCCAAGTTATAGGCTTAAAACCATCTCAATATATTTATGTATTTAAGTATCAATGCAACGGTCACAAGCCCAGTTCTAACACTTGGTATCTCGTATAAATAACTGTACATACAAAACCATTTTATATCAATAGAACTAAAATCTAAATGCGTTTTTGTGCGCAGTTCACGTACATTTTGGTAACAGATTTTGAGCTCCTTTAGGGTCAATCCATTTGAAGTGATCAAATGATGGTTGCTTGACCATTTTTAATTTAAAATTTTGTTTTATATACCCATATACATTGGCAATTCAAAACAGGTCTTATTTTATTTTTTATGCTAACTTGATTATGCGCAGTGGCCATTTTCGTTGCGCAATGCGTGCGGCTATATATATAAGTTTATAACTAAAATATATGGCTGTGCTGGTGGCTTAGTGGTCCTCGGTAGTCCTTAGGACTAACCAGGAGTTCATTCACCTGAGGACGGGAATAGAAACGTCGTGTGTTCTGTGTTGTTATTTAAGAAACGTTTAAGATGAGACGTTGAGTTTTACAAGTGAAACTTTAAGCATTTCACTTGCGTAATCTCTTCCTAATGCTTTATCGTTCTTATGAATATTTACGTTGTCCTAATATTTGGTGACTTGTCTTCCCTGTCTTACTGCTCTTGTTTATAACTCTGTGATTCTTCCAATGATATAATAAAAGGTGGACTATTTTCAGTCGATAGATCTCCCATATGCTTCGTCCAGTCAGCCGAAATAAGTTCTTCGTAAAAATTTTGCCACATGTCGGCAGTACATTTTGAAAGAGATTCAAGCAATAAATTCTTTACTCTATCCTTAGATGAAGGTCAAGAATTTATGTGCTTATTGTAGTAACACTTACAGTACCCCTACACTATTACAATTGGGTTGTAGTGGCAATAATATGGGGGCAGTCTAAGCACTTCATGCTTATGCTCTTTCAAAATTTTATCAATTACGTATCGTTTGTCACTTCGAAAAGGTTTAAGTAAATCCCATAATTTTCCTTTTGTAATTTTGCCCTCAATTTTGACATTGTGATTAATCAACCATTCCCGCATATCACCCACTTTAAAAGAAAAAGTAGGTGGTGTCTCTAATTGCACAGAATGGTAAGGTGCGTTATCCATCACCACGGCACATTTTCCTGGTAATTTAGTTGAAGCAGGAATTAGCTGATTAATCACCCAATTTTTTAAAATTTTGTTGCATCCAGTAACAAATCACATCCTTCTAAAAATCCAAAACGAGATCCCACATTCAAAACAGTAAATCTTTTCTCACTTTTAATTTTGACTGGGTTACTTTTTAAATCAGTTTCGTGTAGCCACAGATGAACACTAATTCCGTTCTTATATATCCATGTCTCGTCAAGGTACACATGTCACATTACCGGGAATTTTGATATAAAAACTACCTCAACAATTTAATTTTAGCTGCAACTACATATTTTTGTTGACATAAAATGTTACATCCATGTTTATATTTGTAATCCATTGATTTTAGTACTTGACATAATTTTGTACGACCACCGTTATATCCTAAATGTAGTCTAGCAAATGTCAATAAATTATCCAAAGTGAAATACAGTAGACGCTCCATAACGTGAACTAATTCAATCCAAGTGTGTTCACATTATCGAAATGTTTATATTAGCGAGCGTGATTTTATTAATAAGTAAATTATTAAAAGAACCGTTTAATAACGCATAATTTACGGAGAACTAAAATATCCGTGTATGATATTTGCATGCAATATGCCTGGCTTCTCTTCAACAACGAGTAAAATGAAATGCAAACACATAAACATCCATCCGATCGACTCAGCTGCGTCGTGGATACATAAATCGGCGACTAACCGTTGCCAAGAACTGTTTACGTTATCAAGATGTACATGTTGTTTACACTATTGGGCGTTATGTTTGATCTTATAGTATGAATTTTGTGTTTATATTAGCGCAATGGTTTCATTATCCGGTGTTTACCTTATCGAGCATTTGCTGTATTCATTTTTTGAATGATATCTATAAATTTGTCGTTGCAAATTTTTGCAGAACCGACACTAAGTTTTATACTTATTTTTTGAAAAAATAAACCTATAATGAGCTTAATATATTTTTTTACTTAATTAGTTAATTACACTAAGTGGTCCTTCTTGTGCAACTTTGTTAATTTTCCTTCAGGTATTTTGTAATAATTTTCTAAAATAGTCTTCGTCAAAATCTCTCAATTTTAAATTAATCCTTTGTTTTAACTGTTGAAACGATAATGCTGTCCAGTTATCTGCATACACTTTTTGTTTTAAATGAGCCCAAAAACATTCAATGGGCCGCAATTGCGGAACATTGGGTGAATTTTCATTTCTTTTGATGTATTTAATGCCCAATTCTTCGAATTTCAAAATGGTTAAATTAGTGTAATGACACGAGGCGCAGTGTGTTAAAGTGCTACACACATTTCAGACGAGATAAAACCGATCTAAGCAATGATCATATTATTAGTAGATTGATGAACATTTTCAACGTGAGTACACTGAATTCCTATCCCATAAAAGAATTTTCTTAAAAAGTGCATCATTTATTTATAAGTAAGAAGATCTGTTATCTATTCTATAATTACTAAAAATAATGTAGCACATTATGGCAACATCGGACATTCTGAACCTTCAAAATTCCTAACCTAACTTTCCCGCAGTTTTGTGAGTTCATATACAGAGTGATATCTGTCAGATTGTCATGGCCAACCATATTTTTTTTAAAGATGGAATAGATTATACCTACCGTCTGGAACATTTTGTTTATTTGTTGAATAAAAATACAAACATGACAATTGTTATATTGTTTTGCAATGGAAAATATGATTTGTCATAAAAAGTTATGTAGTATTAAAATTCTCTGAATTTGATTGTTATTCAACTTGTGCCCCTTCAAGTCCAATTCCTTTAATTAGTTTCATCCATGTGCGATAAACCGAACTTTTACTTACATAACTTTCAAGTTCTTCAGCCGCTTTCTAAGGAGTAATTCTGGGTTGTCGGTTGTACACAGTTGGAATTAACTTACGTTTTTCTAATTCACTTAATACAGACATCTTTCCTTTTCAAAAATTAAGCAACAAAACGCAAAAGTAAACTAACAGCGGTAATTGTTAAAGCATAGCTACTTGATTTATTTGCGACAAGCAGATATAATTAAAATAGTGTCAATCTTAAGTTCGCATACCTTATGACGGTTGAATATTTTGAGGTTATAACAAGCTGTGAAACAAAATAAAAATGTATTACCAACCTTGCAAGCCAAAAATCATGGGCAACCCTACTCTAAATAAAATGTGAATGGACTATAATTACTTCAAAGACTACTTGACTTCCGCACCGTCAGCGTCAATTTTTAAAAGATTTCCTAACTGTACTTGTAGAATAATACGCTGTTTAGACTGTAACATAATTATTTTAGGAACATATCAAAGAAAAAGTTAAGTTAACTTTTAAATATTTATTTTATTTAAAATAGTCGATTAAAGGAAATTGAGTATACCCTGATCACTCAATTTGTGATTCTAAGCAAGTCTTGAATATGAATATATTTACCAGTACCAAAAATTTTGTTACAAAAAGTTACTAATGTCAGAATGACAGTGACATTTTATAATTTGTGAAAAATACTTCAGTTTTAGGAAATCCATTCGTGGCACCTTGCTGAACTAGAGGAATCAGTTATGTTAGTTTTAGCAACTTTAATTAACTTAAATGAAAAATTATGAACTACCAAAGGTCAAATGCCTAATAGAGTGAACGGAGAATATGTTCAATTGTAAGCTTTATGTATTTGTACTCTTCTGCATGTTACATTACAAAAAATCTGTATAAAGGTATTGGCAATGATTAGCTAACAATTTGAAATATTGGACAGTTAAGAACTGGCAAGTGCTATCAATACGATAAATAAAAAATTACTTGGTGAAATAGTAGACAACATACCGCCAATTTGACAATGTGAATTCGAAAAACACGTACCGTTGCGGCCAACTCAAAGTGCACGGCAGATTTTTAGCTTGTAATACGATATTCTAATCATAGACGTCGAGTTTTGACGTTTACGTTTGGCATCAACTGTCATAGAACTGAAAACTCGGAAAATTCCCAGACATTTGTCAGAAGCAGAGAAAATGCTAGCTATTACAAAACTGGAAGAGAACTGGTCGCTAAGTCGAGTCGCAACAGATTTGCATGTGAGTAAGAGCTGCACTTTCAAAATTAAAAATCGTTGGCAGCAGAGACTTCTGCAAGAAAAGTGGTTTTAACACTAGAGAACAAAGAATGAATAGTACAATTTGCAACTGACTATTTTAATGAGATCGACGACTTTTGGAACACGACTGTTTTCTCAGGTGAAAAGGAGGTATTTCGATTATTTATCAATTGACGATTAAGGGTGTGTAGACCACAAAATTCAAGATTTGAGGAGCAATATTAAGTTCAACCCTTAAGGAGCAGTGGACGATTCTCTGTAAACGTATGGGGATGGATCAATGCTCACGGATCTGGGACATGCTATAGAATTAATGGTCGACTGAATGCTGAAAATTATAGCAACATTTTGCAAAATGTGATGCTGCCATCTGTAAGAGAGGTCTTTCCTAATCAATTTACTTTTCAACAGGCAAGATATAACCGAATTAATTAATTTTGTTTATGTTAACGTAATTGATAACATTATTTTCACAGGATAACTGTCCTGTGCATACAGCAGGGGTTGTTCATTGATGGTTTGATGAGAATAATATCAATTTATTACCATGGCCTGCAAGAAGTCCGGACTTGAATCCCATCGAAAATGTTTGCGGCTATTTAACTACAAAAATTTATACCAGGGATTTTGCACCAAACAAAACCGATGAATTATGGGAAAGAATAAAAAATGCTTGGAAGGAACTGAGAGAAGGATACAATATGGAAACATTGGTCAACTCTATGCGAAAGAAACTGCAAAGCGTAGTAGCAATTGAATACTGATACATATTTATTAAATACATATTATTATATAGTTTGTTTACTTGTGAAACTTTGCTAAAATACAAACATTAAAAAAGTAATACCTATTTTTATAACCACAAGCAACGCCACTGGAGAAACCCCCATTTAATAAGCCGAAAAATCGCAAAAATAACCATAGTAACAAAAAACCGTGCACTTTGAGGTGTCCGTAACTGTACAAAGAAAAATGACCAATCTCGTCCAAAATATTTATAGTTTTTTTGCATTAACATTCTATACAATTAAAAATTATCTTGATATGTTTTGTCGTTCCTGAGATACCATATTTACATTCATCCTGCGGGACACCTTCGCTAAACTTAATTTTCCAATTTTCTTTTAACGCCAAAGCGGTTGTTGCTTTCACAACAGTTGTGCTGTTTCATGAGACCTTCGGCGGTAAAAATTGCAAATTAGTAAAAATAGTCGAGTCTGAATGTAATAATTGATATTCAATTATTAATTTTAGATTTCTTGTTTAAGACGAATATTAGTTATTACTAAAGCCTTTGAGGGGTGATCCGACACCCACATCACATCCTCCCCCCATAGTTACGCCACTGCAGGAAACCCTTCTTCGTATATTATGCACAAATAGTGATTGAGATATTCTGCAATAAGCAAAGATGTAACATTAGCACAAATAAAAGGTATTTCTCTTACTTTTCATGTGGGGTTACAATCGCTCCCAAGTAACACTAATGCTCTTATTGCGATCTTCAAGGTCGCTTTAAAACTAGACAATAAAATTTCGAATAAAACCCAATGATCTTCAAGGCAGCCCCAAGACCACCATAAACCAGCTTCTAGCCAAAAAGGGCTCGTCCTAAAAGAGCCTTCAAGACTAAATTTTAAAACTTTATTAAAACCATTTAGTTTTAATTTTATATTCTTAAAGAGTTCTTCAAGGCAACTTTAAATGTATGTATGTATGTATGTATAATCTGTAACCTCATTTTACCTTCCGGTGTAGAGGCTGGTGCTTTATGCGCTGGCATCTGGCGGTACAATGCTCAACTTGCCCCGGATTCGGGATACAGAGTTGGAGCGCGCCTTTGGTGCTTGCGCAGCAACCATTGTGTGATGTGTGTCTTGGTGATGTGTTGACATTGTTACTCTATCTCTTAGGTCTGTGGTTTTGAGTAGAGCACAGTTAATTTGGTGCCCAACTGTGAATGGTCTCACCGAGCCCGATTCCAATCGCCAAGGATACGGAAAAATTCCGAACCCAGCGGGATTCGAACCGAGGACTTGCTTAATGCAAGCCTGGCGCTTACCCAACTGCGCCACGCGGCTTCTATTAAAACTTATTAACTGACGTTTTGCATTTAAAATATACTTGCGGCAGACCAAATTATCTTGAGAATCGTAACTAATCCTAAAAGAATTTTATTGACAACATTTGTAAGTCTCTATAATGGCAGAGTGGTGATATTTTAAATGTAACGCATACTTATAAAAGCAGACAATAAAATAATATTCATGTGCAAACTATTCTGGTAAAGAATTTTTCAAAGGATGGCACTTTTCTGACTAAATATAATAAAATACTTCTACATAACTCGAGTGCCATCAGTTTAATGTGTTTTTCTATTATTTAAAAAATATTTTTAAAATATCGTCAAATTTTATTTTGCATCTAAAATTCTAAACATCTAAATGCTTTTTTTTAAATTAAATTGCATGTTTGGACACACTGTTCTTCTGTTTTTTAAGAGGATCTAAGGTGCATATAATAATATTTTTTTCTTTGGCTATTGAAAATGTCCATTATGGCGGAGTCTGTATTTCATATAAAACATGGTGTGATCTAGATTAAAACTGATTGGAAATTTATAGAACATTTTACATCTTACAAGACTTAAAACAGCGTTTTATTTACCACTTTAATTAGAATTACTCTTGCAGACGTCTGTTTACATTTTATTTTAAAACCAAGTTGCTTCAATATGTTCAAACTCGTGGCCTTATTGATTGAAATCCTAACCTCACATGTATTTCTGCCCTTACTTGTTTTTTTTTAAATTACCACTTTGTTTTAATTTAAAATACTTGTTGCTAATATTTTCCATTTTACATATGTTATAATTTTTATTCATGTATAAAGTAGGTACACGCGCGGACTGCACTGGTTCACTAGATTAGCTTAGTGAGAAGATGACGTTTTCTCCGAATGTGGAGGCGGTAGAATTAGTTTTAATAAAGCCATCAAAAATTCAAGAGGCATTTATTTTAACCAAATTGACTAAATTAAAACCTTTAAGTTTTAAAATATTCTCAATGTACTCTTTGAAAGATAAAAATTATGTTTTTCTACTCCTGTAACTAAAATGGCATTTAACATACTAACACACGAGTCGCTAAGTGACCTTTTAATCACGCCTTCATAGCCTGTGACTAAAGAGCCTCTTAGTCACGGGCTGAAGTTAGTAATGATGTTTTAGTCACGGAGTGAAGTTAGGTTCAAACAGTATTTGCTTTATTAGCCACAGCCAAAACTAAAATCAAGTTAGTTTCCAACAGTTAACTTTGACGTTTGTCGAGCATAATTTAACTTAACCTAATATTCAAAATATTTATGGAATAATATGATGTTATATTGTCTAAATTTGTGGTCGTAGAAAAAGTATATTATATAACACATTATATAAACTCGTCTAGACACTCGTTTATTAAACACTCGCTGCGCTACGCTTCGCTCATGACTAAAGTAACGTTTATAAAACTTGTTACATAATATACTATTTTGGATTTAATGTGGAATTTTATTGAGTATTTAGGCTTAAGATACAATAGCTTTCTTAATGGGTTTTAATGAATACATCAAGGGTACTCCATAAAACTACATTAAAACTATCTGTTCCAAAATTGATTGTTTTAAAACCAATTGTAACGATCTGATATCGTTATTCAAATACTAATCTACAAATCCTTTGAGAATACCCTGTATGTATGCATATTTTGAATGTGTGGTACTACGCGATATGATTTTCTGCGCGACCTTCCCGTATTAAGGCATTCGAAGCAGAGATTTTCTGAAGTGCATTTCGCAGCTAGCGGATTTTTAAATGTATTCATGTGCACAGTGAACTTTTGTTTCATCCAATTATTATTCTGGATTGTTAATTGAGTATTAGCTGGGTTTACTGCTAATACGGAATTACGAGAAATCGTGTAGTTTCATTCCAATCCAAACATTTGATATAGAAGGGTTCGATATAAACCCTTTTTGGGATTGTTAATTGATTGTTAGATGGTGTTACTACTTTTATGAAGTTACGAGAACTCGTATAGTTATTCCAATTCAAACATTTGTTGCAAAATGATTCTATGTAAACCGTAAGTTATCTTGACAATTTACATTCTAATCCTTATAGTGGCATTCCTTATTTTAGCTTTTTCTTTATGCTACATCCCAAACTTATTGGCTGATTGAAGGGTCAACTGAACGGCCACGAGCATACTAATTATTAGTAATTATGTATGGATCCGAATCCAACCAGCGTTATTCATGGAAAGTTTCCCGGTGTTGAATCTAAAATACTTCGATTTGGCGCAGCCTACAGCGAGGCGTCGGGCTTTTCACCACGCACCACATCCAAGATAAGAATTCTTTTACCTGTTATCCGTATTTAACATTGAATTAATCAAGCAGAATTGCTTACTGAACGGTGGTTTAATAACTCATTTAATGTGACAAATTAATTGATTACATTTTGTCTTCTAAACTCTTAGTTTATTCATTAATAATTGAATTTAAGTTGCAACCATGTTACTTGCGATTTTTGATTTATATTTATTTAATTGAAAAGTAATTATTACAATTTTATTTACGTAAGGAAATTGGTTGAAGACCCGCATAAGCTAAATATTACAGACTGCGTTATCGATATTATCTATTAGGCCTGTTAGTTGGTTAATAAGCAGATTCGTCTCCTTGTACGGGATTACAATGAGCAATGTTTTATCAAAATTTGATTGATTAAACCATTTACAGTAATTTTTTTAATTGCTGCTTATTAATTACTGGAGGTAGTATGTATTTTGTTTATATGCCTAATTTTCCGGCTGATATAACAATGTGAGGTATGGCCATACTATATAGTGTGGTCCATTAAGTGTGCAACAAATGGGAAATTTTTTTATTAGTTGTACAATCGAAATTTAAATATTGCCAAAAGTTAGTGCATGTTCGATAACCATATCAGATGCCCTTAGAATGGCTTCAAGTCAAACAATATACAGGGCAGGACAAAAAATATGAAATTCGTTCAAGAACAAAGTTACCTTATTTCAAAAAATATAGCAAAATTTTATTGAGAAAAGTTGTTTAGAATTAAAAGTTATACTCAAATACAAAGTCACGGCCTCCTATTCGAATTTTTATTTTTTTTTTTGGAAAATTTTGTATTACCCCCGTATGATACATATTTTTATTATTTTGATTTTATATGTATTTAAAGTAGCCACAACCATATCCCTTTTAAATAACTTTTAGCAACTTGAAGCGTATTTGTAAAATTTACTTGGATTTATATTTTTTTAGGTAAGCGTCCACTTCATGTTTGTTGCAACGATATTTAACAGAACTTTAGAATTTCGCAAATATTCTTTTTAACAAGGCAAATGCTTTACTAATAATAATTTACATATGAAAAACTCTTAATAAAATCAGAATAATAAAAATATGTATCATACTGGGATAATACAGAATTTTACAAAAAAAACAATCAAAATTCGAATAGGAGGCCGTGACTTTGTATTTGAGCATAACTTTTTATTCTAAACAACTTTTCTCAATAAAATTTTGCTATATTTTCTGAAATAAGGTAACTTTATTCTTGAACGAATTCCATATTTTTTGTCCTGCCCTGTATATTGTTTGGCTTAAAGCCATTCTAAGGGCATCTGATATGGTTATCGAACATGCACTAACTTTTGGCAATATTTAAATTTCGATTGTACAACTAATAAAAAAATATCCCATTTGTTGCACACTTAATGGACCACACTGTATATAGTTTTTTTGCAGCCTTTATTTAATAGACAGATATGTTTTATTACGATGAATTGTACCGCTATAAATTCTAGACGCGGGTTTCTTTCAACCAAAACTAAAGAAACTGTTTATGTTAAATCCAATTTTTTATTACAATATAATTAAATTACTCTATTCAATTTTGAACTTATTATGTTCATGGCGCCCAGTTTTGTTTATTTATTAAATTCTTTTCAAATAAGTAACAGTGAATTCCACGAGGTTTCTCTGAACCACCCCTAGATACTTCGTTTGTGCTCTACGACTGTGACTTTTGCCTGACGGGCGTTACACAACTTGCTATTTAATTCTTTAAAATAGCAAATTAGTTTTAAAATAGCTAATGTCAAGAGTATTATAAAACCAGTACTAGATCAATAGAATATTAAGAGCAAATAGTTTTTTTTATTTTTATTTAAAGAGTGTATTAAATTCTTTGCATAAGAATAAGTGGTCCTTAAGAACTTTTAGTTTATCTTAAGGTAACTTTAAAACCAATATCGTTTTATTGAACATATTAAAGCACTTTTAAAATCTAAATAAATGAAAAGTGTCTTAAAATTGTTACTTGAGCTTCATTGTTTTTTGATTAAATAAATGTTATAACTACAATCACACCATTAGTGTGGTTTATGTTCCTGTACCTTACTGCAAAGCTCTGTACAAAAATTAATCGTACTTTTTATAACAATAAAACAATGCAGGTAGTATTTTTGTTAAACATTTGGTCATTCTTTTCTACACATTGCATAAACTAGAAGTATGCATCAATGTGCAATAGTTTTGAAAATACCTCTATGCTGAAACTTATACCACGCTTTTCTAGTTTGATTTGTTGAACAATTGATGCAAAATTGGTTAACAGCAATTTGAAATTAATTTGGCACCATCTGAATCTGTAAGGAATGAGCTTTCCACTAGTCCAAACATCATTAAGAAATACTAAAAATAAGCTTGTAAATGCGATGTACGAGCCCCTTCCAGCTTCAGTTTGCCCACCCAATAAAATTTCAGTTATTGGCGTGTATGGAAGATCATTTAAACTAATAGAGGTATAATTATCCATTTTTATTTTGAAAATAACATTTTGAAAATATATTGCACAAAATAACAGAACTAATTACAACAATTGGAACTGATTAGGACTAAAAAAAGGAAAAAACAAAATTTGTGATTTTTAGCTCTATTAATAATAACTAGCAACCCAGTGAGACAAATGTCTCATTTAAAAAAACAAAAAAGACCGTTTTTCAAATAGAACGCGTATTAAATAAAAACTGTACCCAGACCTGGAAGGTGTCAAAGTGGTACGCCGCATCGGAACATTCTGGAAGCTGTCAAAGTGGTTGCCTAACCGATCGAGGTTTTAAGGCGCAGAGGGTCGCAGCTCCGTTTGGCTGCTGAAACAGCGTACTGACACTTCCGGTTTTCGAGAAATCACGTGATTTCTCGAAAACCGGAAGTGTCACGTGACTGAAATTCGCTTCCTGACCTGACATGACCATTCCAAACATATAACTTTAATAACTTTTTTCTCTATCTCTTACGGTTTGGCTGCTGAAACAGCGTCCCGGACAGACAAAACAGCGTCCCGGACAGACAAGTCTATTAGATAAAGGATAAATTATAACTGCACTATCAATTAACTGTTTTACAATCGAAACATCTGTCACTGTCATTTCGGTCAAAAAAAGCATTGTTTCCATAGCAACCTTAATTCTCGTCAGTAGCAATACTTAGGTAATGGAATGCAAGAATACATAATGTTTTAAATATTTTTTATTTTTTACAGGCTTTTTTGAACCCAGATCTCTCCTATATTCCTCTAAATAGCATATTTTGTCTTAGATATTATATTGCAGCGGCTGGTTTTGCTCCTTGAGCGATAAATGCCAACAACACTACAAATTTTGTGTGTGGGCCAACTGAAGCTGGACGAGGCTCGTAAACATAAAATTCGTCAATTTTCAGTAATTAAAAAAAACCGATACACTATGATGAATTTATATTAAATTAAGCAGAAAGGAACCAAGGCACATGTGAGTTGATATTTTCCACATGGCAGCTCAGCCTAGATGTGGTTTGGTTTTTTATGCATGGCAATGTTATGATATGATTATGGTTGGTTAATAAAACAAATCTACTTAAAGCCGGCGAATTATTACTCACACATATTGAGTTAACGACTAGTAATATTACTGAGATTGTATTTGTAAAATCTTTACAAAATTATTGTGAAATACTATGAAATTGTGTAACGTGGAACAAGTCATTTCAAAAAACACTCTCATTGAGTTTAGTGTAATCAAATCTTATTAAATGTTATTCTCTCCAGTAAAATTTTAAATGAAATTTTTAGGATTTATTATAACAACCTTGAGTTATTATAAATTATATGTTCTCTAGACACCAGCAGTACTGAAGCATCTGACAAAAAAAGGAACCATCGCAAAGAAATAAACGGAAGACCAGACAATTTAGACAATCGCTATCTAAAACAAGAAGTTTGTTCCTGTGTACAGAAACAGATAATCCTGAAACAGCAAATGATACAACTGAGTCGTCCGATTCCGAACGAGTTGTTACTCCGTCTAATAAAAACATACCCTCTAACGTGGTATACGTGAGCCACTTCGTAACGATGTCCAGGGGAAAGGATAATGCTCGAAAGCAGTATCATTGCAGAAGTACACCAGGAGGTAAGCAGAGTATCTTTCATATCATGATTGCGACATTTTTGTGTTATGTTGATTATGATTTCTTTAGGAACAGGGAACAAAGAAAAACAATCTCTTTATGCTAAACATGACGAGCAGGGCCCCCGCAACCGCGCGTGCAACGCGTGCACCGCACGCGGGCGCCACTCTAAAGGGGCGCCAAACTGGAGGTTTGTATACAATTTAAATTTTTAATTATTCAACAACTTCCAACAATTCCAATAAACAAGGCACTAAGGCACTAAAGAAATCAAATATTATTTCTATAACAAATGTTAAAGTGTGCTTTAATTGACTCAAAACAGAAGGTTAAGTGTTACTTTAACAGCAAGGGTAGATAAAGTAGCACTTTAACATCAAGTGTAGATAAAGCAATTTAACTTTTATTTAAATTAAATATTACAGCTTCGTATTATCTTAGCAACCCAATCTAGCTACTGAGATTTTAAAATGTAATTGACTTTCCTTATTTTCTTTTGAAATTGTAAAAGTTCTTGCTATAGAAAAAAATTTCTACTATACACGACGATAAAGTTATTACTATCCACTCTCGACTTCGTCTCGACATTAAACGATTCACTCGTGGATAAAATTTAACTTTATCGTCTTGTATAATAAATTACTCTTATTTAACTAGATAAGAGCCTAAGATTTTTTTCATTACCTGAAGCGTCAAATCCCCTCGACATTCTACAATATATATTTGAAAACAATCTAACATTATTTTCAAGAATCCTGTTTACTTCACCTGTGTCTGTAGCTTCTGGTGAGAGATCCTTCTCAAAATTAAAAATAATTAAAAATTATTTGTTGTCTACCATGTTACAAGAGAGGTTATCTGCTTTGGCAATCTTAGCTATAGAGCAAGAGATCCTCCATAATTTTAAAATTGATTTTGACAATATTATAAAAGAATTTTCAGCAGCCAATCCAGAAAAAAAAAACTATTTAATTTTTTGATGTAATCACAAAAAAATCACCTTCCGAGGTTTCTTCAAATTTTCACGTTTCAAGGTGCCTAGATGACGAAAAAGAGGTTTTCTTAATTTCGTCTGTCTGTCTGTTTGTCTGTCTATCTGTCTGTCTGTCTATCTGTCTGTCTGTCGGTTGACAATATAGCTCAAAAACAATTTTTTGGGGGAAGACGATATTTTGTATACATATTATATATCTACCTCGCATCAAACCGGTACAATTTCATACAAATATATACAGGGTGAGCACCTGAAAATAATAATTTATTTTTTATTTTTAGATTAATTTTGAAATAAAAGGAAGTAATAACTTTCACATAGGTAAGGCTTTACATTTGCCGAAAATAAAACTCAACCGATATAGGATAATGTCACAAAAAAGTAAAAACGTTTCAACAATAACAGCGTTCTGTTCAAGAGAGGCCCGCCGGACTTATCTCGAAGAGGCACCATAGAGTAGTTGGAATTTCGCTGCGGTTACATCCCGTTGCGATCGCTCTGCAGATGCGGCTGGTTCAAACCCCAGCGGGATAAATTTTTTTATTTGAAAATGTATTTAATTTATTAGAAACGTGAAGATATTTTTACTCCTAACTTAATTTGATTTCTAACCTTATTTAGTGTCACAATGTCGACGAGGCAAGTTCTGGGTAAAGCCTTTTACAGATTTTTTCCTTTGTACAAACTTAAAGAAGAATAAAATTTTAGGTTTTGAAATCTCTGTTGTTTCATTACAAAATTAAAATAAAATGTGTTTTCGCATTTCGCTCAAATGTTTAAAGCTACAAGAATATTACAGCAAACTAGGAAATTTAAAAAACATATGTAACAGCTTAAAGTTCTTATGCTTCAAAATATTATTTATGTAAGTACCTACTACATATATTCAAAGGGCGCCAAAATATTTCCGGCACGCGGGCGACACTAATCCTTGCGGGGGCCCTGATGACGAGTCTAAAAGCACAACTCCTAAAGGTTGGAACACACATATCCGCAACTTGTCCGATCCGAGACTCGGCCGAGTGTTGGACCACATGCGGCCAGTCCAGCTAGAGACCACACATCTCCGTAGCTTGTCCGGGTAAAATGCGTCCATCAGTGTGTCGGCATACGTTGAGACCTCTCAAATCGTAATTCTGCTTGTCTCAGTGTATTTTTTTGTAGATTCTTTTAAGCAGCCTGTTTAGCGGAAAAATCTTTAAAAATGTGTTTTTGCCTCCAAGGTTATGGAAATTTGTTTCCAAACTTTCTCTTTATATTCACTGTGTTTATATTTTTCTTTAGATTGGTCATAGAGGACTGGAAACTTTCTGACTTCTTCGATTAGTTTTTCTATGTCGACCATTTTGCCCGAAAACAAGCGAAAATACACAACCACTGGCTTCCGACACCGCACCGCGTCCGTCCAAAAGTAAATTAAACTAGTCGTGCTCGGTGCGGACTCGTTGCGGAGAGGGCGCTCGGAGTCGAATCGGTCATGTGTGAACTACTGCATATGTTGCAATTGTGTTAGTTGTCTTCCGCACGACGTCCAACACTCGGCCGACTCGCGGATCGGACACGGTGCGGATATGTGTGTCTCAACCTTAAGGCTGCTGCGACGTACTTTTATAAGTTATTCATGGATCAGACAGTACGGCTGCAGATCTTGTGCAAAAAATGGAACTACTATAAGGTAAAGAAGTTGTCATTGTTCGCAAAAGTTTACAAATTTTAAGTTTCTGAATGTACAGCTTAGACCTTTCAGCAAGTAATATACAGGGTGCAGTACTTTTTAGCTTAACATCATTGGAATTTATTTAAAACGGTGACAACGTTAATTAAATTAGTAAAATTACATAATTCTCTTTAACGGATGAAAAAAATATAAAACGCTGAAGTACAGTCAGCCTTCCACATTCGCGTGAGTTAGAGGCACAAATAATTAATCCAGCAAAATAATTGTTTTAACAATAGTTATTTAAGTAACAAGGAATGTAAAGACATGTTAACATTCAAGGCAAGTGAGTACGAGCCGAGGCTTGTCTTTTGCCGAGAATGTTAACAGTCGATACATTCCGTGTTACTTATTAAATTTTTCCCGCTGCCGTTGAAAATTTCCTCAAATTTGCATGAAATGTTTGCTTTAGTTTGGTCGGTCGTCACTCTTATCTAAGTTGCCTGTATGTGCGTAACTAGGGTTACCCGATGTGACAAATTTAAACAAAGCAAAACGTGTCAAGAAAAATTCAGAAATGGATATTGATGAAGCTGCTAACATTGCTTCGCAGTGTTTGTTGCCGAAAAAATCCAGAGCAAGGTATGAATTCACGTACGAAACTTTTAAAAAGTGGTGTTTGAAGAAAAGTGTCGTATGTGTGTCGGAAAACGTGATGCTGGCTTATATGCTGGAAAGATCGGAACAACTAAAGTCGTCAGCAAGTCTTTGGTCTGAATATTCTATGTTAAAGACAACACGGAACAATAAAGATAATGTGGACATTTCCAAGTATTTAAAACTACTGGTTTTTTTGAAGCGGAAACATCAAGGCTATCAACTCAAAAAGTTGCAAGAGTTAACACGAGAGCAAATTACGAAATTCATAGACGAGGCTGCAGATGCAAATTATCTTTTTCTGTTGGTCATATTTTAAGTCATCTTTTTAATATCTAAATCCTATAATAAAAACAGCAGCTTAAAACACGTTTCCCGGAACAACGTGTTTTAAAAATGTTAAAACACGAAACAAATATAGCAACAATAATGGTTTATTAAATGCGTTTTTGGTATCTTGAAGTGTTATATTTATTTGTTTAAGGTAAGCAGTTACATTCCCAAACTGCTCAATGCGCAGTTTTAAGGATGACTTCAGCATCGAATAATGCGGGCAAAGTGAAGCATGTGACGTTTCTTGCTGCAAATCAAATGAATTAAATATAAATGGAAATGAAAATAATCGCAGACTTACCTTCTCGTCTAAATAGGCAAGAATTACCCCTTCTGTTACCGAGGATACTGTTATTTTCTCACCAATGGCAGAAATTTTAATAAACCTTCTCGTAAGCAGCTTTAGACTTCACGGGCAACAAATTTTCTCGCAATAGATTCCCTTTCTTTAAAATATTTTCAGGAATTTAATTTGACTTTGACATTTTCATTTATAAAATAAATAACATATCCATAGCGACTCGTGACCAACGTGGTTGATCAACAGAAAAAATTTTGAATGACACTTGCGAAAACGCTTAAAGTATCTCGGGTGTCTATGCAACTCGACTGCGATTCATGTTTATTTTACATCGAAGTTTGTTTTTAAAAAGCACTTTATTTGTACAATCAAAAACTTTACATCGATGGAGTCGCAATTTAGATACAAGTTATTAAGACGAGATCTGACTGCCAACTGCCTATAATTATAAAATGATAAAACATGTACGGATGCTGCATTACAGGAACTGAGCTAGCATAAGATAACTAATCTATTCATTCTCAGCAAAGAGATAATTCTTATGAATACAACTATAGTGGGCACACGCACATAACTCTTCCGCGCCTAAGCGATTTAAATATCGTGGAACTATATTTAAATCTGACATTGTAATAAAGATGAATTAGGTTCATTATTTTGCAAAGTAGAATTTTCAATTCGTGATTTTAATAAAGCTATCACTTTGGCTTTGAAAGAGTTGCGTTTACAGTATACATATATTATACTACATATAAGGCTAATAATGATTAAACATACAATAATAAATGAACTAAGGCTAAAATGTAAACTTGTCATATTTGAGATGTCGTTATTCAACAACTTCTCTTTCTGGTTGGTTAACCTTAGTTGACTTTTGATCAATTCTTGGGTGTTAACAGGCGTAAGGTCGATTTTAGAAATGTTGATTATTTGAGATTCATGAATTTGCAATTTACTAATGCTTGGCAATTTTAAATTGACTTCCTTATTTGAAGACGATTTTATGCTGAATAGTAATTCTTCGTGATTGATTAGAACAGAGCAATCAGGGGTTAAGTGTATTAATTTTGTTCCCATAATTTGTTTTCTGCTCGTGGCTTGATTACATTGTATATCCAAAATAGTTTCGGTTGGTGAACTGATTAGCCATGTTGCCGTATCTATTTGCAAAGTTTTGCTTGAAGTCAAATCAAAAATGTACGGTTGACAGATCTGGTTGTCGTGAAAGGATAGTAATTGTGTTTCACACAATTTAGAATTTGGGATGCTAAAATGGTTGTCATGAGCACAAAAATAATAATTTACAGAGGTTTGTTGGCAACGGTTTATTTCGATGGGGATGCTAAAATCTGTGTTATACAACAATACTTTATAGTAGGGTATAATCATATGAAATTTGTTGTCCTTGGTTTGAGCGGAAAAAGGAATCAATTTTATTAATTGGTATTCAGAAAAGGGTTTTGCTAATGGAATTTCAAAAATAAATGTAAACGTTTTATCTTTTTGATATATTTCTGTTGTTATGATAGATTCATATAAATGAAGGTTTTCGTGGGTTCCAGGATAGGGGAGAGCTAGATTTTTCTTTTTTGAATTCTGAAGTTGGTCCAGGGATTTAGTTATAGTATTTAGGGATTGTACGAGTTCGTCATTGTCAATAAGGGAGATATGTAACTGTTGTTTCTGTGCGAAAGTAAAAGCGCTTTCTAATTCGATCCAAACGTTGATGAACAATTGTAATGATTGGATAGATTGATTAATTATTGAATATGTCGATGTTTCAGCTATTATTTGTTCAATTTCTGCATTGTTCAGCAAAATTGTGTTTAAATTTTCGTTTAATAATTTTTGATTTCCAGAAAGAGCTCGTACGGAAGATACAGTGTCATTTAGAATTTGCGCTTGTTCTAATAGGGCGTTTTTCTGATTTTCCGAATCGCGGGTTAATTTAGATATCATGTCTTCATAATGTTGTCCATCTTCTGCATTTAAATTGCCTGTGATAAATTTTACTACATTACCTAGACCGTCTATTAATCCTCGTTTTTGTCTAATGTGCATTTCAGGAAATAACTGGTTTAATAGTTGGTCGGCTTTATTTATATATTGTTTAAGGATTAACAACTGGTTATTGTGATTAATCAAGATGTCTTTTAGTTCTACAAAATGTCTGTGACCTATAGGGTAATTTCGGTTTTCCAAAAGAGCAATTGATTTTAAGAGATTGTCCCTAAGAGTTTGAGAATCATTTAACATAGGCGTATAGTCAAGAATTTTGATCAAAGTCCATTCAGATTCTTTCAATAAGGCTTTACCTTTTTGTAGGGGATACAGTCCGGGGTGCATATACGTAATCTGCAGACGCATAAGGTATTATGACAACTGTTCGGCTACAATCGGTAATTGATTAATATGGAGCCAATGAAAGTTTATGTAAAGTGCAGACACAGAAGGGGCATTAGACGTCTGCAGTTTACTCAGTGGTTTCGCTTTGACATGCTATATCTTGTTTTCCGCGTAGTCAAAGAACTAGTTGTTAATTCGTGAAAAGACTATTTAAAGTGCCGCAAGAAGTAAATGTTATTTTTTCCACAAATATAAAAATAATTAAATTTACATTATGTATTGCAAAAACTACAAATGAATTTAGAATCTGGCCGTTTTATTTATTCATTTCCATAGCAACGCGCACTTTCATCTGTAGAATGAAATAAAGAGCTACTTTATAAACGCAAAGCTATCTAATAAAGCACTATTTTATAACGCAGTCTAACATAAAGTAATTTTTACCCTCGTAAAACTACCACTCTAGCAAAAAATCACTCTTTGTACACCGGTCATTAAAAACGACATTTTTATTCCAGGTAACTACACTTATATACGTCAAAATATTATGAGAGAGCACCTTAAAAGTAAACACTTTTAACATGTGTTAAAAATACTACTTAGTAAACCAATATTTGTCAGGTAACTAAGGAAAATCAATAATTTTCAGTTGTTCGACAGCTCGTTATTTAAAAAAAAACTAGTAAGGCTTTCTGTATTCTAATCAAATGTCAAAACTAACATGATTATTTTGAAAAATGTTTACCACGGCTTGCTATATTATAATCAAATTAATAAAAGCTACATTTAGTCCATAATAGTATATTATGGGACAAGTGGTTGAAATAAAATTTCAACGTTGAGAGTGGTTTTTTTCAACGAGCGAAGCGAGTTGAAAAAAGTAACTCGAGACGTTGAAATTTTATCGGCCACGAGTTGCATATACTATTTTTTCTACGAATTTTAACAAATTAATGCACTTTAGAAAAAATTAAACATAAAGTGACATTTCTCTTGTCAACAATTGCATGTCAAACAGTTTGAAATCGCGGTAGTCGGAACATTTCAATCTCTAGTGGTTGAAATGCGATTTCAACCACCGGAATCAATGTCAAAATGCCTGATTTCAATGTCATGAGTAGAAAAAAATAATTTTGCTGATTTTTAGTGACAGTTGTACAATAGTATATTGTACAACTAATTATGAAAATCATACTTTTTTCACGAATTTGCAGTTTTATTAACGAATGCGAAGTCCGAATGTATCAAGCAAATAAGTAAAAAAGTTGCCTTCATACGTGTTATACACATTATTTTTTTTTGCATAGTGATCGCTGGTAGCTCGAAATTTGGCCGAAAAGCAGTCATATTACAAACATGCAGTAACGCGAGAAAATTTTTATTTCAAAATTAAATAATAGAATCTAATTAGACCTGACCAAAACTTCGTTTAATCGGAATAAACCGAACATTTCAAGAAAAAACACAGTAATAATAGTCTCTATTTATCAACTCAAGATACAATAAATAAGAAAAAATAGTGGTCACGGTGCTTGCGTAAAGTGCAGACGTATTGTAATTCAACACGTCTGCAGTTTACTTCTGTTTTGATTGGCTGTACGACTTCGGAATAAACGATGTGATGGGTTATACCTTATGCGTCTGCAGATTACGTATATGCGTCCGGGGTTGTCGCTTAACGTTTTTATTATTACGTCGGTTTTGCACTTGTTCCAGGTAAGGAGGAAGAGGATGATCGAGATTGTCCTGGAAAAGGTATTAAATCATTTGCGTGTCTCTTACGGATAGCGTTTGTAGGAATGTTTTTTAAATCATAAGTATCGTGTCCGTGAATTTTGTCAACGGTGTAAGGTCCTATAAATTTGGGTTCTTTTTTGTTTCTGTTATTAGTTTTTATATATACTTGGTCTCCTACTTTGAATGTTCTGATTTTTCTGAGTTGGTTAATCTTTTCGTTTCGGATTTCTTTAGTAGTCACCTGTTTGTTCTGTAGAGCGTCATATAAGCATTTCATTTTTACTTCCTTTTACGATAAAGGAAGTATTGGATTCACCCCAAAAATTCGAAATTGAGTTTTCAACAGATCTTCACGTTTTAGAGTCCCCTGATCCCAAAAAACATATTTTTTTTCATTGGTCTGTGTGTCTGTCTGTCTGACTGTGTGTCTGTCTGTGTGTCTGTCTGTGTGTCTGTCTGTGTGTCTGTGAACAGAATATCTCAAAAACGAAAAGAGGTATGGCGTTGAAACTTCATATATAAGTTTTGTGTACTATGTAGATGAGACAGCAAGCTTTTGAAGAAAATCGCATAACCGGAAGTAGGTGTTTACTCTTGTGATTTTTCAGTTTTTTTCGATTTTTTCAAAAACGGCTCTAACGATTTTTTTCAAACTTTACATTTTTATTACATTTTTAATGTGCATTGACGTGAGATAGGTGATTTTTCAGTTAAAAACTTCTAAAGTGGGTTTCTTTTGTTTTTTTTTCTATTTTTTTTATTAACTCCTATTTTAAATGGAACACCCGGTATATTATTACATTTTTGAATTCTGCTTAAGATTTTAGAGAAAATTTGTCTCTTCAACTAACGCTCTATTTTGTACCGTTTTTGTAGAATTCGTAATTTTTGAAAATTTTTGACAAATGCTTAAAAATTAAAAATTAAATTTTTGACTAATTATAAGATCACTGTAAAAGGAAGTTGTGTGAGTGTATCACACCAGATTTTTTCTTTGTGGTTAATTACGTAATTTTCGAAAAAGGATTTTTCGTAGTCTAAATCGAAAGGGTTTTGTCCATCGGTATGGCCAAATAATATTTCAAACGGTGATAATTTTAGGTTTGAGTGAATCGAATGATTGTAAGCCATAACGCAATAGGGGATTTTTTTATGTTCTGGCATTTCTCCTAAAAGTTGGTAATGTTCTATAAGTGTAGAATGAAAGCGTTCGATAGGGGAATTTGACTGGTGATGATGGGGTGTTGTGATATGGAGTTGAATTTTGTGTAATTCTAGAAAGTTAATAAATGGTTGGTTTTTGAATTCGTTGTCTGCTATTAAGATATTGGGTGCGGTATAGGTTGTGATAAAGTAAAATAATCGATCAATTACATCGATCATATTGCTGGAGCGTAGCTGGTAGGCTTGTACAAATTTTAAAAAAGCATCTATAAATGTTAAATATTTGGTACCTTTGATTTGAAAAATATCCATATGTACTGTGTGAAAAGGACGATTAAAAGTTGGGGTTAAATGCAATGGTTGTTTTATTGGATTTCGATTATACTTTTGAGTTTTGCAATTTTGACAATTATTAATAACATTCTTTATATCTGTGTTCATTCTTTTCCAAAAATAATTACGTTGCAAGTGCTCGACAGTTTCTAATATTCCTTTATGATTGGTTTTTCCAAGATGGTAATTTGCTATTAAACTTTGCCGTTCGTCCGGATTCGTTATATATCTAACTTGGGTGGTACACCTATGAAATTTAGGTGTATTTTCATTAGTAATGGATTTTATATATTCGGAAAACTCTTGGTACAATGAATCACTGGAAAAGTGACAAT
This sequence comes from Agriotes lineatus, assembly GCA_940337035.1. Lineage (NCBI taxonomy): Eukaryota > Metazoa > Arthropoda > Insecta > Coleoptera > Elateridae > Agriotes > Agriotes lineatus. Next base: position 123,089 of record CALNHX010001680.1, read on the forward strand.
AGTAATGGACTTTTGGTTCGCAATGTTCTATCAACAATTCACTGAATCTAAACTGTTTATTATTGGAATTTACGAAAACTGAGAAGTGTGTGTTTCCATCAAATTTTGTAACTTGAATTTTTCTAGGGAGGTTAGCTTCAATGAACTCGATTTGTTTATTAAAGTGTTGTAAGGGTTTTTCGCTTATGTCTATTATGTATGGTATTGGCTAACGAACTTTCATCGTTATCTGAGGTAAGGACATCCTCGACGATGGGTATGTCAAATAAATCGTCAATGTTAGGTGTTTCTGATCGGTTAGGAATTGTGCTGAAATTACGGGCTACTGGTTCGGGTGTATCTAATCTATTAGTGTCGTCTATAATTTCGTCAATGTCTTGGATAATTTCGTCCGTGATCGATAATGGATTAATTTGGACGCGGGACAGGGCATCGGCTACCTTGTTAGTTTTTCCGGGTAGGTACTTTATGTCGAAATTATATTCTTCCAGTCTCAAGGCCCATCTTGTGAGTTTAGAATTTGGTTCTTTGAGGCTGCGGAGCCAAACTAGGGGTCTGTGGTCTGTGAATAGGGTAAATTTTGTTCCAAACAAATAGGGTCGGAATTTTTTGGTAGCCCAAACAATGGCTAACAATTCACGCTCTATTGTGCTATATTTTTGTTCTGTATCATTCAGCGTACGTGAGGCATAGCTGACCGGTTTTCCGTCCTGTGAAAGGACTGCACCAAGTGCGTATTTAGAAGCGTCTGTAGTTAACTCAAATGATTTAGTAAAATCTGGATATTTCAAAAGTGGCTCATTGGTTAGAAGATTTTTGCAATATTCGAAAGAGTCTATGAAGTCTTGAGTATGAATAATTTTGTTTTTCTTTTTTAGACAGTGGGTGAGGAATTTGGTAATTTTTGCAAAATTTTTAATGAATTTTCTGTAATATCCGAAAAGTCCTAGGAATGATTTTATTTCGGTCCTAGTGGTAGGCAAGAGAAATTTTTTAATGGTTTCAATTTTGGAAGGATCTGGCTTAAGGCCTGAAGGAGTTATCATATGTCCTAAGTATTTGACTGTTTTTTGCAAAAATTCAGATTTATTTAGTTGGATTTTTATATTAGTTTCTCTACATTTTTTAAATACATTTTCAAGGCGAGAAATGTGTTCTTGCAATGAACTTGAAAAAACAATTATGTCATCCATATACACTAAACACTGGCTAGGAGTTAGTCCTGTCAGGGCTGTGTTTATGGCTCTATGAAAACTTGCCGGGCGTTTTTTAAACCAAAGGGCATACGTTTAAAGTGATAATGTCCTTCTTCAGTAGAGAAGGCTGTTTTTTCTTTGTCTTTTTTCTCTAATTCGATCTGGTGAAATCCAGAGGCCAAATCGAGAGTTGTAAAGTAATTTGCTCTACCTAAATTATCTAACACGGTTTCTATCCGGGGGAGAGGAAATTTATCGTCAATTGTTTGTTCGTTGAGTTTCCGGTAATCTACGACAATTCGCTATTTTTGTTTGCCGGAGGCGTCTTGTTTTTTTGGTACAATCCAAATTGGGAAGTTATAGGGTGATTCACTGGGTTCAATTATGTTTTCTTCCAACATTTTATCTGTGAACAGAATATCTCAAAAACGAAAAGAGGTATGGCATTGAAATTTCATATATAAGTTTTGTGTACTATGCCGATGCGACAGCAAGTTTTTGAAGAAAATCGCATAACCGGAAGTAGATGTTTACTCTTGTGATTTTTCAGTTTTATTCGATTTTTTCAAAAACGGCTCCAACGATTTTTTTAAAACTTCACATTTTAATTAAATTTTTTATGTATATTGAAGTGATTTTTTAGTTCAATACTTCTAAAATGGGTTTCTTTTGTTTTTTTTCCTACTTTCTTTATTAACTCCTATTTTAAATAAACCACCCGGTATATTATTACATTTTCGAATTCAGCTTAAAATTCTAGAGAAAATTTGTATCTTCACCTAACGCTCTATGTTGTACCGTTTTTGTAGAATTTGTAATTTTTGAAAATTTTTGACAAATGCTTAAAAATTTAAAATCAAATGTTTGGCTAATTATAAGATCACTGTAAAAGGAAGTTGTGTGCGTGTATCACACCAGATTTTTTAATAATATAATAGCTGAAGGCATAGATACGTGTTCTGTAAAATGTAATTTTGGTGCTAATTTGTACCCATCTTTTCCTACAGCAGGTAGTACAACAAATTTTTCCGTTCGAGGAGGTAACGCGATTACTTTTATAGTTTTTTCTGGAGGTTTAATTTTTGAAAAGGTACATTGGTTGCGTCTCTGTTCTTCCTGTCTTAATTTAGACTGATTGTAATAAAATGGTATTGTAGTTTTATCAGTTTGGATGTGCATCCACCGATAATCTATGTTTGCTGGTAGGTCGGCCAATAAATCTGTACCTATTAATCCAGAATATGTAGGATGAAAATCGAACAAATAACATAAGTGTGTACCTTCTTCTGAAAATAAATTTTTAATAGGGACATTCGCAACTTGATTATGATAAGTAGTTCCGTGGGATGTAGTGATTTCAAAAGGATGTTCAAATATTGCTTCGGGAAAATGTTTATAAACAAATTGAGGAGAAAGTATCGTACGTGAACTTCCAGTATCTATTAATAGTTTGTCATTAGTCTGTGGGATAATTATGTATGGTAGGTTAGATTTAGGATTAATTGAAAATGATTCAACCGAGGCTCTTATCGAGAATGTACGGATTCTTCAGGTTCTTCATTATCTGAATCCGCGTCTGGTAGATGGAAAAAGTCTGTGGTTGGGTCTAAGTCTTCTTGAGATGATTCGTAATAATTATATTCTAATTCGTGGTTTTCAGTAGCTTCGTGATAAACTGGGGTCTCGGAAAAGTCTGTATTAAATAATTCTTGTGAATAAAAATTTCGAGGTTGATTTGATTGTTGTATATAATTATTTGGTTTAAAATTCGGATTGAAGTTTTGGTTGAATGGTCGGTATTGTTGTGGTGGTCTCCTTAATTGTTGTGAGGCAGGACGTTTCTGGATTGTGCTCGTTTGCATCGGTTCAGGTTTGTGTGTGGGCTGATAATTGCGTTTAGGGGCAAAAACGTTCGTTGCAGGTTTTTGTATAGTTTGGTTTCCAGAATTTCTCGGAGGTTGATTTGGATAACCAAATCTAAGCATAGGAGTGAAATTGGGTTTAAATTGGGGTTGACTAAAATTACTAGAATAATTTTGTTGGTTATAATTTGGTTTATGATAAATTTGTAAATGAGGGGTTTTTTGATAGCTTTGGAAGGAAGGCATTTTTTGCATTGTGCATTTTGACTGTGCTACATTACTTGAAGAGTTACTTTTATTTATATCTTGAAAATAACGTATATCTAATTCTTATTTTACGTAGGCATAAGCCTGTTCTAATGTTTTGGGTGATCGACCTCTAGTAAAACTGCCGAGGGGCTCTAACAAACCGCTCGTGAAAACTTTCAGTGCCAAATCTTTGTATGCTTCTAATTTGTAATCTTTAACTGCTTGAAGTTCAGGACCTAAAGATATTTTTGAATTTAATATTGCCAGAAGTGATCGTACTCTACTAAAAAAATCGATGGCTGATTCTTTAGAATTTTGTCTTAGTCTAGTCATATCAATTTGAATATTCAATTCAGAGCTCTGATCTCCGAAATTATTTATGAGAACTGTCTTTAAGTCTGTCCAGGAATTATAGGAATTACCCGTGATTACTTCTAATGCTGCACCTTTCAGTCGGTTGCGGGCAGCAGACAAAACCAATTTATTTATATAGGCATTAGCATTTTGAGTTTGCCAAAATTGAGTAAGGACATCTTCAACGGCGCGAATGTATTCGCTTAATTCCGCAGGATTGCCATAATATGTGGGGATTTCGTTCAAAATACTCATATGGAAACCTGGTGCGGATCCATTGAGGGCTGGAGGTTGAGGAGGTGCTACAGGCACCTGATTCTGTTGGTCTGGTTGCATTATTAGGCGAGGGGGTGTTAAACTAATTTGACTTCTAATTATTGCCTGTTCGAAAATGTCTAATTGTTCCGATTCACTATCAGATGACGTGTCCGTATCGATCATTAACTTTTATTTAAGATGTTATTATTATGTTAGTACTTTTACTTAATACTAAAAGATAATTTTTCCTAATTCAGGGAAACCTACGCATGGATGCAAAGTCGGTTGGCGATTATTAAGTATACCTAACGTATACGCCAGAACCTCATCTCGTTTGCAACCACCTAATCTTATAATCTTAAAATAACTTATAAAAATATACGGTACCCCCCACCCAAGAAAAGCGCCCTTCCGTGCTTTCCAAGAATACTTCGATACTCAGCATCACTCCGTTTCTCTAATACAATGAAATGCTATAAACCAGTTATTTATAAAAAAAAAAATTTTTTTGCCGACGACCATAGCTCAAAAGTTGATGTTGCCTTCATTTTCGGAGCACCTATGGTATGAAAACGATCCAAGACTTCAGGAAGGTTCCTGGCGACCGGAATCGTGTACACATACGAACATACATCCCCCGCACAGCACGTTTAGGCACCCCCCAATACGGGGGATTGATCTAGTGGGCTGGGATCTTCACCAAAAGATCCGCACCGCCGAGACGGAGATTTGATATAGTGGGTTCATTAGTCGGTTGGCTCGAATTTTAGAGATATTTGACTCAGAGTGGTTTTCGATATGAGGGAATTTCAATACTTCGTACACTTCGTGTCGAAGTAATATAGTTTTGCGTTAGTATAGAATTATTTTTATATTTAATCACTTAAAAACTTTCTTGCAATTATTTAAATTAAATTCACTTACATCTTCATGTTGTGTTGACTTGGTGATCCCAATGATCTGGTGTTCGATGAACTGCCAAGTCTTGATCCCGATGATCTGGTGTCGGCGACGGACTGCAATTGGGCTGGAAACAGCGGTGCCTTGACTTGGGACGATGCTTGTTCCTCTTGCTCGGCGTTGTTGATTCTCAGCTGTGGCTCTTCGGTGTTTGATTGTTGAAACACTTCGGCTCCACTGGGTTGTAGGCTCGGCAATTAAGAGTTAATTAAGCCCTTTTGCCAAGTATCTGCACGACTGCGCCATTCATGTTTATTTTAGATCGAAGTTTGTTTTTAAAAAGCACTTTATTTGTATAACCAAAAACTTTACATCGATGGAGTCGCAATTTAAATACAAGTTATTAAGACGAGATCTGACTGCCAACTGCCTATAATTATAAAATGATAAAACATCTACGGATGCTGCACTGCAGGAACTGAGCTAGCATAAGATAACTAATCTATTCATTCGCAGCAAAGAGACAATTCTTATGAATACAACTATAGTGGGCACACGCACATAACTTGCGTCTCGTTGCATAACAACACCCTCAAACTTTAAGCTTGTGTTTTGGCACTCGTATCATTAATGGTTATTTTTCGTTGACCGCTTGTTTGTTTCAATATTAATGAATTACTTTCCTAAAAAATGATGGATTAATAGACGTCATTAATGCACTGTTTTTGATTAATACACTCTTTTTCATTAATTAACTGTTTTTTTTAAAAAGGATGGATTAATAGATCTATTAATACACTGTTTTTGATTAATACACTCTTTTTCATTAATTAACTGTTTTTGTGATTTTGACGTTTTGATGATATTTTGCATGGAGGTTAGTTGTATTAATCAAATTTTTCGCCACAAAAAAAGATTTTTCGGTCAACGAAAAAATTTTGTAATCAACTCGTTTGTTAATGGGCGATTAATAATCTCAACTATTAAAGGCACTCACTCGCTATCGCTCGTTCGTGCTTTAAACAGTTTCGATTATTAATCGCCTTCATTAACACACTTGTTGGTTAAATAACTATTAACCAACAAGTGTGTTAATGAAGGTGATTAATAATCGAGAGTATTTAACGCGTGAGCGAGTGGAGCGAGCGAACGCGTTAATGAGCGAGACTATTAATCACCGATTAACATAAGAGTTGGTTACAAGACTTTTCCGTCAATCGTACGTTTATTAAAATCCATCAAAAATATTTATTAGTTTTGACATTTCAGATACATTTGACGTTTAGTACGTATGGTTGCCGATGCCGGAGCAACTTTGCGGCAATTAAAATACTTGGCGGTTGGAAATCCACCTCTGTTGCCGAAGGATACATTGAGAACTCGATAGGTATAAAATACAAACTGCCACAAAAATATTGAGCGAAGCGTTTTCTAATGTAAATATTTATATTAATAAATCCACGGAATAATTTAACCTTTAGTTTTGACATTTCAGATACATTTGACGTTTAGTACGTATGGTTGCCTATATAAAATCATTGCGAAAACGGGTCTATATATAAACGATTGACGGAAATGGTTATTTAACCAACAAGTGTGTTAATAAAGGTGATTAATAATCGAGAGATTTTAACGCGTGAGCGAGTGGAGCGAGCGAACGCGTTAATGAGCGAGATTATTAATCACCGATTAACATAAGAGTTGGTTACAAGACTTTTCCGTCAATCGTACGTTTATTAAAATCCATCAAAAATATTTATTAGTTTTGACATTTCAGATACATTTGACGTTTAGTACTTATGGTTGCCGATGTCGGAGCAACTTTGCGGCAATTAAAATACTTGGCGGTTGGAAATCCACCTCTGTTGCCGAAGGATACATTGAGAACTCGACAGGTATAAAATACAAACTGCCACAAAGATATTGAGCGAAGCGTTTTCTAATGTAAATATTTATATTAATAAATCCACGGAATAATTTAACCTTTAGTTTTGACATTTCAGATACATTTGACGTTTAGTACGTATGGTTGCCTATATAAAATCATTGCGAAAACGGGTCTATTAATGCATGATTTTTTAGACAAAATCATGCATTAATGAGTCGATATATAAACGATTGACGGAAATAACTATTTAATCAAGGTAATGCATTTGTTTGCATTGACGGAAATAACTATTTAATCAAGGTAATGCATTTGTTTCTTTCTTTTAATGACATAAAATTTATATCCCTATTTGTTCTAGACTGTTACGATAGTAGGGATCGCAGGAGCGTGTAGAACCGACGAGCTCTGCAGAATGGAAATGGCTGATGTTGTTGATAATGGAAAGTACGTAATCATCACAATTCCGCAGTCTAAGAATGACGTCGTACGAAAGTTCACAATTGTGGAAAATCCAGAAAGCAAGATAGACTATCTAAGAATTTTCAAAAAATATTACGAATTCGAAAGAAGGTAGCTAACAGTTCGCGCTTTTTCTTGCGTTATCAAAGTGGAAAATGCTGCAACCAACCTGTGGGAAAGCATACGTTTTCTAAAATGCCGTCAATTATTGCGGGATTTCTAAATTTACCAGACGCCAATTTATTCACGGGACACTGCTTTAGGCGTTCCTCTGCTACCTTGCTAGTGGACTCCGGGGCAGACATTTTAAGTCTGAAGAGACACGGAGGATGGAAATCTTCCACAGTGGCTGAAAACTATGTGGCGGAGTCTATTCAAAATAAGCTAGATGTTACTGATCAAATATTGTGTAAGAAAAATTGTGTATATTCAACGTCGTCAACTTCTCAAATTGAAGCCGACCCTGTGACTTTAACTACAGTGGAAATGTCTACTTCACTTCAAACAGGATTTGCTCAAAGGCCTTCGGAAACAATAGAAACCATCACAACCCAATTTGAGAAGAAATGAAAAGAATTATTAGAACATGAAGGTGTTATGAAAAATTCATCTTTTTCAAATTGTTCTTTTGTATTCAATTTTAACAAATAACTAAAAATTGTTAATCTGTTTTGTTCAATCCTGCGATAATAAATCAACTTGATTTACTCTTTTTATTTTCCTAGGAATGTAAATGACAGTATTTACATTCCGTCGTCTAGGAAAAATAATACACGAATGATATTTGCCATTTTCATGTTTTGTATCTAAGGATGTATGAATTAGTTTCATTACCGGCAGCGGGAAAAATAATAATCAGTCCAACTCCCATACTCGAACTATATCGTGTCGTCGTCTTCTTAATGACTAATAACAGCTTTTTCCCCCAGTTGGGGGAATTGAAATAACCTTTAACTTTGTCTTTTTTTTTTGTATGCGACTCACTTTGGATCCACAAATCATGGAGTACCTGATTTTTATTGAATTTAAATTTTATGCAGGTCATGCATACCTATCGACAACAGTTTTGTAACCACTACAAATTAGAATCACATTTTGTGACAGTTGTGACAAATACCAAATATTTTTAATTTTTTAAAACATAAAGAATATTGTGCAATGGCTGGTGGTTCAGCGATTAATTGTAAAAATCAAACAGATATGGAATATCCTTTGCGCCGTTTTCTGAGGAACGAGAAAATAAAGTGTGTCTGGTTAAATAACAGCAAAATTAATGATTTTAGGGCAACAAGCCGTTTATGTAATAAACATTTGCGGATAATCAGTGGTTGATTAAACATGAAAAAAACGATACTGAAATACAGTGAGCGCCAAAAAGCATTGGTCAGTTTCAATTTGTAATAACAATTTATTTGCTTAAATTACACAGTTAATCAGAACTATTTCTTAAATACTAAGAATGGGAGATTCACTTATGAAAAATGCTGTCGGTTAAATGACTCCCCTCTTGTTGAATGCACTCTTTTAAACGGTGGCCGAAATCTCTCATCACACGTTGCCGCATATCCTGCAGTATAGCTTCAATATTTTCTCGAATAAACATTTTAAGCTTTTCCAGATTTCTTATCTTTCTTGTAAATACTCTGCTCTTCAAGTAATCCCAAAGAAAAAATCAGGAGTGGTTATGTCCTGCGATCTCGAGGGCTAATGAAGGTCACCATAGCAAGAAATCAGTTTATTTGGAAACGATTCTCGTAGGAGATTCGTATTAATTCTTGCGGTGTAATTTGTAGCACCGTCCTGTTGAAACCAATATTCATTTACTATCTCCTCCTCTATTTGCAATAAAAAGATCTTTAAAGCATGTAATGTCTTTGAGATGTAACCGTTACCGTTTCACCAATTTCCTCGAAAAAATGAGCCCCGACAATCTTTGACGGTGAAACAGCACACCAAACTGTCACTTTCGGAGGATGTCAAACATTGAAACAAAACTCCCAAGTTTCCGATTTATGAAGAAATTATCATTGATTCCATAGGTGAAGTGTATGGGTTTTTATTAGGTATTGAAACTGACCAATGCTTTTTGGCGCTCACTGTATAATGCTATTCCAACATTATTCAACTTTTGACAACCAGATTTAAATAAATGTAAACATATTGAAATAGTGGAAAATGAACTAATCGATAGTGAAAGCATCAAATGGCAGATTATTCAGGCCAGTGTTAATCAGTACAAAAAGACAATTTTCCTCTGGGGAGGTTGAATTTGGTACGTCGCCTCAAATTCTTCAACATTAGTTGTCGAGCATTAAATTCGTATTCATACCAGATTTACAGCTGCCACTAAACATCTTACACCACACCTAAGATTATAAGCAAAGGTTTTTCATAACACAAGATTTCTATACCTGCTTATTTCTAACCGTAGTTCAAGTCTTCAGAAATACTTTTTACCATAACCTGAAAACACACTAGGACTAAAACAGTAACTAAATTTAGCCGGCAAATTTTTCAAGTTTTAATAATTCTACATAAATATTTTGCTTCAGATTTCTAAATTAATGAATTCTGTGATTTGACATGTCAGTGTCATTTTGTTTGTCTTCTTTCTTTCAAAAAAAAAATGACTTATATTATTGCTGAGTCATGTGATCCTTGATTTGTTGATCCAATGTCCCAACTCTTTATATATAGGAACTCTACTACTACCAATCATGATGTGGTTACAGTGGCTATATTAATGACAGTGTGGTCAATTTGGTCACCGAGCTCTGTAGACTAGTGGTTATCACATCTGATTAGCATTTGGGAAGTCGCGGGTTCGATTCCGCTGGCCGTCTGCTCTGATTCAGGTTTTTACGTGGTTTCCCTGAGCAAAGTACCTTCTCTGAAGCAAATGCCGGGGCAGTACTTCTCCACCTTTCATGGCCTCTCTTCCATTCTCCACCCCTCCTTTCACTTTCACTTTCACTCATCCTATAATTCCTGTTCTTGGCTGAAGAGGGACGGAAGGTCCCTATAGCAGCCCGCCCCCAGTTGGGGGAATTGAAATAACCCTGAACCTTTACCTACCAATTTGGTCCTGTTTCTGATTGGTTGTTTTAAAATCCACCATTTTGAGGAGTTTCAATGTCCCGTTGAATATTTTTAGCTGTGTATGCTTATTTAGTTACAAAAAGTTACTAATGTGAAAATAGGACATTGACAGGTTATAACTTATCTAAAGTAGCTCAGTTACTAAATACGGCTTAAGGCTTCTAAGAAGTCATGTTCGCAACCAATTATACAATGCTAAATTATTCCAAAAGAGACGAAACTTGTTTTCACTTTCTTGACTTCAGCAATAAATTTAAAGTAGGCCTCCCTGCAGTAAAGAATTCTTAAAATCAATCAAATTTGATCTTTATGAAGTTATTCGATCTAAAGAACACAGATAATTAATTATTACGATTTTCCTATTATTATTCCATGTCAAATATTTTAAAACCTAAAGTCTTCTTTAAAAAATTTTACATACTAGTCAAATTCTATATCTATTATTAACCAAAAAGTTCATCGAGAAATACTGTATCTCTTTGTTAGGCCTCACAATTCTGTTGAAAAAATTATTTTAGATTATTTTATTTAAATATTCTACGGCCTACGTCGTTGTCGGTTAGGCAACTAATACCGGGTGTCTTAAAATGAATTACGCATCTAGTATGCTTTGAATTTCCAATAATGCAATCTAAAATTTTACTTGAAATTGGCAATACTGTCAGTCTATGTCAAATTCGAGGTAAGTAGGTTAGGTTTTGCGCCAGTCTGTGTCAAAAGTGACGCAAAACCCAACAGAGTTGATTAATTACAACCCTGATTTAATACAGCAAAAATTAGGTGTACGCGAAAGTTTTGAAAGCAAGTGTACATAGTATAAAATAGTAAAAAAGGAAAATATTAACAAAGTCAACTTACTTTAGTCGGAGCCTTTTCATAAGCAGTTTTTTACTTTTTCAAGGTTTAGACAAGCATATTTTGGCTTTGACCATGGTAAATTGATATTTATAAAAATTTGCATAACACAAGTCAAGAGACCACACTGCGCTAAAAGTACAAGGAAAATCAAAGAAAATCCTTGTGTCTTTACTTAATATAGTAGATATTTAGTGTGAACCTAATTAAGCAATGGCAATGTAATTAGTACTTCAGACATACGGAATTTAGAAAGTTTCATTCCAGTTCATCATTGGTTACCCATTTCAAAGAAAATATTTAGGGTTGGCGAACCAGACAAGCTAATTGTGAGGTAAACGTTGTTAAATCTAATTACGTTGCCTCTAATTACAATAATTACTCATCCTGATAAAATTGTAGATATACATGTGTTTTGGGTATTAACATAAGGACATATTGGGCCAACTTGTTTATAAATAGAAACTTCGTCTCAGGTAATAGATTAACAGATAAGGTACTTAGAGAAATAATCCGCTTCCGACAATTCCATACAAGACAAGGTGATGTATCTACAATTGCCTAAATATTTTTATTTCAAGGCGCAAATGAAAAATTTACTTCGCTCGTTATAGAAATGCATGAGCACTCCTTAGCCGCCTTAAGGATCAAAATAAATATTGTATCATTATTCATGTAGTACACAAAGAATCATTGAAAATGAACAGGGCTGTGCAACCAATATTATGGCCCCATGCAAAATTACAGAAATATCCGGCTACTTTTATGAAACCGTGTGCATTAGATGGAGTACTTTTTGGATAACACGGTTGTAGTAGCCTTCTAAACACAAATGTTTCAAATGTATAGCATGTGTTGCATAACCCTGTTCAGTTTCAATGATCGTGTGTGTACACGTGTGTTATTTTATACACAAAAATAAAGTAAGTACGAATGCAAACTAAATTTTAACAAAGTAATAATTTTGACTTTAGTAATATTTTGTTACTAAAAAAAGGAAGATTCACCACGGTATTCCAAGCAGAAGTTTATGCCATCCTATCGGTGGCAACAAGGAACGAGGTCAGGATATCCCCAGAGCAAAAAATTTATATTTGCTCCGATAGCCAAGCCGCACTAAAAGCAATCTTCTCGGCCAGGACAAGATCAGCTCTTGTCCAGGAATGTGGAGATGCTTTAGCCGAATTGGCAAGGGAAAAGGACGTCGAGCTCATCTGGGTCCCGGGACACACGGGGGTCCAAGGCAACGAGAAGGCGGACGAACTAGCCAAACTCGGAGCCGGGGAAACTTGTTTTTTTGGACCGGAACCTTTTTTGGGTATAACAAGGCAGCAGGTCTCAGCAGCCCTAACCGGGTGGGTCTACAAGACCAGCGAGGAAAAGTGAAAGAATGCAGGGGCTGTCGTCAGGCAAAGTACCACATAGCGGGATTTGATTCAAAGAAATCGGTCTGGCTAATGGGAAGGAGTCGAGAACCACAAATCTTTGATAGGGATCTTGACAGGCCACTGTAAACTAAAGAGACACCTAACACTGATAGGAGTAGAGGAAGATCCCATCTGCCCAAGATGTGGGAGGGACGAGGAAACGTCCTTTCACTACTTGGGAGAATGTGAAGCGTACCAGCGACTGAGGTATAGAAGCTTTGGAGCACCTACGCTTCGAATGGAAGAGTTGAACTCCCTATCCTGGGCCGAAATTCTGATCTTCATTAGAAAATCAGGAAGGTTTAAGCAGGGAGAAGAGCCCATCGAAGAGGATGATAATGAAGGCGGTTGAGCATGGGGTTGGCAAAAAGGGCCTATGGTGCTAGACTTCGGTCTCCCCACAACTACTACTACTAGCAATATTACTACAAGAATAAAATAATTCTTATATAAATCCGATTTTACATGGTCTGTGTGATAGAAGATTGTAAATCGACGATAAGTGCTAATAATTAAACACCGAATTAAGAACAAATTTATCAAGAAAAAATTACGTCGCGTGTGGTTTTTGTTGAGAATATTTAACGAATAAAATACGAAAAGTGTCTTTATTTACATTAACTTTTTGACAATGACAATAACTTAACAAGAATTATAACATATAACATAATTATTATTATTATTAAATAATGCCATGTAATACCTACATTACTTACTTATTTAAAAAAAAGGGAATATTGCTGAAATAGTATTATTTTGCATTAAATGTTTGGCAATTTATCGTACAAATTTGAAATATAATGGTTAGTTTTGCACTTTCATTAGCATCACCTAGCTCGTTAGCTACAGGCAATACGTTTGATGCGGTACTTGTTGACGCCGTCGTTGTTGTTTCTTGTACTAATTATTATAGTCTTTGTTGCACGTAACTCACTGACTAGTTGCAAGTGGTGTTCGTCATCCATTTGTAAGTAGGACCTTATTGAGGAGGCACTAGAATGTCCTTGAATTAATTGCTGTTCACCTACACCTTTTTTGCCAGTTGAGAAACTGCCGACGATCTAAAAATTAAAATATTTCGTCAGTAATTAGATGTTAGTAAAAAATACGACATGCATTACCTTTTTGAGTGGTTCGTAATTTCTTTATTTGTATCATCTAGTCCAATTTTTTCCGCAGTCGTTTTCGTCAAATTTGAAATTTAATTTTTTCCCACAGGCAGATTTTTATACCAATATGAATTTTTGTAGTTTGAGTTGGGAGTTAAGAACATTCTATCGGTAGTTATATTGGATGTTCTTTTTTCCATTAACTTTTTAAAAAATCTAACTGAACATTTTTCTGGGTGGTTTACGTTTGCAGTTAGCCATTTATTTTGAGAGCACTTTTTGCCCCCTCCTTGGCAAGTTTTCGTAAATAACGGGTTATAAATGATCCGATTGGAACAACTACCATCATTTTTTCTCTCCTCTTGAAAAAACCACGTCGTACAATTCGTCGCTTCCCCTCCGCGCCAGGCAAGCTCGTATGAAACAACATGGTAAAATTTTTGTTGGAGACCATTTGGGGTGTTCTCGTCACAAGAATCTATTATTTGGTTAAGCTCATCCATTCTTAGAGCATCGGAACTTCTCCTTCTTTTTTCAACACGCAACTGTAAATTCTTCCTTGAAGCACTTAGCATCACGAGCTTTTTTAAACTCGATATCTTCAAAGGGGTTGAATTTCACACCGTGTTCTTCAAAGTATTTTCTTTGGAGCATTTTCGCAACAGTGTTTCAAATGGTTTTTACACTATATTCTTTATAATCTTCACCATTCGTTTTTTTTTATATTAAAGCCAAAATCACATAAAATATTGGCTAATTCAGTCACTGGCGTCGTAGGCAACACAAACACTCTTGGTTCTTCTTCGTGTATTCCGACTTTTTATTTTCGATTTCTCCGTTGATTTGTTGCATACTCATATTCCCAAAACAACTCGTTGTATACGACGAAGCGTTGACAGGATCCAGCGCTGATAACTGACGCGGACGCGTAAACAAACAAAACAAACAGCAAATTTTTCGCCGTCCACGGCAGACACGATTTTTCGACCTTTTTACTTCCTTTTACTATAAAGGAAGTATTGGATTCACCCCAAAAATTCGAAATTGAGTTTTTAACAGATCTTCACGTTTTAGAGTCCCCTGATCCCAAAAAACATATTTTTTTTCATTGGTCTGTCTGTCTGTCTGTGTGTCTGTGAACAGAATATCTCAAAAACGAAAAGAGGTATGGCGTTGAAACTTCATATATAAGTTTTGTGTACTATGTAGATGAGACAGCAAGCTTTTGAAGAAAATCGCATAACCGGAAGTAGGTGTTTACTCTTGTGATTTTTCAGTTTTTTTCGATTTTTTCAAAAACGGCTTTAACGATTTTCTTTAAACTTTACATTTTTACTACATTTTTAATGTGTATTGATGTGAAATAGGTGATTTTTCCAGTTGAATACTTCTAAAGTGGGTTTATTTTGTTTTTTTTTCTATTATTTTTATTAACTCCTATTTTAAATAAAACACCCGGTATATTATTACATTTTTGAATTCACCTTAAAATTCTAGAGAAAATTTGTCTCTTCAACTAACGCTCTATTTTGTACCGTTTTTGTAGTATTTGTAATTTTTGAAAATTTTTGACAAATGCCTAAAAATTAAAAATGAAATTTTTGACTAATTATAAGAACACTGTAAAAGGAAGTTGTGTGAGTGTATCACACCAGATTTTTTACTACTAATTTTATTCTAAGACATGCTACCACAAATATTGACGATACAATGAAATAAACGTTAGCAGAAGTATAAAATCTAAGTAAACTTCACTTAAAAGGCGTACCACAGCTTTTCCGTGCTATAATTGACTGCGGCGTAAATAATTAATGTAAAATTTGTTTATATAAAGGATACGCATTGTTACTTGGCAAGACGCGATAAATTCCCTTGGGACTTTATCGCTGCGATAATTTCCCTTGGGAAATTGCCACTTATAAAGCCATGTGATTGGTTGATTTTCTAGAATAGAGCCACATCATTGGACACAAGTGTGATGAGTGAAATAATCGTACAAAAACGATAATTATCGTACGTCTGGCAACACTGCGCAGATATTAAATTGTCTAATGGCTTATGCAGATGCACCAATGCGCGAATAGCGTTTTGCGTATGCGCAGTTGATTTCGCGTGAGAATCTGATCAGCGGTTCCACAACAATGGGTTGTGGTTGTAGCACAGGTGTTACCACTTCTATTATCTATTATACATTACACTCCAAATAATCGCGAAATCAATGGAATTTCAAACACCCAGCATACCTAACTATACTCGTAATTACCTATGCTTTATATATTTGGCGAAAGTGTCTGACCGAATTAAACTAAATGACGTCATCGATATACTAGTTGAAAAAGAGATACCAGGAAGTCTCCTGAAATTGATGGAAAACATAAACTTTAAAAACTTCACAAAAATCAAAGTAAATAATAGCTCAACAAAATCAATTCCGATAACAACAGGGGTAAGACAAGGTGACTCTCTAAGTCCAATGCTCTTCAATGTTATACTGGACAAAATAATTGAAACAGCTACAGGTTATTAAATGGGGAAAAATAAGATAAATATCCTCTGCTACACTGATAATGCTCTAATGATTGCTGAAGATGAGGACAACCTGCAAAGAATACTGCATATCTTCAGGCAAACTTGTCAACAATACAATATATTAATATCTATAGAAAAAACAAAATGTATGGCGATCAGTGAAGAGCCGTTAAGTTGCAAGTTGGAAAGTAACTGGAATATTATAGATCAGGTGAGACTATAATGCTACCGGTTACTTAACAACAATTTCTGGATTATATTTAATTTTGTCAATTAAGCTGTAGCACTAATTATATCTGCCCTTATGAATGGTAGCTTCTGTTTAAGACCAGGGTCCGGTTTACTTATACTTTGACTAATTTAAAGAACAACTCAACAGAAGATACATTTATTCACTACTATATACATAATAAATTATTATTTGTAAAAATAAATATCATTTGCAATTTGTTACGGTATCAAACGGTTCTTACGACGCCTGCCGATGGGAGGCACCGATCGCTAGACGAATCCGAGAAATGTGGCGCGCTCACCCTGGAAAATCGATAAAACAGGCTAAAGGCCCCAGCTGAAATGCGCTCAGACAGATGGGCGGGGTTAACACCGATACGCCACAGGGCAAGCGTCACTTAATACGTGTTGAAAGTTATCAAAGAATGGGCGCCACCAGCTCTGACTCGGGATCTCCACGTTCTGCCGGAACTGGACGGCGCAACGGGGCGGGGTTACAATCAAGTACTACTTCGAGTAGTACCTGAATAGCCATTTCAGGAAATACGCGAATAACTATTTCGAGAAAATGCGCGAATAACTATTTCGAGAAAATCGCCGTACAATGCCAGCCGCAACCACTTACCTGGAAGGCCTACCCTCCGCGTCTGGTCCTCGCCTCACAGCTGTAGTGGCACAGCGACACAGTCGCCCTGTAATATGTATACACCAACACAATAGTGTCAAGAAGAAACAAAACGGCGATAATATTAATACGTCTATTGGATCCCTGGGGGTGATCTAAATACATACATATATACACAGGTTACAAAACATCGTGGTTTTTAAGAAAAGGAACTTAATGGTTAAGCCCAGCTGGAGAAAAGCGCTTAATGCCTAAAGGGTTGGCGTACAGTCGAGTCGGGTACCTCATCCAGGCCAGGTGTAATGGGTAAACGTGGGCTTAAACCCAACGGCTGGTCGCCGTTACGCGTCCAAACAAAACCTAAATTCGGGCCCGAAACCTCTGAACACCCTGTACTAATAAAATTGCCTGGCGGCACAAACCAACGATAGTTAATATTAAATTTAGGCGTTAACGGCGCGCAAGCTGACGCACACCACTGAATTTTCCAGCAGAGTGTACTTTCACTGCACTCTTTCACACAAAGTGTTCCGCCCACAACGTGCGATTATGATTCGAGACGGCGTGGGCACGGCACAGTAAGTCTCACCACGGGGTGACTTCGCTCTGGCACCGCACTGCAGCAATTTGTATGCGAGAAGCGGTACTCACAAAATTAGTTGAACAAAGCAAGCGTCAGTACGCACAAATGCTATTTTTACAAGGAGTGTACCACGCTCTGGCTTCGCATTGCAGCAATTGGTATGCGAGAAACGGTACTCACAAAATTAGTTGAACAAAGCAAGCGTCGGTACGCACAAATACTATTTTTACAAGGAGTGTACCACGCTCTGGCTTCGCATTGCAGCAATTTGTATGCGAGAAGCGGTACTCACAAAATGAGTTGAACAAAGCAAACGTCAGTACGCACAAATGTTATTTTTCAAGCGTTACCTGGCTAGCTCGGCCATCTTGCAGATGGGAAAACTTTCCTGGCAGCAAATGGTATGCGCGACTTGGCATTGTGGCGAAGCTCAAACGATGAGGAAGGCGAAAATGGCTGGCTTACTCACGAGTCCCCTTGTCGGGAGAAGTCTGCGACGACCTACCTAGGTTATGCAGAACTTGAGGACGTCGCCGTTGCAATAAATGGACACAGCGATTATTATCCCGCACGCTTACTCAAAGAACTGCGGTTATTAAGCTAATAAATAGGCATGTTGCTGTATTCCTGCGACGACTCGTTGCACCGAGAGCACCAACCGTTTCACACGTGTAGACTGTTTAGCAAGCCCCTGCCGACTGCCGCGATAATCGCGTGCTTCCGGTGCCCCTGAGCTTCATGGGCAAAACGCTCCAGCCAATCCCAACACAGAATTTCCTAGACACGCGACTTTTGGCGCGAGAATGGGCACTACCCCGCCTTGTCGCACTAGCAGCGTAATTTCTAGAAGGTTCGAAAATCTTGCGAGCGTTAACACACGGCTATCAAAGCACCAACAAAGGGGTGCCCCAGATGACGAGAAATACTGCGCTTGGAGGCCAGAGATGTCCAAAATCATTATTATGGAATTATGCGATGAAGCCAAATAAGTAACTAAAAGGGTTTTTACAGACGGGCATGCTGTCCTACAGCCTAAGTGGCTAATTAAATTACGGTTGGGTGCCAAAATGACCTGACAAATTGTAAATACAAAATAAACTTCGATCGGCTTCTTGCTACGGTTAGGCAACCCAACTGGCAGAGCGGTCGTAGTCCTCAAACGTTTGGCAACAGCTGGAACTCTCTAGAAGGATTGTAGTGGTTGGTAGTACTGTGAACACAAAAAAATTTCAATTCTTCAGATTAATGAAAGTGCTTAGTCATCTCAGATTTTGTTTAATAAATGCCGCTTTAGTTTCCGAATACCACCTGGATGTCCTTATTATTATTGCCCATGTGTGCGACCGCAGCGGGTCATTTGCTGATAAGGCGATGAAGGCTATCGGTTCTGACACCAGATAGTTCGCACGCGTGCCGAGGTCAAATAACTACGGGCCTTGAAGGTAGGTGAATTAACCTGGAGGAAATGGCCATTTTGCTACGGTGCCAAGGCCCGGACACCACTTCCAAATTTACGCGGGGAGACTGATAAGTTGCAAGACTTCAAATAAATTACAATCATTCAATACGACTTTCATCCGGCTTTACTTTTAAATAATAAAATTGAAGAAGTTTCGGGAATGAGGGGATCGCACTGCTCGATCTCAGGCAGGTGTGATTTCCTCCTATTAAGCTAGAAAAGTTTACGGGACATAGAACTGCTTCAAGTGAGGTTAACTTATTTCAAATCGTGCAACCCGATCTCAGGCTTGTTCGATTTGCGCGAATTAGATATAGAACTTTAGCCAATTTAAATATAGTGCAACCTGATCTCAGGTGTACCCTAGTTCGAAATTAACAAAGTGCTATCCTTTCGCGGAGATGTGTTAGCTATTAATGAGAAACCCTGCAAGACTTTTAAACGTTTTAAACGAAGTTTTTTCGCCTCGGATTCTTTCGATTCATGTACCCCGATCTCAGGCTTACGTAATTCGAAACGAATCAGCTGTAAAACCTCGGATAATTTCAGCGTAGCGTGGCCTGATCTCAGGCTCACATTGTTTGAAATCATCAAAGTATCACGGCTTCGGGCAGGTGAACTGGCTATTATTAACGAGTCTCAAATTCTCGGTAAACTTCGAATTAATTACAACAATTATGAACTGAGTAAAGCGGGTCGGGTACGTCGTTCAGAGAACAAGGTTTAATTTTCTAGCAAGTTCTAGTAACTTACTGGTATCTTACTGGAATGTTTTCTGGTATCGGACCGGCGAATAGCGGGGCCTCCGCCGGCCAGAGCCGGCGGGAAGCGGGTCTGGCGGTCGAGGTAGTATTTCGGGAATAAATCTCCTGCAGTTTGCGGCACGGTTCGGTTTTATTTGTTACGGTCGGCTACTCGGGACTCGTCGTGCATAGGGGAAAGGGTACGCGAAAAATATTTTTACGACCCGCTGGCGCACCGCGGCATCTCGGCGTGCTTGAGCAGGCTGGAGATTTCCAATTGTTGTAAATTCGATTGTTGCGGAGTTTTAAATGCAACAATATTATATATTGTTTAAAAATACATTTAAAATAAGAGCGAAACGTGAAAAGACCAGGTTATAAATTTCAAATATCTAGGTATAGAGCTCTATAGGAAAAAGGTATGGAAATCAATCTTCAAAAATCCAAGATCACGGTGATATGAAAAGAAGAGATTTATGTAAAATTGAACAAGCAGAATTTAGAGCAGGTAAAAAGTTTTAAATATTTAAAGTCATTTATTAGCAAAGACGGTAAAATAGAAGTGAAAGCAAGTAAAAAAAATAAATGCTACAAGTAGGTTATACTTTGCTTTAAAATAATGTTTTCTTACATAAAAGAGGAATGCCCAAAAAAAAGTAGTGTATAAAGCAGTGATTGTGACAACTTTAACTTTCGGGTGCGAATCATGGGTGCTATTAACTTCCCAAAAAAGTGCAATGAAGAAATTATAAAAAGTATGAATGTATAGGAATCAATTATCAATAGTAATGTAACAAGGGCGAGACATACCGATAATTTTGCACACGCCTAGGGTCAAATGCTGGTTGCAATGAAAACTGTCCCGAGGGCAGTTTTCTAAGGGCAACCAGCACGATGACTCTTGGCACGGGCAAAATTATGTGTAAGTACGTTGCCCGCGTTTATATTTTGAAGATTTTTACACAAACCCCGTGTACGAATTATGATTTAAAATTAATATAATAATGCCAAAAAACACAAATTGTGTTTTTCTTACATTTCTATTTCTAATTATTACACCATCTACGGGGTCGATAATTAGCACTAAGGAGCTTATCGCTTGATAATCATCCCTAGGGCACTTATCAGGTAATCAGTTGGGGATTGGTCGATTTTCAAAAAATTCATAGTTCTCATCAGATGATATCAGTCTTGTGACAGTTGTGTGTAATAATCGACGTAATCGAACAAAAACAATTGCTCTGGTACGAACACCTTAGAAGAGTGCTCGACACAAGATGATCTCAAAGAATATGCGAATGGGTTCCTTGACAAAAGAGGAAAATAGAAAAACCATGTACGCGATGGAAAGACAAGGTGGAAATAGCGATGCGATCAAGAAATCTGGAGGAAGGTGAAAAAGTGAAAAGCGGCAATAAGGCTGTATCAATTCGCATATACCGATGGGGCCAAAATTAAATATCACAGCAATGAGATAACATGAATAACAAAATAGAATGCTCGAGAAAGAGAGAGAAGATTATACAAAAAATATTTGCTACTATATTTATCTCTTTCTTAATCAAGCAATACGTATTGTCATGGTCCTTAGTATAAGGGTTTAAAATCAGATTAATAAGGTTAAAAGAATACCGTATTAAAATTACAAAGATGAATTTAAGTATGAAAAGGATATCAAAATTATTAAAATGTAGGTGTTAAAGAAAGGAAATGGAATTTAAAATTCAATTGAATGAAGCTATAAAAAAAAAGAAAGGATTCTAACATAAGTTTATTTTTATCTGAAATGAAGTGGGAAATTAATGGAAAATACTTATTCGAGAAATACCATTCAACATAGTGGGTGTTAGACAAATATGATATAATTCTATAGTGTGTTGGACTATAAAATATATTGTTACGTGTAATTTTACATTTAGGTGCAGTCAAGAATTGTTATGTATGATTTTTGCTTAAATACATTCAGATGTAGTTAGATTGACCTGTAGTTCCTAGGTGTAGATTTGGTTGCATACTCACTTTTGCATTTTTGGATGATTTTGGAAAACCTTGAAAATTCTAGGGGATTATAATACAATTTTCAAAATACATTGTTAGTACGATTTCCGGCGGCCGTTTTCATGAGACTGATTTCGTGAGATATTTCCTTTTGGGGCTGCATGTGATTTTGGGATACTTCACTTAAGTGGATCAAGTAATTTCCAAAAATTATCGGTAGATTTTGTGGTCAGCCCTAGGAAATATGGTGCTATATTGCTGAAATAAAGCCAGTTATATTGGGATGATTAGGTATTTCTGCAATCCACTTACAGGCCATCCAACAGCTCTGGTATGTTATTTTGTGCTTCCGTTGGATATCGAATTCAGATATCGTGTAATTTTCAGGCTTTTTCTTTCGTGCCCCTAAGCTCTGGCTTCTGTCGTAGCCCCCTAATTGGTACGTTAGTCTCCTGTTTCGTCTACGACCTTTTGGAGCTCAATTGTTGCTTGTCACGCACCACGCGGGATGGGCACCCTCAATCCAAGTGGTAGCCTTTGAATTCAAGGCTTCTCCCCAGTGTGACAACTACGAGGTTTTTCCCCCGGTGCAAGAACCCGTTGCTCTTGGAGTTATTTGCAACTAGAAAACATCTCCGTGGAGCAAACCCCTGCATGGCTGTTCTGTCGACGCCGCTGCGCCACTGAACAACCCCAGGTATCTACCTCCTAGCGTTTATTCACCCCATCGCTTAAACTAGAAATATCGTTCGGACTAGTTTTGTAATAACTTGTGCACTGCGCTTACCTTGTTTGATGGTGATCTCCATAACATTTAGAAAACTCTGTGTAGCTATCGGCGACGTTCACCTCGTGCAGATGTGTATGCGAAATAGGTTAATTTCATTTTGTACTTTTAATATTTTTTTATATTGGCAATAGTGCCTTTGCAGTTTAGTTGCGTTCAAGTAAGTAACTCAACGTTCTGAAATTTAACAGATTTCTTCCGCGAGGGTTTCCGGGAGTTTGAATTTTGCATTTAACACTCTGCGCTGAAATATACACAACTTTTAGTGTAATAACACTACGAAATGGTACCACTTCGGATGAATCGCGAGTAGGTAAAGAATTCGAGCTTTGAAACGATTTATTAAGATTTCCCGTATTCCGCTATCGCTGTAAATGTTTAGTCACTACCGTCACTACAGTTGAGCTACATGCACTCGAACGGAATTGCAAGCTAAGATCTTAAGAGTTTATTTTGGATTTCAAATTTTATTAACTTAAAATCTTGTACATTTCTTTTTACATAAACTAAGATTACATCTATTCAATTTACGAACCAACTATTTATTGCAGATTTATGTCGCCTTCTTTTTTTTTAAGCATGGTGCAGAATTGTATGTGCAAATAAGCAATTGGGTAATTTCAAGTTATGTTGTTTTCTGTCGTTTATTATTTTTGTGTAACAGCCATTCCTGCTCAGGAACTAGCTTGGCAAACGTTTGCTACACGACTAGACAATTCCTGGACCACCCTGCTGTAAAGTATTTATGATTTTCTTTTTCTTTTACGTGCGAATAAATTCTCTTGTGTAGCAAATGTAATAATATGCTAAACTAAATCACTAAGGAGATATATTATTATTAAAAATCTCTAAAAAAACTCCGCCACCGCGTGCAGTGTTAGTAGAAATAAAGTTCCGATTACTTCTATACACATTATACTAGGGTCACTACATAAATTTCCGCAAAGTAGGCTTAGAAATTGATTTCACAATTTTTTATAAAAGTGCCATGAAACAACAACATTTCAGTAGACAACTGAAGTTGACAGATTGAGAAAATTGTTTACGGTTCGTATGTGATAAGCTTTTAACGGTTGTGTCGCTCCAAAACAGTGCATCGAACGACAATGCTTTTGCGGATGAAGCACCATCAGACCGCACAGTCTACGAGTAGTTTGCGGAATTCCTTCGTGGCCGAAATTTTCTTAATGACGAAATCCGTGAAGGTCGTCAAAAATCTGCGGTTACTGATGAAAACGTTGACGCTGTACTCCGCCTCGTGGAGCAAGACCGGCGAATCACCTATGCTGAAATTGAGGCATCCTTAAGCATCTCGGGGACTGCAACCAACACAATTCTTCACCAACATTTGGATGCCAGAAAGCTATACACGCGTTGGGTGTCACATAATTTAGATAAAGCTCAAAAACTAGCACTTGTGGATTGGTGCAAGGAAATGCTGAAGAAGTTTGCAAGTGGTCAGTCAAAACATATGTATGACATCGTCACCGGTGACGAAACATGGATTTATTGTTATGAACCGGAAACAAAGCGACACAGTGGATCTTCCAAGGTGAAGCAAAACCAACAAAATTTATGCATTCTCACAGTGTAAGTAAGAAGATGGTTGCTTCATTCTTTAGCCAATCAGGCCTTCTTATAACAGTTGAGGTATTTCACCATTTGTTTACCAGCAGTCGTAGAAAAAGTACACACAACGTCCTCAAGTCGTCTAATCCTACACCATGACAATGCATCATCCCACACCGCTGCTCAAAGAATGGCATTTTTGGCCTCTGTAGATGTGGAACTACTGGGTCACCCACCTTATAGCCACGACTTGGCACCGTGTGATTTCTATTTATTTCCCACAATCAAGAATAAATTGCATGGACAACGGTTTAACTCCCCCGATGAGGCTGTTGAGGCATATAATAACATGATCGCTGAGGTGTCTCCAAAACAATGGTCACGGGTAGTTGAGGACTGGTTCAATAGAATCAATAAATGCATACAATGTATAGGCGAATATTTTGAAAAACAATAAACTCAAAATCCCTCATAGTTTGTTATCTTATGTATGTTTTTGCGGAAATGCATCTGGTGGCCCTCGTATGTATTAAATGGAAAGAATTCGGCACTCATCATTTCATTTGATAACCACATTTCATTTAAACTAATAATATCATATTGTTACGATTTATGTTTTGGGCTATTAAAAATTATACGCCGTTTCTTGTTTTAAGCATTTATTTACAGCAATTTATCTTAACGATTTACAAAAACACAAGAACTATTAATGCGTAACACAAAACTATTTATACACTAACAGGAACTATTTCTAACAACAAATACACTTTATTTATTTGCATACGACTTCAACATGAATGATTTATATGGCTAGATTTATTTACACAGGAGTTATTTATATGGCAGCTTCGCGCACTTCAAGCTAGATTCCGGAAGCGTCGAGATATTCTCGACTATTCTGGCAAATGCTGACGCATCGCCCGCAATAATCCTGAGGTCGTTCTCGAAGGCTGACTCATCCGTTTGCCCGCGACCCGTCTCAAGGTCGTTACAATATTTATAATCAGAAATATTTGCAGTAAATTAATCAACTTTGTCATGTATACTACGGACATTCTGATAATAACACATTAGGGTTCTGCTGCTGGAATTATTTAGTTTTTTTAACACCTGGCAATCCATTGATATATTTTATAGTTAAATTCGTTTCGCCACTTTCAGATCTCTGCTTCATCTCCTCTTTACATTTTCGAAGCTGTTCTCTTTGAAGACGCGTTTCATCTTTCCGTAAGAACACATTTTTTAAAACAGTATTAGATTTCAGAGCCAGTTCATTTCGAAGAACCGTATAAACTTCAGATACATTATTTAAAGCAACACGCAGCGGTCGAGGTTTTCTTGTATTAGTTTTTGGTGTACCCAGGCACATTACCTTGAGGGTCGTATCCAAATTTATTTTCGACTGTGTTGTTCGAAAAATATTATTAACATTTGCAAGTACTAAATTTCCATCATCGTTTTTAGGTAGCCCATAAATGTTATTATTTACTATTTACTATATATATATACAGTGC
Organism: Agriotes lineatus; assembly: GCA_940337035.1. Lineage (NCBI taxonomy): Eukaryota > Metazoa > Arthropoda > Insecta > Coleoptera > Elateridae > Agriotes > Agriotes lineatus. The sequence goes on from CALNHX010001680.1 coordinate 148,783, forward strand.
TTCGAACCAACCAAGCTTGGTTGGTTCGAAGCACTGTAGTCTTTCGTTTGTTTGATGCACTGTTGGAAGTCTTGTATGAAATACTCCGCGTTTGAAACTGCTAACTAATGTCTGTAAAAACGCTTCCAGTTCGATGCACTTGCAAATTTTCCGAAATACTACGAGATTCAGGATCTGTGCGTTTGTCACGGCTACCTCCAGATATCTCTCAGGCTATTCCAGGCCACTAGTTTTGGGCGCCAATATGTGAGGGTATGTTGAATCCGGTGAAAATAATGTACAAAACAAGTTTATATACACTTTATTCTCCTTGGGTAAATATATTGTTATGATACATGATATGGACAGATATTATAATAAAGGAATGTTGACAATTGAACGAGTAAATTTGAACAGTTACAGAAATTGAGTCTAAATAGATAAAATAAAAAAAATTAACATTAATTGATGAAGATCAACTTTGATTGCATTATTCATTGGGATTCCTAAAATACTGGTAGGCTGATTTGAATGCATTGAAATAAATAATTAACGAAATAAAAAAATTCAAACTAAGGTTACATCGACAATTGTGTTTGTTAAGAAAATTATGTATTGTTAGTATTATTTTAAATTAATTAAATAGTGTGCATAAATAATCGTTACTAGTATATAAAAAAAAAGTTGTTTATAAAACAGTTACCAAATAAGTACTCATAAAGGCAGTTGTAAGAAAATTTATGGAAAATTAAATATTAAAAATTAATTGGAATAACTGCAATAATTATTTATTTAATATGGTATTATGAATAGTAAGATTAAAGGCAAAGAAAAACAGTTATTGAAATATTGGTAAACAAAAATAATCATCATCGATTGAAAGTGGATTTATTGCATTGAACTACAAGTGATTGGAAGTAATTTCATATTGATTATGTGAAGAATTGGATCGATACTTGGAATATTAAGTTTGAGATGTCAGCGTACCTGAAAATAATTGGACAAAGTTAATAGTTGAAAATAACAGAAGGAGAGAAACTTACCTGGACAAATAGATCGTGTGATAGCAGGATTGTGGTCTGCAGCAGTAAATAGGACGAGGTTTTGGAGGCAGTTGAGTTGGTTGGATGTGAGCGAGTGAGCAGAATAGTGACGGGAATTGGATTGATGGTACAGGCATACAACAGGAACTGGTGGCTGTGGTGATTGGACTAGAGGAAGCGGTAGCTGCTGAAAAAAAGTGTTCTTTTCAGTAACTTACAGGGCTAAAGGTAGGAGTTGGTTGTGACGTCTGACATTGGCAGCTGCAGGAGGTTGGAGCTTGCATCAGTTCATAGGACCAAGGAAGGATTAGCTGTTGGAGGTTTTGAAGGTGTTACCTGTTCGAGAAGGCTGTTGGTGGTGAGTGTTGTGCGTAGTGAGGACGTAAGTAACAGAAACAGGTTTGTTAAATTAAGTTTAGATTGAAGTTTTGAATACTGTCAAATGTTGAAAGTAATTAACGGAAACTGAAGCAAAATTATCTAGAAAAGTCAACAAATTTTAAACGTCAAATGTAAAAGCATAGTTGTCAGTATACCTTAGTGTGAAGAGTTTGAAAAGTAAATTTTGACATTCAAATATAAAGCTAATTTGAGGTTATAATATTTCATTGCAATATTAGATAGCATGCTAGATTCGATGACCCCAGCCCAATGAGATAAGAGGTCTTGATTATATTAAAAGTCATTAAAAATATAACAGAATTATTTTGAAGGCATAGTTTCCTTAAATAGGGGCTATAGCAATATATACAGATGCTTAAAGTACAACTAAAATGGCGATCAACGACTCTTATCTTATTGCAAGATGCAGAGAAGCTACGCGGCATGGCATACAAAGCAATTCGAAGTATAACACAAGGCTATGTTGGATTGCCATGATGTATTGAATTTGAATTTTCAAAGTTTATTCAGCTAGGAGTATACAAAATTATACTAAACCTAGCCTACTACCGTTTAGGGGACTACCCCTCTTCGGCTTTGTACAAATTTATGTGGACTTAAAAAAAATTTACATTTCATTTTAGTTTTTGCTTAAGATATTTCATGTTTGATGTTTACAATATTTTCGTTTTAACTTAGGATATAGTGTTGTATGCTTACAAAAATAAAAATTAAACTTAAGATATTTTATTTAACAGAATTTAGTCTTAAGATATTGGATTTGACATATATACAAGAACATTTATACAAGAAAATTTACAAGGCGTCGGGATCATCGGAGGTTGAGGGGAACGTTTTCTAAGAGGTCCTGGAACTCCTCGGGAAGATCTTCGGCGTCACCGAGAAGGATGGCGGGGGGAAACCTCTTCTTCGTCCTGGGTCTCCTGGTTTGGAATGCTGGGGTTCTGAGGATGGTGACTGTGTGCTGATGATCCTGCTCAATCGCTCGTTGCACGAATCGGCCTCGGAGTTCGGAGAGTCTGCCGTCTATAGGGGGGATGCCAGCAAGGTCGCAAACCTCCTGAGAGGGATGAAACCAGTTCAGGTGTAGCATCTTCCTGGCGACGGCCCTCTCCTTTGCCCTTAGCCTCTTCATGCTGGAGCGAGGTAGAGCGCGACTGCCATGATGTTCCATGCCCGTAGCATGTATGCAATAAGTGTCCTAATCTTAACGGCGACAAATAACCGACAACGCCATCTCGCCTGTGGTTGCCGCACTAAAATGGAGCGCCGACCTTCTGGTAGTTCGCTGTACTTTGGCGTGTTGTGTCTGGTGTGCGCTCACGGCGGTAAGTGGCACTGGTAGTGGCGTGAAAATAATAACATTTATGGGCTACCTAAAAACGATGATGGAAATTTAGTACTTGCAAATGTTAATAATATTTTTCGAACAACACAGTCGAAAATAAATTTGGATACGACCCTCAAGGTAATGTGCCTGGGTACACCAAAAACTAATACAAGAAAACCTCGACCGCTGCGTGTTGCTTTAAATAATGTATCTGAAGTTTATACGGTTCTTCGAAATGAACTGGCTCTGAAATCTAATACTGTTTTAAAAAATGTGTTCTTACGGAAAGATGAAACGCGTCTTCAAAGAGAACAGCTTCGAAAATGTAAAGAGGAGATGAAGCAGAGATCTGAAAGTGGCGAAACGAATTTAACTATAAAATATATCAATGGATTGCCAGGTGTTAAAAAAACTAAATAATTCCAGCAGCAGAACCCTAATGTGTTATTATCAGAATGTCCGTAGTATACATGACAAAGTTGATTAATTTACTGCAAATATTTCTGATTATAAATATTGTAACGACCTTGAGACGGGTCGCGGGCAAACGGATGAGTCAGCCTTCGAGAACGACCTCAGGATTATTGCGGGCGATGCGTCAGCATTTGCCAGAATAGTCGAGAATATCTCGACGCTTCCGGAATCTAGCTTGAAGTGCGCGAAGCTGCCATATAAATAACTCCTGTGTAAATAAATCTAGCCATATAAATCATTCATGTTGAAGTCGTATGCAAATAAATAAAGTGTATTTGTTGTTAGAAATAGTTCCTGTTAGTGTATAAATAGTTTTGTGTTACGCATTAATAGTTCTTGTGTTTTTGTAAATCGTTAAGATAAATTGCTGTAAATAAATGCTTAAAACAAGAAACGGCGTATAATTTTTAATAGCCCAAAACATAAATCGTAACAATATGATATTATTAGTTTAAATGAAATGTGGTTATCAAATGAAATGATGAGTGCCGAATTCTTTCCATTTAATACATACGAGGGCCACCAGATGCATTTCCGCAAAAACATACATAAGATAACAAACTATGAGGGATTTTGAGTTTATTGTTTTTCAAAATATTCGCCTATACATTGTATGCATTTATTGATTCTATTGAACCAGTCCTCAACTACCCGTGACCATTGTTTTGGAGACACCTCAGCGATCATGTTATTATATGCCTCAACAGCCTCATCGGGGGAGTTAAACCGTTGTCCATGCAATTTATTCTTGATTGTGGGAAATAAATAGAAATCACACGGTGCCAAGTCGTGGCTATAAGGTGGGTGACCCAGTAGTTCCACATCTACAGAGGCCAAAAATGCCATTCTTTGAGCAGCGGTGTGGGATGATGCATTGTCATGGTGTAGGATTAGACGACTCGAGGACGTTGTGTGTACTTTTTCTACGACTGCTGGTAAACAAATGGTGAAATACCTCAACTGTTATAAGAAGGCCTGATTGGCTAAAGAATGAAGCAACCATCTTCTTACTTACACTGTGAGAATGCATAAATTTTGTTGGTTTTGCTTCACCTTGGAAGATCCACTGTGTCGCTTTGTTTCCGGTTCATAACAATAAATCCATGTTTCGTCACCGGTGACGATGTCATACATATGTTTTGACTGACCACTTGCAAACTTCTTCAGCATTTCCTTGCAGCAATCCACAAGTGCTAGTTTTTGAGCTTTATCTAAATTATGTGACACCCAACGCGTGTATAGCTTTCTGGCATCCAAATGTTGGTGAAGAATTGTGTTGGTTGCAGTCCCCGAGATGCTTAAGGATGCCTCAATTTCAGCATAGGTGATTCGCCGGTCTTGCTCCACGAGGCGGAGTACAGCGTCAACGTTTTCATCAGTAACCGCAGATTTTTGACGACCTTCACGGATTTCGTCATTAAGAAAATTTCGGCCACGAAGGAATTCCGCAAACTACTCGTAGACTGTGCGGTCTGATGGTGCTTCATCCGCAAAAGCATTGTCGTTCGATGCACTGTTTTGGAGCGACACAACCGTTAAAAGCTTATCACATACGAACCGTAAACAATTTTCTCAATCTGTCAACTTCAGTTGTCTACTGAAATGTTGTTGTTTCATGGCACTTTTATAAAAAATTGTGAAATCAATTTCTAAGCCTACTTTGCGGAAATTTATGTAGTGACCCTAGTATAATGTGTATAGAAGTAATCGGAACTTTATTTCTACTAACACTGCACGCGGTGGCGGAGTTTTTTTAGAGATTTTTAATAATAATATATCTCCTTAGTGATTTAGTTTAGCATATTATTACATTTGCTACACAAGAGAATTTATTCGCACGTAAAAGAAAAAGAAAATCATAAATACTTTACAGCAGGGTGGTCCAGGAATTGTCTAGTCGTGTAGCAAACGTTTGCCAAGCTAGTTCCTGAGCAGGAATGGCTGTTACACAAAAATAATAAACGACAGAAAACAACATAACTTGAAATTACCCAATTGCTTATTTGCACATACAATTCTGCACCATGCTTAAAAAAAAAGAAGGCGACATAAATCTGCAATAAATAGTTGGTTCGTAAATTGAATAGATGTAATCTTAGTTTATGTAAAAAGAAATGTACAAGATTTTAAGTTAATAAAATTTGAAATCCAAAATAAACTCTTAAGATCTTAGCTTGCAATTCCGTTCGAGTGCATGTAGCTCAACTGTAGTGACGGTAGTGACTAAACATTTACAGCGATAGCGGAATACGGGAAATCTTAATAAATCGTTTCAAAGCTCGAATTCTTTACCTACTCGCGATTCATCCGAAGTGGTACCATTTCGTAGTGTTATTACACTAAAAGTTGTGTATATTTCAGCGCAGAGTGTTAAATGCAAAATTCAAACTCCCGGAAACCCTCGCGGAAGAAATCTGTTAAATTTCAGAACGTTGAGTTACTTACTTGAACGCAACTAAACTGCAAAGGCACTATTGCCAATATAAAAAAATATTAAAAGTACAAAATGAAATTAACCTATTTCGCATACACATCTGCACGAGGTGAACGTCGCCGATAGCTACACAGAGTTTTCTAAATGTTATGGAGATCACCATCAAACAAGGTAAGCGCAGTGCACAAGTTATTACAAAACTAGTCCGAACGATATTTCTAGTTTAAGCGATGGGGTGAATAAACGCTAGGAGGTAGATACCTGGGGTTGTTCAGTGGCGCAGCGGCGTCGACAGAACAGCCATGCAGGGGTTTGCTCCACGGAGATGTTTTCTAGTTGCAAATAACTCCAAGAGCAACGGGTTCTTGCACCGGGGGAAAAACCTCGTAGTTGTCACACTGGGGAGAAGCCTTGAATTCAAAGGCTACCACTTGGATTGAGGGTGCCCATCCCGCGTGGTGCGTGACAAGCAACAATTGAGCTCCAAAAGGTCGTAGACGAAACAGGAGACTAACGTACCAATTAGGGGGCTACGACAGAAGCCAGAGCTTAGGGGCACGAAAGAAAAAGCCTGAAAATTACACGATATCTGAATTCGATATCCAACGGAAGCACAAAATAACATACCAGAGCTGTTGGATGGCCTGTAAGTGGATTGCAGAAATACCTAATCATCCCAATATAACTGGCTTTATTTCAGCAATATAGCACCATATTTCCTAGGGCTCACCACAAAATCTACCGATAATTTTTGGAAATTACTTGATCCACTTAAGTGAAGTATCCCAAAATCACATGCAGCCCCAAAAGGAAATATCTCACGAAATCAGTCTCATGAAAACGGCCGCCGGAAATCGTACTAACAATGTATTTTGAAAATTGTATTATAATCCCCTAGAATTTTCAAGGTTTTCCAAAATCATCCAAAAATGCAAAAGTGAGTATGCAACCAAATCTACACCTAGGAACTACAGGTCAATCTAACTACATCTGAATGTATTTAAGCAAAAATCATACATAACAATTCTTGACTGCACCTAAATGTAAAATTACACGTAACAATATATTTTATAGTCCAACACACTATAGAATTATATCATATTTGTCTAACACCCACTATGTTGAATGGTATTTCTCGAATAAGTATTTTCCATTAATTTCCCACTTCATTTCAGATAAAAATAAACTTATGTTAGAATCCTTTCTTTTTTTTATAGCTTCATTCAATTGAATTTTAAATTCCATTTCCTTTCTTTAACACCTACATTTTAATAATTTTGATATCCTTTTCATACTTAAATTCATCTTTGTAATTTTAATACGGTATTCTTTTAACCTTATTAATCTGATTTTAAACCCTTATACTAAGGACCATGACAATACGTATTGCTTGATTAAGAAAGAGATAAATATAGTAGCAAATATTTTTTGTATAATCTTCTCTCTCTTTCTCGAGCATTCTATTTTGTTATTCATGTTATCTCATTGCTGTGATATTTAATTTTGGCCCCATCGGTATATGCGAATTGATACAGCCTTATTGCCGCTTTTCACTTTTTCACCTTCCTCCAGATTTCTTGATCGCATCGCTATTTCCACCTTGTCTTTCCATCGCGTACATGGTTTTTCTATTTTCCTCTTTTGTCAAGGAACCCATTCGCATATTCTTTGAGATCATCTTGTGTCGAGCACTCTTCTAAGGTGTTCGTACCAGAGCAATTGTTTTTGTTCGATTACGTCGATTATTACACACAACTGTCACAAGACTGATATCATCTGATGAGAACTATGAATTTTTTGAAAATCGACCAATCCCCAACTGATTACCTGATAAGTGCCCTAGGGATGATTATCAAGCGATAAGCTCCTTAGTGCTAATTATCGACCCCGTAGATGGTGTAATAATTAGAAATAGAAATGTAAGAAAAACACAATTTGTGTTTTTTGGCATTATTATATTAATTTTAAATCATAATTCGTACACGGGGTTTGTGTAATAATCTTCAAAATATAAACGCGGGCAACGTACTTACACATAATTTTGCCCGTGCCAAGAGTCATCGTGCTGGTTGCCCTTAGAAAACTGCCCTCGGGACAGTTTTCATTGCAACCAGCATTTGACCCTAGGCGTGTGCAAAATTATCGGTATGTCTCGCCCTTGTTACATTACTATTGATAATTGATTCCTATACATTCATACTTTTTATAATTTCTTCATTGCACTTTTTTGGGAAGTTAATAGCACCCATGATTCGCACCCGAAAGTTAAAGTTGTCACAATCACTGCTTTATACACTACTTTTTTTTGGGCATTCCTCTTTTATGTAAGAAAACATTATTTTAAAGCAAAGTATAACCTACTTGTAGCATTTATTTTTTTTACTTGCTTTCACTTCTATTTTACCGTCTTTGCTAATAAATGACTTTAAATATTTAAAACTTTTTACCTGCTCTAAATTCTGCTTGTTCAATTTTACATAAATCTCTTCTTTTCATATCACCGTGATCTTGGATTTTTGAAGATTGATTTCCATACCTTTTTCCTATAGAGCTCTATACCTAGATATTTGAAATTTATAACCTGGTCTTTTCACGTTTCGCTCTTATTTTAAATGTATTTTTAAACAATATATAATATTGTTGCATTTAAAACTCCGCAACAATCGAATTTACAACAATTGGAAATCTCCAGCCTGTTCAAGCACGCCGAGATGCCGCGGTGCGCCAGCGGGTCGTAAAAATATTTTTCGCGTACCCTTTCCCCTATGCACGACGAGTCCCGAGTAGCCGACCGTAACAAATAAAACCGAACCGTGCCGCAAACTGCAGGAGATTTATTCCCGAAATACTACCTCGACCGCCAGACCCGCTTCCCGCCGGCTCTGGCCGGCGGAGGCCCCGCTATTCGCCGGTCCGATACCAGAAAACATTCCAGTAAGATACCAGTAAGTTACTAGAACTTGCTAGAAAATTAAACCTTGTTCTCTGAACGACGTACCCGACCCGCTTTACTCAGTTCATAATTGTTGTAATTAATTCGAAGTTTACCGAGAATTTGAGACTCGTTAATAATAGCCAGTTCACCTGCCCGAAGCCGTGATACTTTGATGATTTCAAACAATGTGAGCCTGAGATCAGGCCACGCTACGCTGAAATTATCCGAGGTTTTACAGCTGATTCGTTTCGAATTACGTAAGCCTGAGATCGGGGTACATGAATCGAAAGAATCCGAAGCGAAAAAACTTCGTTTAAAACGTTTAAAAGTCTTGCAGGGTTTCTCATTAATAGCTAACACATCTCCGCGAAAGGATAGCACTTTGTTAATTTCGAACTAGGGTACACCTGAGATCAGGTTGCACTATATTTAAATTGGCTAAAGTTCTATATCTAATTCGCGCAAATCGAACAAGCCTGAGATCGGGTTGCACGATTTGAAATAAGTTAACCTCACTTGAAGCAGTTCTATGTCCCGTAAACTTTTCTAGCTTAATAGGAGGAAATCACACCTGCCTGAGATCGAGCAGTGCGATCCCCTCATTCCCGAAACTTCTACAATTTTATTATTTAAAAGTAAAGCCGGATGAAAGTCGTATTGAATGATTGTAATTTATTTGAAGTCTTGCAACTTATCAGTCTCCCCGCGTAAATTTGGAAGTGGTGTCCGGGCCTTGGCACCGTAGCAAAATGACCATTTCCTCCAGGTTAATTCACCTACCTTCAAGGCCCGTAGTTATTTGACCTCGGCACGCGTGCGAACTATCTGGTGTCAGAACCGATAGCCTTCATCGCCTTATCAGCAAATGACCCGCTGCGGTCGCACACATGGGCAATAATAGTAAGGACATCCAGGTGGTATTCGGAAACTAAAGCGGCATTTATTAAACAAAATCTGAGATGACTAAGCACTTTCATTAATCTGAAGAATTGAAATTTTTTGTGTTCACAGTACTACCAACCACTACAATCCTTCTAGAGAGTTCCAGCTGTTGCCAAACGTTTGAGGACTACGACCGCTCTGCCAGTTGGGTTGCCTAACCGTAGCAAGAAGCCGATCGAAGTTTATTTTGTATTTACAATTTGTCAGGTCATTTTGGCACCCAACCGTAATTTTTTTTTTTATTAATCACCTGATGGTGTAGCTATTAAAACTAGTCTAAAAGACTAACCATTAATTTTACTCTAATAAATCTTAAAATTAAATACTTATCAGCTAAAGTTTATCCATTGATGTCCTTTAGATTCTTTTAATAATTGTATGCACTTCAACCCGCGCACTGTGCTCTGCTTTTACACATCACACCCTACACTAGATCAAGTGGTTTTGTTCTCTTCAATCTTCGGACATGGTGTTGGGTGTCCAGCAGTTGTAGAGCTTCTGCGTTCACATGACGGTGGAGCCTGGCTTCATGCTTGCCGGCCAACCTTTTGATTTCGTTTTTGATAGTTGGGATACCAAGGTCTTTATGAAGATCTGTGTTACGAACATACCACGGCGCGTCTACTATGTTACGCAACACTTTATTCTGGAATGTTTGAATAATTTTAATGTTACTATCACTGGTGCAGCCCCAGAGCTGTATGCCATATAGCCACACTGGTTTCAGGATCTGATTGTAAATCATTACTTTGTTGTGTATTGATAACTTGGAATTTCTGCCAAGAAGCCAATAATGTTGTTTGTATTTCAGATTAAGCTCAGCTCTTTTTTTCTTCACATGCGTTTTCCATCGCAATTTTGCATCAAGTGTCATTCCTAGATACTTGGCATTCATTTCATAGGGTACAATTGCACCGTTAATATTTAGCGGGAGTTGTTCTGCTAGTTTCTTGTTGGTGAAATTTATATGAATGGATTTACGTTCGTTGAGCTTGGTCCTCCATTTACTGGTCCAGTCTACTATAGTATTGCTTGCTATTTGTAGTTTTCTTGTGGAGCTTTCTTGATCCTGATCGACCGCTAGGAGAGCAGTATCATCGGCGAATGTCGCTATTGTGATGTTATCTAATGTTGGTAAATCGCTGGTGTATAATAGATAAAGGACGGGTCCAAGTACACTTCCTTGAGGTACCCCTGCTCCTATTTCTTTTAGGTCTGAATATTCATCTTCCTGCTTGATTCGAAAAAGTCTATCAGTTATATATGATTTTAAAGTTTCTACATATTCCTTCGGAAGCATATTGTTTAGTTTGTGTATCAGCCCTTCATGCCAAACCTTATCAAAGGCTTGGGCAACGTCAAGAAAGACTGCAGAGCAAACTTGTTTTTCCTCTAACGCCTGTTCAATAATGTCAGAGACCCGATGTACTTGATCAATTGTTGAATGTTTCTGTCTAAATCCAAATTGAAAATCTGGAATTAGATTACTACTTTCTATGAGAGGTCTTAGTCTTTTAAGTAATAGCTTTTCAAATAATTTTGAGACAATAGGCAGGAGAGAAATGGGCCTATAAGATTTCACTTCGTTAAGCGGTTTACCTGGCTTTGGTAACATGATTACTTCTGCGACTTTCCAGCAGGTAGGAACATGTTTTAATCTAAAAGCTCCATTGATAAGGTAAGTGAGTAAGACTACACCTTTTCTAGGCAATTGTTTCAGTATCTCACCGGTAATCAGATCGTAGCCTGGCGCCTTTTTCGGATTAATGTTTGTTTTGATTTCCTCGGCTACTTCTTTTGGAGTGGCTAGAGTGATGCTTTCTGAGACTTGGTTGTCGATTTCTGGTAGTATATTTTCTACTTGTTCTTGATTGGGTGTAAAGATGTCAGCTAAATGTTCAGCAAACATATTCGCTTTCTGCTTATTATCCCTGGCCCACGGTCCCATATCTCTTCTGATTGGTGGTATTGAAGTAATTGGTCTTCTGATCCTTCTGGTTGCCTTCCAAAGTGAGTAGTTTGTTTCTTCATCAGGTGTCAAATTCTGCAGATAAGAATTTATTGATTCTTCTTTGAGTTTTTGTATTTCTCTTCTCAATTTCTGAGTTTTATTATTCAAGATGGTCTTGTCGGAAGGATCTCTGGACTGTTGCCATCTTCTTCTAGCTTGTGTTTTCTCTTTGACTAATTTTCTAATCTCGCTCGGGTAGTTTACCCCTTTGGTTATGTGCGTAATCTCCTTTGTGTTGTTGTAAGCAGCTAGCTGAATAATCCTGGTAAAGTTCTCAGCTTCTTCTTCTAGTTGATCAGTCGTTCTTAGATTTATATTCAGGTTGATATTATTTTGGAGGTCAATGCGGAAACTGTCCCAATCAGTGGTTGTGTTGATGAGAGTAGGTCGGGCTGCTTTTTTAATTATCTTTTCACTTAGTGTCAGAATGACTGCTGAGTGATCAGAATCCAGATCAAAGTTTTCTTCGACTTCAATAAAATTAGGAGATACCTTCCTTGTAATGAAAAAGTCTAGCAAGTCAGGAATTTTGCTTGGATCAGTGGGCCAGTACGTGGGCTTACCTGTTGAATGATAATTGCAGTTCAATTCTCGGACAGCTTTTCTTAGTTCGCTACCTTTAGTCGTAGTTAGCCTGGATCCCCAGTCTACATGCTTAGAGTTAAGATCTCCCCCAACTATAAATCTCTCACCTAAATGTTGCAGAAGTGTTAGGTAATCTTCTTTTTTGAGATTATGCCTAGGTGGACAATACACGGCGCCAACCCTCAACTTCTGTTTAGTAGACTTTATTCCAATCACTGTAAGTTGCATATCTGCACGTTGTAGATGACATTCTTCACAATGATTGATTGATTCTCTAATTAAAATTGCACTACCACCTTTGGCTTGATTGTCTGGGTGGACAACGTGATATGCTTTGTAGCCTTTAAATTTAATATAAGACTGATTTGTCATATGAGTCTCAGAAATGAGACAAACATCTATATGTTGGGTATTTAAAAAAACTTGAAGGTCATATTTTTTATTTAGAATGCCATTAACATTCCATGTAGCGATACGTAAGTCTTGTTGTTCCATTACTTATCGTACCTTGGGTATAGCACCAGTGCTCTTGGCTTCTAGTTTGTCGAGTCTTATATTGACTCGCTCTAATGTTTTCATCATACTCTGCATAAGCTGCATCATAGATGGTTCAGACGCTGATGAAGGAAGTTCCGGTTCTGATAATTTTGGTTGGGTTGCTCGGGCGTAGGATACCCCAGTTCTAACTGTATTAGAGACGACAGGTTTTAGTTGAGGGATTGTTTTCTTAGCCTTACTGGCGTTATCCCTTCTTTTCTGAAGCTCTTTAGCTATTGTACATCCTCTGTAGCTAGCAGGATGCGCTTGAGAGCAGTTGATACACTTCGCCGGCGTGTCTTTAGTTTTTTTGCAATTTACCGTTAGGTGATTACCTGCGCACTTAACACATGCTGGTGATCTTTTACAGAATCGCTTGGTATGTCGATGTCTTTCACATTTCTTACACTGTGGTATAAGCTTGCTGTTTCTTACTGCCTCTATTTTGACCTTCATGTGGTTAATGTACTGTATGTTGTATATTTTGTTGATATCTTCGGTTCTGTCAAATACCAACATGTACAGCGGCAGGCGAGTGTGCATCACCTTGTTATCTATGATAGTCCTCTTCATTTTTTGAACTACTTCTAAGATTTTGTATTTTTTATCGAGAAGTTCTGCAGAGATTTCTTGAGCAGAAGTTGAAGGATGCAGGTTTCTAACCATTACCTTAATAGATCTTAGGGCTTTGTTTTCGTACGTATGCCATTCAATATTAGTTTCGTTAATTAAGTTTGTTAGCTTTCTATACTCCTCTTCAGAATTAACGTTGACTTTAATTTGCTTGTTGCTCATCATACTGGTTTTATAGTCAAATTCTCCTGTATTTAATCGGTCTTTGACTGCACTATAATCTTCTACATTACTCAGAATTACTGGTGGTGGTTTCATAGCTTTCGTAGTTTTATCTGATTGCTTTTTAGGGCTATCTATTTCAGGCGATTCAGCTGCCTTACGCTTTTTATTATTTCTAAATTTAGGCAAAAGCCAATCCGTTTCTCTGGCAATTAATGCCTCCTCTTCATCCGAATTAGCCGGACTATAGGATTTCTTTTTAGGGGTTGTATTTTCTTGTGATTGTGTTAAACTGTTGTTTTGTACCTGCAATGTTTGAATTTTGCATTTCAGTTGATTGATTTCCTGCAAGGCCTGCTGTAGTTGCAGTTGCAGATTAGCAATAAATTCGTTTTCTGGCGTCTGCATGATAGGTGTTAACATAACTCCATTGTTCTGATTAGAAACACCTTGCGCTATTAACTGTTGCACCGGAAACATTATCCTTTTCGCGATAACTTGACGACCCCGGTCAGCGCCGTGGGCCGTCTGATATCACCTCGCGTATATGATACCACTTTGGTTTCGCGTTGTAAACACTTTGAGAACACTCCGTAATTTAATTAGCCACTTAGGCTGTAGGACAGCATGCCCGTCTGTAAAAACCCTTTTAGTTACTTATTTGGCTTCATCGCATAATTCCATAATAATGATTTTGGACATCTCTGGCCTCCAAGCGCAGTATTTCTCGTCATCTGGGGCACCCCTTTGTTGGTGCTTTGATAGCCGTGTGTTAACGCTCGCAAGATTTTCGAACCTTCTAGAAATTAAGCTGCTAGTGCGACAAGGCGGGGTAGTGCCCATTCTCGCGCCAAAAGTCGCGTGTCTAGGAAATTCTGTGTTGGGATTGGCTGGAGCGTTTTGCCCATGAAGCTCAGGGGCACCGGACGCACGCGATTATCGCGGCAGTCGGCAGGGGCTTGCTAAACAGTCTACACGTGTGAAACGGTTGGTACATAATATAGTCTTTTTTATTGATTTCTTCTTTACCAGCCCATCTTATTTCCTCCAAAGCTATAATGTCGCTGTTATACTTCTTTATTATTTGTGCTAGTTCGATCATTTTTCCTGGTTGTAATAGTGTCCTTACATTCCATGTCGCAATTCTTGGTTTTTTTCTTATTATGGTTTGTTTTATTTTTAGGTTCTTCAATTAAAACACACATATTCATATTCCACTCCATAATTTGTTGGTCGCTTTATCTGCTTTCTTAGTTGATATGTTCCACTTTTTATACATTTCTTCTCTTCTGATTTCTTCCTTCTCTTTTTCCGTTATCTTACCAAGGTTGTCTTCAATTTGGATACCTATTGTTCTCATTTCTCGTATTTTTTCTGATGATCGGTGTATCTTTGTTTGCTTTCTCTGTTTTTTCTTATGAAAATCCCGCTTTGAAGCTTTGAAACCAAACTGTTTTTGTTTTGTATTGTTCTTCCTTCTTTTTTTCTTTGTTAGGTTTTTTATTCATACTTTCTTCAGGTAATGATGATCCATTGTCACTTGGTGACCTATCTACTAAGGTTCTCTTCATGCCTGATCGTTACTTTTTTCTTCTTTTTCTTTTTGATTGTATTCACCAATCTCGAGTTCTCTTATTCCATATTCTTCTCCACTTATTAATTTATTTAATTTCGTTGTATATCCTTTTTGTCTCGCTTCCTTCATGTGTTTTAGTAGTTCTTTTCTTCCTTGTTGTGAACTGTGTGTGAGATCTTTCTTTAAGCAAATGTTAGCTCCCTTTAGTTTAATTGATTTTTTATTTTCATTCGAGAAGGCAATTATAATGGGTCTACATTTATTTTCATAAAATTTACCCATTCTTCTTATATCTTCCACCTCATTTCTGATATTGAGATCTATTTCCATTTTCTTAATAACTGCCATAAATTTTTCCTCCAGTGTTTCTTTGTTTGCTCCTTCTTCATCCTGGATTCCGTAGCACACCGAATCTCTCTTTCCAGGTACGTGGTACACTGCTAAAGTTCGCGGAATCGAGTACTCCTTGCATTGCCAGCGTTCTGCAATTGTCATATTCGTAAAATTTGACGTTTTTAGTCTATAATTCAGTTGACACTTCGATTTCAAACCGAGCAGTTTCGTTTCAACAGAGTTTAACAGAGTAATAATTGTGTGAAAAATGAAAATTTCGAATCGTGATTTTCGAGTGATGATCTTTTATGATTTTCAATACGGTTTAACACCGCAGCAATGTGTGGAAAAACTTAGTTCGTTATTTGAAGATGAAGCACCATCCAAAACTACGGTTTACAAATGGTTCGCAGAATTCAAGCGTGGAAGACCAACGTTTGATGACGATCTTCGCAAAGGTCGTCCATGCATCTCTGTTGCAAAAAATATCGATGCTGTGCGTGAAATGATTTTATCAGATCGGCATGTGACATATAGTGAGATAGAGACATCCTTAGGCATTGCGGCGAAATAAATACATACGATTTTGCACGATCATTTGCATGTCCGGAAGCTTTGTAATCGTTGGATCCCTCACAATTTGAAAGAACAAAAACAGGCACGTGTCAAGTGGTGCAAGGAAATGCTAAAAAAATTCGAAGGTGGTCGTTCAAATTCTGTATATAACATCGTAACAGGTGACGACTCTTGGATATATTCATGAGCCTGAAACTAAACAGCAATCGACTGTATGGGTGTTTCAAAATGAACCTAAACCAACAAAAGTGGTGCGTTCAAGAAGCGTTTCGAAAAGAATGATTGCTTGTTTTGTTAAGCCATTTTGCAGCCTTAGTATTAGAGTTGATCACTTAAGCTTTCCGTACAGCCTGTCTGTATTTCAAATCCGATGCCAGAATTTTTAACTTCTCATCACATATTCTAATAGTTTTCGAATTCTAACACCCTGTATATTGGCACAGCTGTTGCGTTTTCGTCGTTTTAGCCCACCCTTTATAAAACACGTGCTTGTTAAGCGCGGGCAAAACTAGTTTCAGCCGCCTAAGATTTCGCCTCGTGATTGGCTACTGCTCCGCGTGGCGTGATTTCTTCCTGCGGACAGGGAGTTCGGAGAAAGCCGTTAACTGTAACGCACGCAGCGTTGGGTGGGGAGTATCGTTGATTACGTGGGTGTTTGGTGCATTCCGATGACCTAAATTTGCGACACAATTGCTGTAAATTCATGTACTTCGGCCGCTTGTATTCAAAACTAAACGTTTGCTTTGTGTATGACCTAAATTTGCGACACAATTGCTGTAAATTCGTGTACTTCGGCCGCTTGTATTCAAAACTAAACATTTGCTTTGTGTATGACCTAAATTTGCGATACAGTTGCTGCCAATTCATGGACTGTGGCCGCTCATTTTCGTAATTAAACATTTGCTCTGTGCGTGGCCTAATTAAGCGACGCTATTGCTGCCAATTCATGGACTTCTCATTTTCGTAATTGAGCATTTGCTCTGTGCGTAGCATAACCTTGCGATTCCGTCGCGGCAAATCAATGTGCTTTGGACGCTATTATTCTTAATTAGTCAATAACCTTTTGTAGTTCGCTTATTGGACAAACCAAGGCCGGTTGTATGTGTTGATCATTTAGTGTGTATTAGAAGTAACGCGTCACTCCAGCTGGGGCCGTTAATTAAGGCCTAGAGTAATTTCGGTAACGTGTTCGTTACCCCTTTGTAACGTCAGACAATAGATGTATATTTGAATAGGGGACTTATTATTGTGTTCGATCTGTGCATGCTCCTTCCAGGTAAAGCATCTCAATGTAACGATTCATGTACGACGAGGCTTGAACGTTAGAGCGTTGCAGGTAGGTCTGGCGAAGTCGCCGCAGTGGCAGCGAGTATCGACATAGTAGTTCAAGTATTTCTTTCCCGAACTTGTAATTCGAGCTCGACAGTTCTCGAGTACCTTCCTGACGTAGTACCCTGTGTACTTCTCGTTTGAACCACGCCCAACTCCCTGAGCGCATCAGCCGAGGCCTTTAGCCTGTTTTAACGAATCTCAGGGCGAGCGTGCCATCCTTTCCAGGACTTAACCAGTCGTGCGAGACTCACCCAGCGTGGGTGTCTCTACGTCGTTTTGATACCGTAACAGTTTCTTCGGAAAAACGTGTCATGTTGCAACTGTTGCATTAGAGGATCGCAGGACAGTTACACTTCAATTTGTTTGCCGGAAGTTATCGCAGAAATCAGAAGAAACAAACGTAAACGGGCGAATCATTGTTCATCATGACAATACAAGCGCTCACACAGCACGACGAATTGTCGAGTTTTTGACCAGTAACAACCTCCAATTAATGACTCATTGCCTGATTTAGCGCCTAATGACTTCTTATTCGGATATATCAAAAATAAAATGCGCGGCGAGCGTTTTTCATCGCCTGAAGAGGCCGTTGAAGCATTTAAATCACTTGTTTTAGAGGTACCTCGCTCAGAGAGAAAAAAGGGTTTTGCAGATTGGTTTCATCGATGCAAAAGTGTATAGATTTTAAAGGGGAATATTTTGAAAAGCAATAAAGCGATTTACATAACGTAATTTGTGTTTTATTTTACACTTTCCACAAACTTTAACAATGCCCCTCGTATTCCAGTTTTAGTTCTTGGCAGTTTATTTTCTCCTCTAGTTCTGCTATTTTTATTTGTCGTCTTTCTTTTTTTTCTGTTGTTATTCTTAGTTGTTTAATTTCCCCCATATTACTTCGGTTGTCTTGCATTGTTTTTTTTAATGTTTTGGTTCATCGTTTCTGATTGTTGATTTTTTCGAGAATACTTTCCTCTTTTTTTATTTTTCCGTGTGATTGGTTCTTTTACGTAGATTTTGCGACGTTGCGTTTTTCCCGTTACCGAATTGTTTTATAGAAACTTACTCACGATTGAACCAACCTTTTCGTAGTTTTAATTAACCTTATCACTTCCTTCCGTCTTTTTTTATTTTAGTTTATTTACCCGCACGTTTCACTTGCTATTCTTATCCTCATCCTTTATACACCCACTGTAATATCTTATAGTTCGGTTTTTATTGTTGATATCAAATTATCTTGACATTGGCAAAGGCGTACCTCAAGGACAATTTTAGGTCCACTACTATTCTCCGTGTACATTTCTGCATTTCCTACAGCTATATTAAACTGCAAATATCACTTTTATGCCGATGATACCCAACTATATCTATCTTTTATTGAATCTACTTGTCAAAATGCGTGCAGACTTATTAATGAAGATTTATTGCGAATTGCTGATATATCCCGCCAACATGGTTTGCATTTAAATCCCCATAAATCTGTGGCTATTTTATTTGGCAAAAAGAATGCTAGGCTGAGGACGACAGATAAAGTTTGTATAAAAATAAATAATGATGTTATTGGGTTAAGAGATTCTGTAAAAAATTTAGGAGTACTCATGGATTATCAGCTACGCTTTAAGGAGCATGCCTCTAATTGCATTAGAAAAGCATATGCAGTACTTAAACTTATATTTCATAACAGACACTTATTTGATTCAAATACAAAAATACTTCTTTGCAATTCTCTTGTACTGTCGAAGTTTAACTACTGTGACGTTGTTTATTATTCTTGTTTAGATTCAAACGATATTGGTAGAATTCAGAGATTGCAAAATGCATGCATGCGACTGATATTTGGCATTCGTAAATACCAAAGAATTAGTCACAAGCTCAGGGAATTGAAGTGGCTCAATATGCATAATAGGCAGCTTACATGCTATTTGTCTGTACCACTCGATTGTCGTCACAAGAAGTCCTGCTTATTTATATAATACGATTACATTCAGATGTGACGTTCACTTTCTAAATTTAAGATTTAAAGGACTGCTTACTCCTCCCCTTCATTGTTCTGAAATGTATAAACGTTCCTTTTGCTATTGTATCGTAAAACATTATAATAATTGTTTCTTTTAAAAATGTTATTTGCAACGACATTTAAGCAAGCTTTACGTCAATACTTAATTAATGATCTCACAGTTTAAAAACGCCACTGAGTTGGTACCGCTTTGATGCGAGTTTATTGTTATTGTTTTTAGAATGCATAAATATAAATACTTTTTATCGTGCACCACCGCGCTCCAGCTCCACAGCTGTTGGTTGAACCCTGGCCGATAACTCGTGTTAAACCCGGGCGGCCTTGCGGCAGTTGTCTCAATACCCGCGCCTGTCTCCTATACTCCGAGAAGCTAGGAATTCAGTGCACTTCCTACACTATACACTCCACCAACCCGTTGCAGCCCTCTTTTGAGCCACTATTTGCACTACGCGGAATTCTTCGTGAGACAAATCCCATGAAGAGTAAATTTATCGTCACTGCAAAGTTCCACGTCCGTTCAGTATGCGAGCCGCTGCATCACCAACTAATATAATATAATAAAGTTAAAACATAGAACCATTCAACGTAAGTACAATTTTACAAGTAGGTACCTAATATTACAAAAAAATTTAAAAAACGTTAACTCGAATCTCCCCGAGTCTTAGACCGGGTATCAGGTCCAGATATTCCTAATTGGAGTCGGCAGGTCCAAGTCCGGGTACCCGGAACCGAAAAACCCTAAGTAGGAGGTCATATACCCTAACTAATTATATTTAAAATTTATTATAAAGATTATTAGTAAGTATACATAAGATGTAAAATGTGTCGGACTGTACACGCAAATAATAAGATTACTTCCTAAGCGATATCTTGTGTGTAACACTACAAAATTAGTAATTAAATCACATTTGCGTTACTTTATATTCACTTACAATGTACGTATATGGGTTTTTCTCGAGTGAGTCTTCCATGTGATAACATTTTTTTCTGTGCTTTTTTGTATTCACAAACAGAACAACTGTACGGATTTTCTCCTGTATGAGTTTTCACATGTTTAACTAAATGGCTTTTCACTGCTGTTCTGTATTCACAAACAGAGCATCTTCATGGCTTTTCTCCTGTATGAGTTCTCATATGTGTAACTAAATTGTTTTTCGCTGCTGTTCTGTATTCACAAATTGAGCATCTGTATGGCTTTTCTCCTGTATGGGTTTTCATATGTATAACTAAATGACTTTTACGAGCTGCTTTGTATTCACAAACTGAGCATCTGTATGGCTTTTCTCCTGCATGAGCTTTAATATGTTCAACTAAACTACTCTTATATGCGGTTCTGTATTCACAAACCGAGCATCTGTATGGCTTTTCTCCTGTATGAGTTTTCATATGTCTTAACTAAATATGCTGCTGTTCTATATTCACATACCGAGCATATGTATGGCTTTTCTCCTGTATGAGTTTTCACATGTTCAACTAAATAACTTTTACATGCTGCTTCGTATTCACAACTCGAACATCCGTATGGCTTTTCTCCTGTATGAGTTTTCACATGTTTAACTAAATGGCTTTTCACTGCTGTTCTGTATTCACAAACAGAGCAACTTCATGGCTTTTCTCCTGTATGAGTTCTCATATGTGTAACTAAATTGTTTTTCGCTGCTGTTCTGTATTCACAAATTGAGCATCTGTATGGCTTTTCTCCTGTATGGGTTTTCATATGTGTAACTAAATTGTTTTTCGCTGCTGTTCTGTATTCACAAATTGAGCATCTGTATGGCTTTTCTCCTGTATGGGTTTTCATATGTATAACTAAATGACTTTTACGAGCTGCTTTGTATTCACAAACTGAGCATCTGTATGGCTTTTCTCCTGCATGAGCTTTAATATGTTCAACTAAACTACTCTTATATGCGGTTCTGTATTCACAAACCGAGCATCTGTATGGCTTTTCTCCTGTATGAGTTTTCATATGTCTTAACTAAATGTGCTGCTGTTCTATATTCACATACCGAGCATATGTATGGCTTTTCTCCTGTATGAGTTTTCACATGTTCAACTAAATAACTTTTACATGCTGCTTCGTATTCACAACTCGAACATCCGTATGGCTTTTCTCCTGTATGAGTTTTCACATGTTTAACTAAATGGCTTTTCACTGCTGTTCTGTATTCACAAACAGAGCAACTTCATGGCTTTTCTCCTGTATGAGTTCTCATATGTGTAACTAAATTGTTTTTCGCTGCTGTTCTGTATTCACAAATTGAGCATCTGTATGGCTTTTCTCCTGTATGGGTTTTCATATGTATAACTAAATGACTTTTACGGGCTGCTTTGTATTCACAAATTGAGCATCTGTATGGCTTTTCTCCTGTATGGGTTTTCATATGTATAACTAAATGATTTTTACGGGCTGCTTTGTATTCACAAACTGAGCATCTGTATGGCTTTTCTCCTGCATGAGCTTTAATATGTTCAACTAAACTACTCTTATATGCGGTTCTGTATTCACAAACCGAGCATCTGTATGGCTTTTCTCCTGTATGAGTTTTCATATGTCTAACTAAATGACTTTTTGCTGCTGTTCTATATTCACATACCGAGCATATGTATGGCTTTTCTCCTGTATGAGTTTTCATATGTTCAACTACATGACTTTTACGTGCTGCTTCGTATTCACAACTCGAACATCTGTATGGCTTTTCTCCTGTATGAGTTTTCACATGTTCAACTAAATAACTTTTACATGCTGCTTCGTATTCACAACTCGAACATCTGTATGGTTTTTTTCCTGTATGAGTTTTTACATGTTGAACTAAATGACTTTTCACTATTGTTCTGTATTCACAAACCAAGCAACTGTATGGCTTTTCTCCTGTATGATTTTTCATATGATAAACCAAACTACTTCTATCTGCTGCTCTGTATTCACAAATCGAGCATCTGTATGGCTTTTCTCCTGTATGAGTTCTCATATGTTTAACTAAACTACTTCTATCTGCTGCTCTGTATCCACAAACCAAGCAACTATATGGCTTTTCTCCTGTATGAGTTTTCGTATGTCTAACAAAAAGATCTCTACGTGCTGTTTTGTATTCACAAACCGAGCATATGTATAGCTTTTCTCCTGCATGATTCTTTGTACAACCAGTATTTATGTTATTTTTGTCGAATGTTTTCTTTTCATTATTTTCATCCCTTAATTCGATGCCTTCTTGTGTAACAGATAAATTATTAAAACTGTCATTGCTATTCACGTTCTGCGATGTGCATGGTGTAGTTCCTGTAGAAGTACAAGATTTATTTTCCATAGTTTCTTAATGAATGAACGTTTGAACGTTTCTATTAATTATATATGCGCCAAGGAAAGTTTAATATCTTCACATCTAGAACAAAAGCAGATTGTCATTCAAATTCAGTTATTTATTTATTTATGGATTTATGGGATAACTCCATTAACAGTTTATAATTATATAATGTAACATACTAAGATAGTGGCATACACATAACCTATAGTACTAAGGGGAATTGTGCTTAAGATGACATACTCAGGTAAGATGACATAGTGCCTATATCCGTTCAAATATACGCGCCACAAGCGCCCAAATGACGTTTACACATCAGCTCACAGATGGCGTTACCGCTCAAAGCTTTTGTGACCGACTGCTTGCGTCGTTTGACAGTGGTGTGGTTTGTTTTGATTTTGTCACTCGAAAATATTATTTTGTTGAAAGTGTGCCTATAAAGTTGTATCAAGTAAGTTTTTTGTTGTGTTTGACTACTTTGATATGAATTGTGGTTAATATGGGTTATGCATAGTGAAGAATAATTAAAGTAACCTTAAAGTTTTTAGTGGCAGAAGGCAGCACATATTTTTTTACATCGAGGGTAAGATGACATAGCAACCGTCCGCTTAAGATGACATAGTATGTCATCTTACCCTGAAGTTCTTTACGTGTAAGAATACTTTAAAATCCTGTTTTATTTTCTTTTCAGGATGCCCGGCAACTATCAAAGAAAGTCTACTCGTCATTCGTGGTCAAAAGAATCTTGGTCGTTTCAAGCCAACCTTTGAATCGGCCATAGAACAACAATTAGTGGAGCATTTACTTCATTTTGAACAGAGGTTCTTTGGGTTTAACACCACTGATGTCAGAAAATTGGCATATGAATTTGCAAAAAAGGCAGGATTGTCTAATAGATTTGACGAAGATAAACAAATGGCAGGTTGGGACTGGCTAAAAGGATTTAGGGAGCGCAACCCCTCCATCTCGTTGAGGGCTCCTGAAGCCACTTCCGCAGCAAGAGCAAGAGCTTTTAATAAGCCCCAGGTGTTGAAGTACTTTGAGCTCTTAGAAAAGTTGGTGACTGATAATGATATTCCACCGTCAAAAATGTATAACATGGATGAATCTGGCCTCAGCACAGTCCAAAAGCCACCAAAAATATTTGCACAGAAGGGAAAAAAACAAGTTGGTGCATTGACAAGTGCCGAACGAGGCCAGCATGTCTCTTTCGCCATCTGTGCCAATGCTGCTGGAAATTTCGTTCCGCCTGCAATGATTATCCCAAGAAAGAACTATAAACCTGAGTATTTTGATGGTGCACCTCCAGGAACCTTGCAGCTATGTTATGATAGTGGTTACATGGTTGGTGACTTATTTCTCAAATGGATGAAGCATTTCGTCAGTTCCAGTGGCTGCAACCCTACAAACAAAGTTATTCTCATCCTCGATGGCCACAGTAGCCACAAAAACCTAGAGGCACTGGAATTTGCTAAGGCTAATGGAGTAATATTGTTGTGTCTGCCACCGCATTGCACTCATCGGATGCAGCCACTTGACGTCTCATTTTTTGGACCACTCGATGCTTATTACAATCGAGAAATGAGCACCTGGCTAAAATCGCACCCTGGTAGAACTGTAGGGCTTCACCAAGTCGCTGGTATTTTTGGGAGAGCCTACGGAAGTGCTGCCTCGGTCGGAAATATAACGAGTGGCTTTGAAAAAACTGGAATTTACCCGTTGAACGCACATGTTTTTCCAGATCATTTGTTCCTGCCCAGCGAAGTAACTGAAAATATGATGGAGATGGACGACGGAGGACGCGAGGAGGAAAATGACGAAGAACTTCCTGGATGAGCAACTGGTTTCCTGAGCCAACTGGCAACTGATCCATTGCAACCTAATCGTGAAGATGCTGCTGGACCTTCTTCGTCGAGCACAGCACAGCATACGATGGATCCTGCAATAGTCAGTCCAGTGCAACGTGATTGCCAAGTCATTGCTGGATCGTCTACCACCCAGGAAATGCTAAATGAGATTTCGCCATTTCCGAAATCAGTGTCTACGGGGCAAGCAAGAAACACGAAGAGGAAAATCACTGGCTCTCAGATTCTGACAGGCACTCCTTTTATGAACGAAGTTAAAGCCCAAGTCCAAAATAAAAAAGAGAAGGAAAATCGCAAGGGCGTTAGAGCTCGAAAGCAGGTGAAGCGTGTTATCCTTCAGGATGACTCAGATGCCGAACCTGTGGAAGATTTTACTCAGGACACTGATGATGACTCCGATGCTGCATGCATTTATTGTAACGGGTTATATAGCAAATCGAAGCGAGGAGAGCATTGGATATGTTGCCAATTATGTAAGCGATGGTGCCACACTCTATGTGCTGGTATTTCCCCAAGAGCCAAGCTATTCAAATGCGAATTGTGCACCGATAATTAAGTATGTCAACTTAGACTGTTGTGTGTCATCTTACCCACATGGACATGATTGGTGTTTTTTTATTTTATTTCAATTAATACATTTTTTAGAGCGTTAAGATTCATTTTTGTACTTTATAAATAAACGTTTTAAATGTATAACCTTAAGAGTAATTTTTTACCACCTTTGAATTTTTAAATATTTGTCTCAAAACAAAAAGTATGTCATCTTAAGCACAATTCCCTATACCAAAATAACATTGCATGGAGATTGTTGTTACAACATTGACTTGTTTCTATAGTTTTAAATACTTTCAGGTTGGCAGCAAATAATAAACAATTGCTGTTATAAACAATTGCTGTTGGAGACAATGAAAAATATCATTTATAAACCGTTCAATAGTTATTTGCCAGATAGGAGGCCATGTTAGGGTGATGAATTTCACCCTGTAAATATGCTGTCAGTCATTAACAAAAGTTAGGTTATGCTCATTTTATATAAAATGATAATTTTATGTTAATGTACAAAACGTGGTTGCCAGATTAGGTTTTGGATTTTGTGCCACTTTTAGTATTGGTTAAGATAAATTTCATGAAAGACAAATTGCTGATTCTGAATACGTTTCATACTTTGTTGAGTAGGCATAATGGTATAATGAAAGTCGTTTTTTTATTGTAATTATAAATTGTATACAAAAATATTTAAATATTACAATTTATGTATTTTTTCAGTATAAATAAAGCTTTTACAAGCCACTTTAGGCCAATTGCATAACAATGTGTCTCCATTGTCCCTTATTGATGATTTTATTTCTCCAGTCTTCTATTCCTTTCCTTGCTATGTCTTCCATTACTGCCTCCTTCCACCTATTCGTTGGTCACTTCTTCTTCTAGTTTCTTGCGCTCTGCCTTCCAATACTATCTTAGTAGCTCTTCCATCTGGCATTCTCCATATATGCCCAAACCATCTTAACCTTCGAGCTTTAATGAAGTCTACTATATTTGGCTCTCCATACTTCTTTTGTACCTCTTCATTTGTAAGTCTTCTCCAACCATCATCCGTCCGAGTCCCTCCAAATATTTTTCTCCACATTTTTCTCTCCCACCTACTTATCGTATCTTGGTCTGCCACATTCATCGTCCATGTTTCACATGCGTACGTAGCTGTGGGTCGAATTACAGTCTTATAAGTCGTAGTTTTGCATTTCACGACATTTGTCTTAAGGACATTATAATATTTAACGCGCCCGGACATCTCGTAGCTTTTATTAACCTTGATTTAATTCCTTGTGTGTAATTTAAGTTTTCAGAAATTAATGTTCCTAAGAAAGTAAACTCCTTAACTCGTTCTATTCTCAAATCTTAATATTACGCCATTATTATTGATTTCTTTATTTTTTCCATTAGGTACTTCTTTGTTAAAGCTGCTGAATATTGTCCAGTGGAAGTTGAAGAATGGATTTTTTTTAAATATGGCCACAGAAGAAAATCACAGGGAGTTAAGTTACAAGACCTCGGGGGCCACACTGTAGACATGTTTTGACTAATAACTCTGTTTTTGTAAAACTCTTTAAGTAAATTTATGCCCCATCTTATTGAAAGTACGTAACCCGTTTGTAATTCATTGTCACGTAACTCTTCAAAAAACGGCGACAAAATTTCAGTATGATATGGTTGTGCATTTAGAAAACCTAAAATTTGAACTATTAAAATAAAATTTCATCGTTTTACTGCACTCAATTACCTTGAAAAAATATAGGACCTATAACTCTTCTTTTACTAATTGCAGCCCAAACCCCGATTTTTTGTGGGTGAAGCGGTTCTTCAACATAAAAATTGGGATTCTCAGCGCTCCACATCCTCATACTTTGTGAATTAATATAGCCAGATAAATAGAAGTATGCCTCATCAGTAAAGAAAGTTTTCTCAAACGCATTATCGTTATTTCCTAAATTATTGATAAACCAGTTACAAAATTCCAATCTAACCGGAGGATCGTTTGGCAGCAGTTCCTGATACACTTGCAACCGGTAAGAAAAATAATGCAAATTGCTTCTTAATATCCTATAAGATGTTGAATATGAAACATTTAATTGCTGTCCTAAATGGCGAACAGATACGTGTGGTTGTTCTTGCACAATTTGTCTCGCATTGTTAACTACTTCTTCAGTGCGTATGTTGCAAATAGTATGTATCATTTTTAGGTTGTGGGCCAAAAGGTTTAATTTCAAAATTGTTCCGCCCCATAATATTTCTAATAGTTCTTTCAGATATCTAAAACAGTACAAAGCCGAAAATTAAAGCAACAATTAAGTTTTATGCATAAATACTTGCATCCCAAAAGTCACTAAGCCGAGCAAAGATTTCAGTTTCACTGAGGTCGGGCCTGTCAGCTTTATAATGCCTGTAAGCCTTTGTAATTTGTAGTTTTGTGTCACCTTTAATGACTTTTGGCATATTTACTTTAGTACTACAATTTGTTTGACAGATAGATATCCATGACGGCGATGTCCATACATATTATGCCTAGTGGCAAACAAAGTATGAAAGGACTGGCAACATTGCATGTTTAACCTCAAAATGTCAAATTAGACACTTTTGTGAGCCTCCTGTACATAACAGCTGCTTCTGACAAAGTGTCAGAAAGAGTTTCTAGGGAGTTTTAGTTTTATTAAACATAAAAACAAAATTCCATGTCTACCTACTTGGCAAATAACTATTGAACGGTTTATATGAATAGATTAAATAAAAAGGGTGTCATACGTCCCCTTTGTGACACTCCTGAGCTAACAACCATTGGGTCTGAAAGGTAACATCCTATTTTAACATATTGCTTCATATCGGAAAAGTAACTATGCAACCATTGTAACATTCTTAAATTAAAACATACTTCTGTAATTTGGTTAACAACAAATTATGGCCAACCCTATCAAATGCCTTAGACAAATCAGTACAGACGGTATCCACTTGCTTTCTAGCCTGAAAGGCATTCAATATGGCTGTATGATAAGACACTAAGTTAATTTTACTGTGCTCTTTTGAAGAGAGAAATCATGTTGTTGATTGCTTACAATCTCCCGACAAGACCATGACTAATCAAGCAGTCAAAAGGTTTAGGTATAACAGATTGATTGCTAACACTTCTATGATTTTGTACACTACTCCTACCACCATACTTAAAAAGGGGTATTATACAGGGTGTTTGGTAAAGAATGAGACACCGATTAGTCATAGATTTCTTACGTTATAATAAATCGATTAAACCTAATATACGTTAGTACGAATTCCCTTCAGTAAGAAGTTATAGGGCCTTGAAGTTCAATTTTTGATTTTTTATTTTTTTGTTAATTTCCACAAATGTAGAGATATCGATTTCAATTTTGGTATACATACCTACTATTATGTACTGTACTAATAGGAAAAATTTCATAAACTATACTTTACCCATCTTTCAAAACTTTTTTTGCTCTAACTTCGTTATCTGTGAAATTTTTTAAAATTTTAGATTATCTGAAAGAGAATTAAAATATACAAAAATAACATACTCTTAGCAGGCGCGTGCTGGGGCTCTGCAGAGGGGCCGGGCATTAAAATTTTGAGAAAGGCCCCTAAAAATACCCGTGGCAAAAATTGTAATTTTTTCAATGTTATACGATCTAAAACGAAAAATAAGTCGAGGAATAGATTCTACATAGTAATTGGTGTCGTAGAATTAGGCAGTTACAAAACTCAAAACATTGTAAGTAAAATGTATTCAAAAACAATAGTTATCTATTGTATTAGTGTGGAACGTAGCATGTTAGTTACGAAAGAAACAGTTTAACCACAACGCCTGCAGAAATAGTGCAAAACAACCTATTGTCCAACACCTCTTTTAAATCTTTTCCACTCATTTTTTTCTGAATTTTTTGATAGTAACATGACATTTGATATGCTATTAATAGAATTTAAAAATTACAAAAAAGCCTTCGACGTGATTTTTCTATTTTTCTCTCACTAGTGACTAATGATGAACTTTCTTTATTTGAAATATATGTAGTTTGTAGTAATATGCTTAGTTTGAAAAGGTGTTGGATAATAGCTATTTATATAGCAAATATATAATTTGACAACTTTATTTTATGGCCGAGCTGGTTTTGTGAGCGACGTCAATAATAGCTATTAATGTATTAAGGGCATAATCAATAGATGAATTATAGCCGAGGAAATATTCAAAGCGCGACGCAAAGCGGAGAGCTTTAAATTTCTCGTTGGCCATAAATAATCGTGATTATGCAAGTGGCACATACAACATTTTATTTTATTTTGGTTCTAAAAATGGACAAAATAGAAGGATTCAGTATTTTGGCTACAGACTACTATGTCATCGTTGTGCTGGCGCTGTGAATTTTTGATGTACTATGGTTTCTATGCAGGTTGTTGGTGTTGCTATACTATATTGTTGACAACTTAGCAACTTTAGAGGCCATCGGGCCATAACAGCCATATTATGCCCGCTAAAATGAAATAAAGTCAAATTATGTACTAGTTGTATACAAAGCTTTATGTTCGACTGCTAAAATCGAGTTTATACATTTGACATTTATATACTGTAACCGCAAGAAATTTGACAATAGAGTGGCTTGGTGGATCTCGACAAGCAGCGGAGCGCTACCAAATGTTCTTAAAGCTGCGTAAACGAGTTGTTAATAAATTTATTACTTCGACACGAAGTGTACGAAGTATTGAAATTCCCTGATATCGAAAACCACTCTGAATCAAACATCTCTAAAATTTCATGTCAACCGACTAATGAACCCACTACATCAAATCTCCGCCTCGGCTGTGCGGATCTTTTGGTTAAGACCCCAGCCCACTAGATCTCTCCCTCGTATTGGGGGGTGCCTAAACGTGCTGTGCAGTGTATATGTTCGTATGTGTACACGATTCCGGTCGCCAGAAACCTTCTTGAAGTCATGGATCGTTTTCACACGATAGGTCCTCCGAAAATAAAGGCAACATCAACTATTGAGGTACAGTCGAAGCCAAAAAGAATTTAGTTTTGTTTTTTTCTTTTTTTGATAAATAAAATTTCATGGTACTAGCGAAACGGAGTGATGCTGAGTGTCGAAGTATTCTTGGAAAGCACCGAATAGCGCTTTCCTTGGGTGGGGGGTACCGTATATTTTAGAAAATTAACTTTAACAAGATATTTGCTTAGGTAGCATTGAGAGAACAAAATTGTATAGATTAGACTCAGATTCTGAATTCGCTCAATGGCGTAAAACCTAAGTTCACTCAATTGCCGAATTAATTTGCTCAGTTGCAGTATTGGCCAAAATCATTTCGGCAATTGGGCGAATTTGGCATCTGAGCCTATCATACACATTGAATGTAGTAGGATATAAATTATACTTGCATAGGACCACAATTACTTACGATACACAACTAATGCACTTCAGATTGCGAAAACAGCGTCTACTATGATAGCTATGAGCGGGGACCGGATTTGCCGAGGGAATTTCATCTTTAATGTCAGTGTCAAGACTTTCTTTACTTTCTTGTTCATCTGGTTCATCTTGATCATAGTCTTTAGCTTTAGCTGTCTCATAAACGTTTCCAAAATTTCTTTTTGGTAACTGAGGCCACAGTTTGGCAAACGTCGTTAACTTGTCCTTGATGTTTTTCTTTTTAGAGTGCTGGAATAACTTCACAAATTCTGTTGAATGAGTTTATTGGCATACTTTTAGTAATTTCAGCAAATCTAGGAGCATCAAAGCATTCTAAATCACCATAAATTTATCTATGATCCACAAATCTGGTCTCGAAACTGACTATAATTTGGTCCATCACGACATTATTAATGTGGTTAAACGAAAGTGATCTTCATTTTGATATTTTAAACAGGGGAAATGCCCACTAGCCCGGCGGGCCAGCACGCGCCTGACTCTTAGTTCATAAGCGTCAGAGCAACAGTTTACCGTAAAATGCCCATCAAAGGTTTCTGGTTGTCATTAAAAGACGTGCAATTATCAAGTAGCCATGATCACAAAAACAACGGGTAATGATTGTAATCTAGTAAATAACAACAGGAAATCAATTAATGATGTTGGTGACATCAGTTTTTTGTTTTTTATGCTTACGAAAACGCTGCGACATACCGAACCTTTCAGCATTGGAGAATTCGTTATGTAGCAGCATTTTCTTAAACATAAAAGAACAAATTCTTATGTCACTAATTGATTTATAATTGTTTTTTACTAGATGACCATTGTTTTTGTGATCATGGCTACTTGATAATTGCACGTCGTAATGACAACCGACCACCTTTGATAAGCATTTTAAGGTAAACGGTTGCTTTTAGGCTTAACAACTAAGAGTACATTATTTTTGTGCTTTCTAATTCTCTTTCAGATAACAACCTAAAATTTTAAAAAATGTTACAGATAACGAAGTTCGAGTTAAAAAAAGTTTTCAAAGATTGTTAAAGTGCCTCTTACAGTCTAGTCTAATTTATGAAAAACATTTTATTAGTTCATTACATAATAGTAAGCAGGTATACCGGATTTCAAATCAATATCTATACATTTGTGTAAATTAACAAGAAAATAAAAAATCAAAAATTGAACTTCAAACCCCTATAACTTCTTACTGAAGGGACTTTGTACTAAGGTATATTAGGTTTACCTATAACTTCTTACTGAAGGGGCTTTGTACTAAAGTATATTAGGTTTAATCGATTTATTATAACCTAAGGAATCTATGACTAATCGGTGTCCCATTCTTTACCGAACACCCTGTATAGCCAAGTTTCCAGTCGAAGCTGTGCAAATTAGAAAGTATATTTAAAGGTATTGTCAGAGAACAGACACAATTTTTTAGTATACCATCGCGTCCAATACTAACTTTATTACTTATGTCAGACAAAGATATTTCCCTATAATTTATATTAGTATATTACTTTTTATGCTGGCAATAGTTTACGCAGAGTTAGGGACTTATTCTCGATACAATTTCAAGATAGCCCCATTCCAACAATTGCGACAATACAAACTTGTGTGCAGAGATTCGAAATGACGGGAAGTGTAGCAGCTAATGAAAGCAAAGGTAAATAATTAAGTTAATACAGTGTATGTGTTCATTGATACTATTTAAATGTATAATATTGTAGGTAATCGAGAAAGTCAAAATGATGATTTGGAGGAAAGGGTTCTGGCATTAATACAACTAAATCCAAACCTAAGTGCAAGATCACTAGCTCGCGAGTGCAATGCTAATCATGGATCGGTATTAAAAATACTTAAGAAGCATAAAAAGTTTTAATAATGAACACCCTTTCCTCGTTAGAGTAAATTGCATCCATTTTAAGCGACACAATTATCTGAGTTGTCAGCAGACAGCTTTTGTTTTTTAACAAGTGTGGCTACTCGTATTTGGGAAGCGCGGCCGCCCATATTTACGAATATCTAAATTTTAAAATTAATATTTTTATGCACAATTATCATTATCCAATAAGTTTTTAATGGACAAAGAACGAGAAGATATTTTATAAGAGCGAACGAGAAGATATTTTATAAGAGCAACGGATAACAGTAAAGTATTTTTAATTAGAAGCGAAGCGGATTTGTTGATGTACATTACTTTTATAAGTAGTATATTATAGTGATGGGCTTATTCGAATCAAAAATAACCGGTTATCTGGTTATTGAAATAACCTGTGTAACTCGGTTTTCGTTCCAAGTATTCGAATCAAAAATAACCTCACCCTGATACGTACTACGTGGCGCGTCTCAGCAACCTGCGAGTGATCGAAATTCTGTAACTAATAAGGCATTCATAAGTCATAACTCATATAACCTTTTCTACGTATGTACTTGATTGACCTAAGTGAGGCTAGCGGCTGCTTGTTGATGTTATTAAGACATTTGATACTCCCAGTCGACGAGTTAAATTTATGGGGCCGTTCCTATTAAAGATAACGTTCTGCTGAGTATCAGATTTGCCGAAGCTGTGTTGGTATTATTTTATAACGGCCTAAATTTTTGCTTCGAAACGCGGTTGATTATGCCTAATAAGGGATAAACAAAAAGCGAAATAAGACCTTCCAATATCGTAAAAGATTTATATTTAATTTTTAATAACAGAGCAGTCGGGACAAGAAGTGGTTTTCGATGTTGAAAATTTTAAGTGTACGTCCTTAGAACCGCGGAAGGCTGAACGTAGATGTATGTGGATTCTAAAATATACCGGTATGATGTGCAAGCGAAAAGGGAAGGGTGACTACTAGAGAATTTTAACTACTAAAAATAGATTCAATAGATACTTTGTATTCGCATATTTATAATTTCTTTATGATTAGTATTGATATAGCTATTCTCAATGGTTTAAACTCCTTAGAAATCAAATAAAAATCATTTATACAATTATTATAATTAACGATTAACTGAGTTCCTCTGCTATCTGCAAGTTACGATGCCGAAGCAGATGACGGTGAACCGCCAACCGGCAAACCGGCTGACTTAATCGAAACGAATCGAGAGCCAAAATTGATTCGAATTATTATTCAAATAATCAATCGGTTATTAATATGATTCGAATGCAAATAATTCGGTTATGAAAATTGTCCGGTTATGACCATCACTAGTATATTATTCAAAGTTAAATACAAACCTCTCTCTTATTGCTATATTTTCATCAATTATTATCAATGATTACAATTGATGAAGATTTGTTTTTACAGGAACTATCTATAAATAATACTTTGGAGAAATAAATATTCCTAATAAAGTATTAAATGTAATGCATTTCAATATTAGAAGTGTAAACAACAATTTTCATGAATTTTTAGCTGTTATTGAAACTTATAAAGTTAATTATTGCAATATATTTGTCTTGAGTGAATGTTGGCAAGTTAACAATTTAAATTTATATAATATACCGGGCTACATTATTTCATATAACAATGGTAATTTTGAGAAGAATGATGGAACCTTGATTTATATTAAAAACAGTTTAAATGGAGTGCCTGCAAACGTGAAATTAAAAAAATCGAATGTATCTTTAAGTACTATAACTTTGCGAGTCAACAATATATCTTTTAGAATTATCGCAGTCTACAGACCGCCTTCTTCTAACAAACAAACTTTTATTGATGAATTCCTGGATTTCCTGTCGGTGAATTGTACGAATTCCCAAATTGACATAATTGTTGGAGATCTTAATATTAATATTTTGGATTTAGATGACGACATTGTCAACAATTATCTTGCATCAGTAGCTCAGCTTGGTTTTGCATCACTTATTAATTCTCCAACGAGAATAACCACCACCTCTTCTACTTGCATAGATCACATTTTGGTAAAAAAGAAATTGAATAATAATTTGATTTATGATACTTTCATCTTAAAATGTGACATGACCGATCATTACCCAATTATGCTAAAAATTGCTTTGTCCAAGAAGTGTTCTACTGAGACTTAAAATAATATTAACAAAACTCATGGTAATGTAGTCCAGATCAAAAAATTTGATAATGATAAATTTATAAAAAATATACAGTCTCAAATGTGGACGCACGTCTTGGAGAGCAAAAATTCCCAACAATCAACGGATTTATTTTACTACACCTACTTGAAGATCTATAATGCATCAATAACCATACAAACATACAATAATAAGTTCAAAAAATTAAAGCCTTGGATTACGAATGGCTTGGTAAAATCCATTAAAACTAGAGACAAAGTGAAATATAAACTGTCACGTAGCTACTCCACACAGCTTGAAATTCAGTATAAAAGCTATAGAAATTATCTGAACAAATTATTAAAATCAACCAAATATAATTATTATAAAAATGAAATTAATAAACGCCCTAACGACATGAAAAATATTTATAAAATTATTTCTGAAGCTACTAATGAAAACAACGTGCCTAGTAAACTATTAATTAAGGATGATAATAATGAATCTTTCGGAAATTGTGTAGATATGGCAAATTTTTGTAATGCATAGTTTATAAATATTGACGTTCCGATGCAAAGCAAAAATGAGAAGGTATGTTCTCAAACAAATGATGATATAAATACCTCCGGAAATAGCATGTTTTTAAAACCTGTTAATTGAAATGAAATTATAAAACAAATAAATTCTTTAAAGCAAAACCCTTCTCCGGGAATTGATACCATTATATGAGAAAGCATCAAACTTGCACATAAATCCATATTAGCACCTCTTACACACATAATTAACATTATCTTTGAAACTGGGCATGTGCCCTCGCAATTTAAAACCAGTATTTTTAACCCTCTACATAAAGCGGGAGACTCAACAAACATTTCAAATTACAGACCGAGTAGTTTAATTAATAATTTTGCAAAAATTTTCGAAAAATGCCTCAAAGATCGATTGTTAAACTATCTCGAGGAAAACAATATCTTGAATTCCTGTCAATTTGCCTTTCAACAAGGACTTGGTACCTGTGATGCTTTACATAAGGTGATACAGCAGATAATGGTCAATTTAAATAATTAAAAAAAATGTATTGCAGTCTTTTTGGACTTAGCAAAGGCCTTTGACACGGTTCCACATGATAAATTACTTGAAACACTTTTCAGCTATGGTGTTAGGGGGCATGTGTTGCAAGTGTTTGCTAGCTACCTAACAGAGAGAAACCAATATTTACGCTTAAATGACACTCTTAGTAATCAATTAAAAATAAAGCAGGGGTACCACAGGGCACGGTCCTTGGTCCAATTTTATTTATAGCCTACCTAAACCCTTTACTTAATTTAAAGTCAAATTTTTCTTCAATATCTTATGCGGATGACACGATACTTATTTTTGATGGAAATTCCTGGGAAGAAACCAAAAATGAAGTAATTAGCGGATTTTACACGGTTAAAAAATGGCTAGATGTACGCGAACCACATCTTAATATGACCAAAACGAATTACATAGCATTCTCACAAACAGCAGCTAATAGACCTGATTTTGATAGCATACAAATACCTGATATTGCAATTTTTATTTATGAAGTTAAGAGTACTAAGTACCTTGGAATAGTAGTAGATTGCCATCTAAAATGGGATCAACATATAGAAAACCTAAAAAATTATGTTAGAGGTCTCATTTTAAAATTTTATAAACTGAGGGATTTTCTAAATGAGTTTCTCCTCATCATTATTTATAAAGCTCTTGTTAAATCTCTATTAAGGTATGGGATTTTAGTTTGGGGTTGTGCTGGTAAAACTATAACTCGCCAACTGAACGTAGTGCAAAATTATATTTTAAAAGTTATTTATCGTAAGGAAAGACGTCATCCCACTATATTGCTTTACAGGTACCACGATTTATCCAATATACGTACGTTATACATTCTTGCAGTATGTGTATATACACAAAAAACGCGAATTCAACAAGTTGTTTATTTCCCATCAAAAAGGTACAAGAGACAATTTAATGAAACGTTTGCAGTTTCCCAAATGTAATTATAATGTTACTCAGAGATCGGTGAATTACTTGTCGCCAAAATTTTATAATTTATTACCGTCACATATTAAAAATATTGCTAATATTAAAAAGTATAGTGTGAAATGTAAAATTTATGTGAAGAATAACTACGAAAAATTTATTAAGTTATTGGAATTATAATGATTATGTAATTCTAATGTATAGTAACTGATAAATGTGATTTATTTTTGCATGGTTAATTATACTATTTATCTGTTTTGATTAAACAAGGTTGTGGGAAAATTGTTTTCTTTCATTAATTATAATAAGTTTTTTTTTAATTACCTCTGCGCTAAATGTTTATTTAAGGTTTAGTAATATAGTCTATAAGGTGCAGACAATTGTTCAGTCAATTAGGCACCTTGGTAACTGTTACAAATTATATACCGGGTGTCCGTTCTCAAAGTCGAACATAGGGGATTAACATTGTATTGGACGTTTTTGCCGATTCCTGCTCGCCAATTCAACTTACAGGGAAGGTAATGGTATCAATGGAAAGATAAAATTATTACGCATCAAATGATACCAATAATAATATTCAAGATGCAATTTTTATTTTAAAATACTAATTTAAAACTAGGGAATTTTTAAATATGACATGCCTTGCTTTTCAAGTTCAATAGCATTTGTCAAAAAAATTGGTAATTAGTGGTCGTAAATCAGGTATTTTCTGTCAACGTCTGTTAAAATTTTCTACATAAAAATAAATTATTTCAATGAAGAACGAGTGAATGCACTAATGTTAATTGCCTATGTTCGACTTTGAGAATGGACACCCGGTATATGTTAAAGACAAATTGTATATATGTTAAATACACATTAAATATGTAAAAAAAAAGAAAAAATACTAAACGATACGGAAAATTATTCTCTTTAATTTAGTACCACTACCATTTTTTTCCATAAAAATGGTGAGCAGGTTTATGCATAACCGTGATAAGCCATGTAAATTGCCTATGTTCAGAGGTATGACCAACCACCCGGTATAGTAACATACCTCTTACAACGACTCCCGATCTATCATCAATAAAGTCGAATGTAAACAATACATTATTGAATATTAATATAACAATTCTCCAGGTACGTAACTGCATTTATAAGCTTGGGCACAACTAAAGGGCCCGGACCAGATGGCATACCACTTTTTTTTTTAATGCATGCCCTCTGTATTTATTGTTTGTAATGTCCTTAAAGCATGGAACTTTCCCGGATGAATGGAAAAAGGTGCAAATTATTCCAATTTTCAAGTTTTGTGATAAGTCGAATACACAAAATTATCGATTGGTTTCAATAATTTCAGCTTTTGTCGAGGTTTTTGAGAAACTAGTAGTACATGATTCTTAATTTTCTCACATTTCTAATACGCATCC